>JAOTIZ010000002.1:21044468-21055345 GCA_027123425.1 Erythroxylum panamense | reverse complement strand
CAGTAATTAATAATAATAATAATAATAATAATGATAAGTTTACTAGAAATCTCAATCAAAAAAGTTTTTATTTTCAGTTTTTATGTTACAAATTTCAACCAAACAGGTTTTCATTTTTTTAAACAAAAACATAAAAACCAAAAACAAGAAACAGAAACTAAAAACAACAACAGAAAAACAGAAGTAGAACCAAACGGGCCCTTAAGGAGTGGACATAAGTCAATGATTATTTGGGCGAATTATTATAAATTAATTTTGTATCTCTTCCCGTATTCTCTTTAATTATTATTATTAATGTTTTATAATTAGTATTAATTAAATATTTATAAATTATTCATTAAAATTTTCAAATAAGTCAAAATATAAAAACATACAATTTGTCGCCCTCCTTTTATATGCTATCCAAAAATGAAAATAAGTGATCAATTTAGTTATTATCTTACAAAGTAAATTACATTTTAAATCTTCATCTTTACTTAATTTTACAATGTTAATTAGAAATACTAAAAATATCAATCAATTGTTTAAACATCTAATTTGGTATAGAAATAGTCCACTATTAACTCCATCTTTAACAAAGGTTTTGTCTTTATATTTTTTTTGAAAAAGTTCCGTTTTTTATCATCTCACTAATTAGTCAGTTTAAATTTGTCAAAAAGATGTTATACGAAGAGTTTCTATCCACTTATCAGGAAATAAAAGAGTAGATTATCAAACAGAATTCAAGGAATTTACGTAATCAATAATTATTTCCCAGAATCACTATAGTACATTGATTTTCTCTGTTTTCTTACTTTTTCATTATTTTAATAATTGTTTTATAATTAATATTGATTAAATTGTCATAAATATTTGCTAAAATAAATATTTGTTTATACAATTTATCTTATCTTATATGTCATCAGAAAATTACTATAAGTGATCAATTTGAGTATTATATATCTTAAATTAGTTTTAGTTACACATAAATAAATGAATCAACGAACATAAACCTGACTAATTAAACATATATTTGAAAAGTGTAAAGAAAACGTTCGAATATGAGCTTACTTAATTATACATGACATTGCAAAAAGCGGCAAAGGGATCACTAATCGAGAAACGGACAGATATCTGCATCTTCATACATGCAGATATAGCCGTTAAGTACATGAAATTATGTTTTTTTCTTAATAGTTTAATGAATCGTTGTAAAATAGATTAATTATCATTTTTTTTCAATTTTTTTACTTTTTAATGTTATTCATTAATTTGTCAATTTTATAAACTAATTAATTTTTATTTAATAATCTTATTTTTAATTAATTTTTAAATTAAAACTATTTTTATTTAATTATATTTTAAAATTTTTAATTATATTTTATCTTTAATCAATTTTATAATAATTTAATATTAATTAAAATTTTTATTTTTATTTATTTAATTTTTGGTTGAATTTTTAAAATATTAATTGTCACTATTTTGTCGTACATCATCCATGGCACCCTGTCATGGTAATGGATAAGGGCTCGTCCAGACGATGAATAACGACTGCATATATGAAGGTCACCTTGCAGGTGACGTTGTGCTCCGCACGTGTTAGATTTTGGTTGGTCAATCAGAAAAATTTTGTATGGTAGACCTTTTGCCATTTTCAGCAGATATACGAATCAATCAATCATCATTTTTTTTACCATAATCTCGTATAAAAGTTGTTTACATCATAATATATTACTATATATTAAGCAAATGAAATTATTGAGAAAATAGAAATTGAATTAGATTTCATAAAGCAGAGAAGCAATAGACCATTGGAGTAAATTATAATTTGGAAAAATGGCAACATCAAGTCATCCGGCAAAGTTGCTATTAGTGAAGTGAAAATTCTGAGTCTTTGTGAAACCTGACATTTTGTAACTTAAAATATGTCCACTTGGTCCCCATCTGTACCCATCTCTAACCACTCCTAAAGTATGGATAGAATCTCTCTCTCTCTCTCTCTCCTGCTTGACGGGTTGATTATAGTACTAGTATTAGATTAGGTTATCTAATCTAAAAAGAAGCATGTGCAATTCAAGCACAGTTATTAAGGGAGCAACAACTAAGGCATAGGGATGCAACTTGTGGAATATTATCCAGCTAACATTCATACGAAAAGTCAAAACTTTTATGCTGGGCTTTACTTGAATCACATCCAAATCAAGATTATCTGAAACTGCCTAAGAAAGAGTTGCATTTATAATTCGGTGTAGGAAATCAAAGAATGCCATTCCAATTACAACTCATTAATTAGTCATCTGTAGAACACACCTTTTCCCCTTATTAACTCTCTGCCTACACCAAACTTTTCACTTCAAATTCGTGTGCATTGGCAGCTTGTACAGGATTATGCATATTTCCAGTCGCCATTACCTTGATAACCATTTAGCGTTTGGCCAATTTTTTAATATCTAGCTATAACGATTTTTAATCATGGACACAAGCAATTATTCATTAACATATTTTGCATCGATAATGTGGCAATTCCACACGGAGTGAGAGACTAAAACCAAAATCAAAAGCTTTCAATCCATACAATTTTAGATTATCTAATGATCAGTGGAAAGATATGACAAATGCCATTACCTAAAAGTGATTAGTGTTAATTAGTTGCCATTAGTAAGGATAAAGTTAATTAACTGAAATAATAATATCTATTTTCTGAGACTTGCATAATGCCTAATTACAACAGGATCGCGACGGCCTTCAGAAATCAGAATTGGATTGTTATGACTTACTACACTGAAATCAAGGCAAAAATAAAAATAAAATTAAAAACAAATTATTAATAGAGATCTTTTTTCTAAAAAATATACTCATGTTTTTCTTTTGGCGTGCGGTAGACACCCTTGAATTTTATAACCCGCGTGATGACAATGCCACGTGTCAGCAGATCTGAACTTGCGGTCCCACTCCACGTTGGTGCCGGAACACCGATGAGCACTCCGGCAGCTCCCCCAGATCAGCGAACAGCGACTCATCCTCCTCTCTCATCGGAGAAAACTCGGTATCCGCAGAGCTCCTCTCCTCCGAAAAAATGTGACTCGAGATAATTGTCCAAGACGTTGCTTCCATGTCTCCGAACCATGTGAATTCGTCGGTCGTAATAAGTGACTCGTCACCGAGATCGGCGAAGCTTTTCCCGGCTTCGGATTCTGGGGTTTCTGGTTTGGACTCGGAGATTTGGGGTTTAGGACTGGCGACAGTCGTGGTGGGGGTTTTGGGGACGGAGGCCTGATGGTGGTGGCTTCTGGACGGTGGAGGCCAAGGGTGGTTGTGTTCGCAAGAGTAGCTGATCACAAGCTTTGTGGGGTCCACTCTACTTCTCTCTACTTGCTTCCTGGCCGGACAACCTTTTGAACTGCTACACCTGTAATATCCTCTGCAGTTCAGGCAAAACTGGACTTATTATGTCTACCCAATCCTACATGTTAATTTCGTCCATAATCGTTATAACTTAACATGGTTTTATTCGATGTTAACTGTTACCTGGGGTAAGGAGAACCTTTGATGGGTTTTTGGCCGTATTTTCTCCAAGCCCATGAATCGGAAGGTGGCGGAGCATTTTCACCCTTCATCCGTGCGCCGTCTAAGTCTTTGATCGGCACCGATATCACTTTTTTATGTGCGCCTCTCTTACTGTTCAATAGCGTTAACTAATTATGCATAAAGAACATTACTTTCAATGATTTTTAGCTTCAAAGACAACCTTTTTTTAGCTCGAATTATGGATGCTTTTAAAACCAAATATACTGTGATGTGAAATTGAAGAAAACACCTGAGTTGAGCGGGGATGTAATCATGGAAAAGTTACCTTCTTTTTGGGGAGAAAGTAGAAGCCATCTTGAAGTCGTTAACCAAGCTAGAAGGTGGTGAGTCTGGACCACTTTCTGGGTTACTTTCGTTCTCTTCTTGCTCACTGATTTGTAAGTCGTTAAACTTTCTATCCATTAATGAACACCAGGACCTCCAAGACTAAGCGTATATTATATATAATGGATTCCCGGGATAGTTATAAACGCTTTGATTGATGGAAGAAGCTAAAAACCAAGATGAAGATAGATGTGAAGGGAAGATAAAGAAAGAGAGAATAAGAGAGTAAAAGAATGCGGTATTAGTTGGTGGTGTGAGGAGAGGGAGAAGAAATGTGGGGAAGGTAGAGAAGAAAACAGAGTGGTCCTTTAAAAATTGGCCGCCATGATGACAGATGAGCTTTTGGGAATTAGTTTATAGGGTACATGCAAGCTAATGTTTATAATCCCAAACATCTTTCTTAACCTATTGTCATTAGAAAACGACTTCTTGCTCTTCTTTTTTTTTTTAAACTCATTGTTTGATTATTTCAAGTTTCAACCACACTGATTGTAAGTTCTCACTAAACAGCTCATCTAGTTGCCCCTTAGTTACTCTCTCTTCTTTATTATCTGCTTTTGTTTAGGTTTCTGAACTTAATGTATCATGTACTAAACCATGGTTAGCTTCGACTTGCAGTAAAAACAAGGTGACCAAGGATTAACATGTTCTGGTGAGGAATGTTTTAGTTCTAAGATATCAACATCTTTTTTTTTTTAATGATGGTTTGCTTTTAGAGAAATCATTTGTTTTTAAATTAAAAAAATTTAGAATCAAAGAAATAGAAAGTTCACATGCCAAGCCATATTCATGTAGACTTTATATATTAGACTTACAGACTTATTTTTTCAAATATAACCCTAATAACTCGACTTATTCTTAGAAGTTAAGACCCAACATATAATACTTAAGATGTACATCCTGTGTTATTTACCGATTAAAAAATAAAAAGAACGTGTAAGAGGCATAAAAATATTTTCTCTTAACTAGTAAGTATAAAAAATATAAATATGCCACTAACTAGTGTTCTACTTAAACATGCATGTCATGTACTGTGTTAAAAAAAAAGTGTGAAGATATATTCACAAAAATTCACTTAATCACTCAAAACAAAAGGCACCCACAAAATTTCATTCATGTAATCAACCTTAGGTTCATGTCCTTATGACAGTGCTTGGCTAACATTTATACATTGGTTACTTTAACTTAGTACTGTTTGGTGCAGTCAAAGCCTTCGTAAATGTCTTCATTGAATCAAACGATATCCTAACATATAATGTAATTCTAGCTTTAAAGTCTCTTTTAGCAATCAAAATTTGGCATCTAGGTTTTGTTCTTTTATCATTTTTGAGCACTCATGTTCACTTTCAAGTTCATATAAGCCAACATACATTGACTCAACTTCCATATCTACACTAGTTGACTCATTTTAATTACTACATAACTTGTGTCTCTAGCTTAACATATTGCTATTCCCATATAAAAGTTTACTCCCATCTTAATTTATGCATCTCCCTTGTGATCAACAAATAATAATGCCTTTATCATACTGAAGGAGAAAGAGATACAATATAAACCTATATGATTCTTCAATTATATGCTTCTTTACTTTTATTACTACCTTAGCTCATCTTTTCATTATTTTAGATCTAATTTAATGTTGATAATTGCATCCTATTTATTCATATTGTAAATAACATTTAGCTCTCTAATATTTTCATTATCTCGATCAAAGGAAAAATCAAATAAACATTTCATAATCTCTTATTCTTTTTTATGTAGTTACAGAAAATGCTATTAACGACAATATCAAATAATGAAGACACATTTTTAGGTAGTTATATGAGATGTCATGATTCTATTACACTTGACCTTTTATATTAAGGGATTATTTTGATTCCAACTGTTATTTTGTCTTGTTTTGGTTCTACAATCACATTAAATACTTAGAAGTCATTACATGAAACCTTTTATTAAATTAACATCCTATATATGTACATATGGCTCGTCTTATACATATGTTAACTTTTTAATGTGAGATTAGAAGGTATCCCTTCACCATTTTTTTTTAATCAAGACATAACACTTTTTGAGTAAGGGGAGGAACAACTAACAATAATAGTTATAAAGCCTTGTTTTTCATGATATTAGAATAATTTAGATAAATAAATCAAAACAATAAATGGTATAATTGTAATCTTATATAAATGATTTTTACATAAATAACAATATGTTAGTTTATATATAAAACGAATCCTCTTAAAACTAAAGTTATACAAAATTTGGTAATTCATGAAAATTTAAAACATATGAATTTAAAAACCAAATAAAAATACATTGTAATACGTAAATGCCAAATGAAATTTTCATTTAAATCCATGTTCTTATTATTCCATAATTTATATAAATGTTTTATTCTTATTATTCCATAATTTATATAAATGTTTTAGACCATAAATAATTATCACATTTTTATTTTTTAATGCGTGTGTGCGCGCGTGTGAGCACATGCTCTGATTATTCTATAATTTATATAAATATTTGAGATCATAAATAATAATCACGTTAATAATTCATAGGAGAAATTCTCTTACTACCCTTTTGATACAAAAAAAGGCAATCAAACACAATCGCAAACCCAAGAAATTCAATCAAGCAAATTTGATCCATGTTTTCATAAACTTTATCCAATTGATTCAATAAATTAATCTAAGGCCTAAAAGTTTTTCTAGAAACTAGAAAAGCAACATATGAGATTCTCAATTTCAGAAACATAACAAACAAACAACCACATTATCTAGAAGCAAATTTTCTTTTATTTGCAACTAAAAGCTAAGGGGGGCATGCGTGTTGTGTTTTTGAAGAGCAAAACAGAAACACATACTTTCCAGAAATAGAACAAAGTGATGGGACAGGTGTAATTGATAATTAGTTTGCATAAATAAATAAACATATAGGAGTTATATTCT
Source organism: Erythroxylum panamense (assembly GCA_027123425.1). Classification (NCBI taxonomy): domain Eukaryota; kingdom Viridiplantae; phylum Streptophyta; class Magnoliopsida; order Malpighiales; family Erythroxylaceae; genus Erythroxylum; species Erythroxylum panamense. The sequence continues at coordinate 21,048,506 of JAOTIZ010000002.1, read as the reverse complement.
AGCTTTCAGAAACATAACAATAATATGTATATCATTAGCTTTCTAGAAAAATATAAAAAGGAGATCATAGTTTTGTTTCATTAAACAAAACAACCCTAATTATTAATGATACCATAGTTAATATTAGGCAAATCATTCAAATAATTAAGTTTTAGCCTTAATCTTTTTCAAATGAATAACAACCAAGCAATTTTAATCAAATTATAGAATCAAAGTGGCTTTGATACTGCTCTTGGAAAATTGGAGCAGTAGGATTTGAGCACATATGTAGCAGAATAATTACAAAATCTTTTTGTATTTGATTTTTTAAAAGTCAAGATCACTTAAATTTTATAAAATTATTAATATATAAATCATAATTTGTACTTTATTTGAAAGCTTGATCCTTTTTCTTGCATTTCCCTATAAACATTTCTGAAATCGGTTCTTCTTGTTTACCATAGTCATACAAGTGTTCGACCTCTAACGATATATATAGAACATATTGAGAGAACTTTGAAATTATTGCAGAAAGGGTTAGGCAAGAGTACTAGCTCCCTTAGAGCTTAAGTTTATTTATAATAAGTTTTAAACATTTTAATAATTTAATATAAATTTTAATTAAAAGTACAAATAATTCTAATTAAATATCAATTATGCCCAAATAAGATAAAGACACTTTAAGTTTCTTAAACTTTATTATCAAATTTAACTTAGTTAAAATATCTTCTCTCTCTTTACCTCATTCTTTGTGTATGACTCATCGGTTCTCAAACATTTTGGCAATAAATATAAATCATAACCTTAAATATTATTTAAGATCAGAAAATTAAACTTTTTTAATTTATCTTTAATTATGTAATTAAATAATTTATATTTATAGATTAAGATTGACGCCTAGTAACGTATTGTTACAACTCAAATATTTAGAAATGTTAAAGTAGTTTTAACTAACTTTTTCGTATATGATTTTTCATATAATTTAATCATTTCATCATATAATGTTTTAATTAGACATAGAGCAAGAAATTTATGTCTACCCTATTTGAATTCCATCATGTTAGTTCTCCACCATTAATAATTGATTCAATTAATGAAATTTGAAAATTATTTTCAAAGTGTCATTTCACCTTAGCCAAGAATTTCCTAAATCAATACTAATTGAGAACAATAGAACATTCTTCCTAATCATTTTAGGGTGAAGAATCTTATATTAATCATTAGTTATTTTCATAGAGTTTATGTTACATTCAATGACTATCGACTGAGTTACTTTTGATTAGAATAGGTCATAAGTTGTATTAAGACATTGCAATTCCTATTTGAGATAACTTTAAAAATATCAAGTGAAATGATCACTTATACATTTATCACAATGAAAATTTCTATAGTCATATAAGTAACATTCCTAATGAAATTCTTATACGAGGTTAGTTCAATGAACTTGTTCTCTATAATAAGCAACTATACATTTTTTAAAGTATATCCATACTTTAGTGTATGGGATTAACTACTCATTTCAAAAGGAAAATTTATAACGACTGCTAATCATTTTAGCTATATTAATATTCAGTCGTAATAGAACAATAATTAGGAATAATTTAGGGATAATACATGAATACAATATAAATCTTATAATTATTATCTCATCATAATTTTATTTACAGTGTACATTTATCTCATAGACTTTATCATATACATGTAATATGTATAAGAAAAGAATGCTTTAAAATAATTATTTTACTAAACTAAAGCCAATTGATTGACTGTAAGGTATAAACTAACACTTATACGATAAAAGAAAAATAATAAAAAAGAAAGATACATTAGTGATATTTAAATTAATTAATTAAGAAATTTGAATTAAGAGGGTATTTATTTGTGGGTATTATATCTAAAAAGAAATTGTCATGCTTGAAAGTATAAAAACTAAACAACTATATTCATCAAATTTCTATTTTATTTTGTGATTAAATAAATAAACCTAGCTAGCCTTGTTATTTATTGTATGAACATGGCATATCAATTAAACATCTAACACTTTGTGAAAGTAGTTCTATCTGATATATACATGTATCAAAAAAAATTTATTATTATTTACTTTTTTATTTACCTGAATTTTTATTTATTGTTAAATTTATAATTAACTTTAAAATGAATGTAATCTTCTTATCAAATTTTAAATACATTAATTTAGTATTTCTATTTATTGTATAAAATATGTTATATTAATTAAACATCTTATAACATACGTTCAAATAACTCAATTGCATATATATATGAAAAACAAGAAAATTTAAGGGTAGCGTACATTCTCTAGAATTTCTCTTAGATCCGAACCCATTGTTGATGATAGAATTAAAATATATATTTTCTGTTTCCTACTCACACGAGCCCATATCTTTGTTTTTCTATTAATTTCTAATTCTACTCTTCTCCTCAATATGATATTATCGTGTCGGTATATATATAAATTTATGTTTGATGTGCACAAATTTTCAAGTGATTAAATTACACAGATAATTAATATTTACATACTAATAGTTATTTTGAAAATAAGATTTGATTACTTAAAAAGGTTTAATACTAATGTCGTACACATATTTTAGAAGTCAAGTTACTTTAAAATTTATGTTTAGTTCATGAATTTTGTGTATAACTTTAATGTTGTATAAACCAAATTTTAATATACACAATTCCAAGTTGAATAAATTAATCGAAAATCATGATATTTTTAATATTCATGAATGTATATAGTATACAGAGTAAAAGATATAATAGACATAAACAAATGAGTACTGAAACAATAATGCAAATGTTCAGAAGAGCACACCTAACTAAGGTCTCCATCCAAAAGAAAAAGTTAGCTAAACAAATTCACGTTTACACTAATTTAAGGAATTAGAATGAGATGGTAAACTGAAGTCTAAAAAAAGCTCTTTTTCTTTCACTTTTGTTAAAAAAACAAAAGAGAAATACATATGACATGAACAATACATGTTGCTAAGTCAAATTTTTTAAAAAAAGATTAAAGATATAATTAACATAATATAAAGTTTTACAAGCTTATATTAAGCTTACACTCGTTATAGGAAACTCAATAGCTAGCCCTCTAACTCAAAGTAAAAGGTTAGACCTAAAATGTAGAAAATCTCAACAGAACAACTCAAGGACAAATGTCCACAGGTGATCTACTCAGTTAAGCCATCGAGTTATAGAGTTAGGGAAGTTTTGAGAAAACATTTTGCATGTAAATGCTCTACACCATCATCTACCAAGCTGTGCCTCTGGATTGATCACAAAATTTCTAATTAAATACGAAGCATCGAGGCTAATCACATTGCTATTTGTTAGATCTCCCTGTGAAATTGGTTTAACCCTCCTATTTACTCCTTCCAACAACTATCAAGCCCTTCTATTTTGATACTCTATATTAAATCCTCATTTTGTGAACACAATTGGGCTAGTTCTTGGTACTTGCCTTAGAGAAAATTAGGATGATCTCAATCACCATTTCTCTACCAGTTCCTCACTACAAGTGAGCTGGAGATTGTGCGCCAACAATGACATTTATAATGCCTTGTATCTCAGTATAGTTACTGATCTAAATAGTCCTTGAGTCCTCTCAAGTCAGCTCCCTTGAATACTATAGGTTAGCACTACCTTAGAAACATTCCAATCACCCCAATTCCTTTTTTTTTTCCCCCTTCTACAACACCAACTAATTTTAATAGCAACATATATAATACATATATAGGTCCAGGATTATTACCTAACTCTTAAAGGTGCGATTGGTTCGAATAGGGGAATGGTAATAGGAATGAAAATGAATATAGTAAAGAATAGGAATGGATATTATCATTATAATTATGATGGTTGGTTAAGATGAAGGAATGATTACCATTACCATTGATATTGGTTGGTTCGTAAAAATATTAAGAAATAAAATTTTATTATAATTAATTAATTAATTATATTTTAATTAATTAATTATATTGTAACTAATTAATAATATTTTAATTACAATATTTTAATTAATGAATAATTATATTTTAATTA
>JAOTIZ010000002.1:20972153-20992212 GCA_027123425.1 Erythroxylum panamense | reverse complement strand
ATGTATAATTACAAAACATACATCATCAACAATTTCATTTTATTATAAAACCAATATTTAATTTGATAAAAATCATGCGAGAGTACAAAAATTATATATGTTATTTATAGTATCATAATTTTCAAATTAAGAGTTATAAAATTTTCAATTTAATTCTAAGGATCTCAACTCTTATCAATAGCCCTTTTGTATTGCCAACCGAAGTATCAAACCAATGCAAGTTCAATTTCTATATTTGTTGATTTAAAAAAGATTTTTCATTATATTATAATTTTGTTCCTTAAATTACAATGTTTTTTGCTCGACTTTCAAGGTAAACATGTTTTATTATGTTATAAACTTATGCCCTTAATTTATAATTTGCAACTTCATATAATCAAACTAAATTGCAAACCAAACATCCATGAACCAAAACAACATAAATGGCATTTATTTTAGATTTCAGAATTCAAATACATTAATACACAACAAAACACAACCAATTCAATTCAGATTCAAAATTTCAGATATCATTTCCAACTCTAGTCTCCAACTAAATAATTTCTTACACAATGCATCATCCAACCAACACCGTGCATCATCCATCAATCCAACCAAAATTCCAAAACCCATATCACGCAACAAGCCAACAACACAAGAAAAACTTCATCCAAGTCTTCAACAGTTCAACACCGATCCAACCAAATCCATTAGAAATTCACAATCAACTATCCAAGTATCCAACACCAACACAACAAAAAATTATATTAAGCATGAAATTTTCAGAAATCAGAAAAAATTTCATAAAATCAACTTCGGGTCTTGCGGGTCTTCGAGTTTTGTCACGGGTCAGAGGGTCGATCCGTCTCCGGCGGCTTCCCTGCGATGGCGCGGTGCTACGGCGAGGAGCGGAGATGGAGAATGTGGTGGCGTCGGGTCTGCATGGACATGGAGGAACGACGAAGCTTCGACCAAAGGGAGAACGATCAAAGGAGGAAGAAGACCTCGAAGAGTCGAAGAGCGAAGGAGGTGAGCATGGAGGAGGAGGTGGGCGACGACGACGGTGAGAAGAGTAGAGGCGGCCGACAGCGACGAGGAGGAGGTGGCGAGGCACAGAGATGATAGATGAGAGAAGAGAAGACGGAAAGGAGGAGTAGCGGTGATGGTGAAAGTCGGGGAGGGGGTTAGGGATTTTTAGAATAAAAATTTTTCAATTTTGCATTTAGGTCCTTAGATTTTTAATTTTTTACGGTATCGACCGTTACCGACCGGAACTGTAGGTACTGACCGGTACCGACAGAAAATCGCCAGTACCGGTCGGTATTTTTGGCACCGGCTGGAACGGTATGATATCCATATCCATGGCTGCAACACATCTGAACCTTTTGTTTTTTTGTATTCAGATAGCTAAGCATAGAGATAAGTTGCTGAATTACATGCTCTTTATGAGGATAACACCTTCATTTCCCAACCTTTTTATAAATTTGGCGTCCCCAATTGTTGACATATCATTTCGAGTTTTCTTTTTGGCTACATGTATTGGTCTTATTCCAGTCGCCTATGTTACAGTTAATGTAGGTTCTTTTACTTTATCCATAACTATTTAAATTTTGTTTTGTTTTATTTATTTTATTGAAGATTCTTTTCATTGGTCTCTTGATTGTTTGGGTTAATTAGTAACTTCCTACATGTTGTCTTGATGTTATAGACTGACTCTCTTTCTCTCTCTCTGGCTCTCAACTTGTTTTTTAACTGTAATTGTGCTAAATCATTGATTTTAACAAAGCACATACGAGGTCTTTTATTGCATGACAATAGCAATTATTATATCATGGAAAAAAATGTCTATTTGAGGAATTGACCTACCAACATAATTGGCCAAAACTAATCTCCAAAGGATAGTAAAGCAAGAATTTTGTAATTCTGAAAAACAACTATGTTAAAGATGGGCTTTCAAAACATATTGAAATCTCATTGTGGCTTCCAATGCTCCCGTTTCCCTTTTACCCTACTTTGGGAAATTAGAGTTGATTTTTTTTGCCCAATAGCTCCCTGATACTTTTCTTTTCTCCTTTTTTGAATTAATGAATAGTAGATCATACATGGTTAGGAACCAACTTTTTACTTCTCAGTGTCATTGAAGATTGGTATGATCTAGGATCAATAACAAAAGAATTAAGAAGTAAGAAGCAAAGATAAGAAGATTAAGAGGAGAAACAAGAGATTGAAGAAGAATCTTTACTACAGAGAAGAAAAGTTTACAACTGATCTCAGATGCCACATCTGATCTTGTTTCTCCCATTTTAACTACTTCTAACTAGTTCTCCCACCTTATTCCTATAAAACGTCACCTTCTCTACTTATTTACATTTCATATCCTTTATTCTCTTTGTACACTAAATTATTTATCTCTTCTATGCGCTGTTTTGTATCATTATCTCCTGGCCAAACTTTCCTTGACCTCAGGGAAAAAAAATGACAAGATACGATAATTGTCTCTCGTAAACAAACTCCCATGTAACCTCAGCTGGAGTATGACGGTGCCAATGAATGAGGACCTGAGTTACAACATGATTGCCTCGCTTAACCATTCGGGGCTCGAGTAGAGCCTGAGGACACAACATTGGCTGTGTATGGAAATGTAAAAGGGAGGATTGAACCTCATTGGTAGTAGGAGCTTGTTTCAATTGAGAAACATGAAAAACATTATGGATTGAGCATCTGCATGTAACTATAACTTGTAAGACATTTTTCCTATCCAATCAACAACGAGGAAAGGACCATGGTACTGCTTTTGAGCTTATGATAGGATCGACTGCCACTTATGCCTATATGGATGAACTTTTAGATAGACCTTGTCTCCAATAGCAAACTCTAGTGCAATAAGTTTTTTGTCAGCTATTTGTTTCATTTGATGCTGAGTTTTAAGTAGTTGGTTCCTTAAATATTTAATCATATCCTCATGTTGTTACAACCATTGATTTACTGTGGCATTCTTAGAATCATTAGGAAAGTAAGGAAACATGAATTGGTGCTGGAAATCCATAGAGAGTTTCAAAAGGGGCCAAATTGGTAACAGTAATTATACCAAAACTCAGCCAAAGGCAACCGTTGACTCCAAGCTGTTGAATGATCACTTGTCATGCACCGCAATATGTCTCTTAGCAACAATTAACCACTTTTGCTTGCCCATTTGATTGGGGGTGGTAGGCAGTAGATGTTTGAAGTGTCACTCCTTGTAAAGTAAAGAGATCCTTCTAAAAATTGCTAACAAAAATATGATCACGATCACTTGTTATGGTAGATGGCATCCTATGAAGTTTGTATACTGAATCAGTGAAGATTTTAGCCACACCCTTAGCATGGTAAGGATGATGCAACTTTACAAAGTGAGTGTATTTGGTTAATCTGTCAACAACCATAATAACGGCATATTTGCATTTAGATGACTTGTAATATCTCGTTACCCATGTTAAGGCTAGAATAGTAAATTATGAGAAATTTATGTGGAATTAGGGAAAAAAAGAGCACGTCATGCATAAGTTAATTGTGACATACACATTTATTTTGCACATTCATATGATTGTACTTGCATTCATTGACATTTTCGGATAAATTAGTTTATAAATGAAAATTGTGAATTTTTGGTTGCGTTAAAAATTTATTTGGAGACTGTTATTATTATTTTGAAATTTTTGGTGAATTTTGGAAATTTTTGAAAAAAAATTGATATATTTTGGATATTTTGAACTTTTTGGTGAATTATTTTAGCTGAAAATTTAATTGGAGAGAATAATCTAATTATTTTAGATTTTTGGTGAATTTGTTTGAAAAAAAGTTTGATTTATGGATCAGTTATATAATGACACGTGGCATTAATATTTATGAGGCATTTGGCTAGTTGAATTGTGACAAATAGGTTGCGTCTGTTAAGATAAGTGGATGTTGGGTAGAGTGACACATAAATATCATGCAAAAACCCACGAAGTTGGTTTTGAGAAAAAAATTTCTGTAGCTTTTGGATCACCGAAAGCATACTCTACTTTGTGTTTTTCTCCCCCGTTGGTTGTCTTTGTAGCTGGAACAAGTAAGTACCTTGATGATGTGTTTATGGTGTAAAAATATACATGCATGCATGGGTTGGAGATTTGAGTTTGCGGTATTGAATATTTTAGATGATAAGAGAATTAAGAATTGTTTTCAATTGAATTAAATGGATTTTGGACTGAGGCATATGTGTTTCTGTCATGGTTTTTCACTGTTCATGCATGGAAAAGTTATAGTGTTACCGAGGTGAGTTGAATGAGTTTGGATTTAAGGGATAAGTTTAAATGATGTAGTATTCAGGGAAAATGTATGTAGATGCAAAGTTATGTTGAAATGAGGTTTTTGCTGTAAATGGGTAAGTCAAAAAAAAAAGAGAGTGCTGGAATTTGATTCACGAAATATGCTCTGTTTTTGGTGTTAGTGTGAAATCCTATATTTTGATCGGTTATTAATGTCTTTGAGCTATTATAGGAATTAATGAAGTGAAATGTGTTAAAGAACGTAAAGAGCGTGTATCTGATGATAGTATAAGAATTGGAAAACAAGAGTTGTGCATCTGATGATAGTATGGGAGTTGGAAAATTACAGTAGTGTGAGAAAGTGAAAATGAGGGTTTGAATTTATGTTGTTGAAGTTTAGAATTGTTTCTGAATTGTTTGGAAGTTTCAATGAGTATAAACAAGTATAATAGATGAATTAGAAGTGATTAAGTTGGAAAAGAATGAGAAGAAAAAAATTGGGTTTGGTGAAGAAGATGAAGTTGGCATGCTAGAGAGAGAAAAGATGATGGGTTATTTGTGTGGGTTAAAAACTAGAGTTGATCATTGAGCAGTCCTCAGTTTTTTGCCTATAACTTTATCATATAAACTCCAAATGACTTGAAACTTAGACCAATGGATTCCTAAGACATTTTTCTTTCTCTCCATAAAAATTTAGAGTCATCTGAATTGATTTGTAAGTGTTTGAGAGGATGAAAGTGTGAAAGTCTGCTGGAATGTTATGAACTGGAAATTTTCATGATCATGTTTCGGTTTTATAATTTTAACTTGACCTGTAGATTTCGGAATGAGTTCTTTTTTAATTCATATTAAACTAGAGACATATTTATACAAGTTTTGTGAAGAGGTTGAATTTTAATTCTGTCTCTTTGATTTTCAAAATTGGCATATAAGTGAGTTGTAGCTTAAGCTGAAGCATAATCAGGGACAGAAATCATGTCCTGTGATTATTGAATAAATTGTATTGATTTGGGCTGAATTAGGCTGAGTTATCTTCACCAAAGTTGTAGCTTATTCTCCTAGCTTTAAATTGGTATAAATTTTGAAATTTTTGGATGTCTGAGTTGAAAGATATTAGTTGAACAATGAGAGGGTATGATCATATGCTAGCCAAAAGTTCAAATGTGCACAGTCTGAGGTATTTTGTGTATAACTCATTGAATACTAAATCAAATTTGATGATCTTGGAGTTGTTAGAAACTTAAGATACTGTAGAACAAATTTCTAGAAGGAAGTATTGCCCAATTTTGTCATTTATCCTACCAGATTAAATATGCAAAGTTGACCTGAAATATTATGGGTAGAAAATCTGAAGTGGTCAATTAGGTTATCAAATTGATTTCACCTTGTTTTATTTTGGTCCAAATTATAAGTACCATATGATATTAATGAGGGCTTTGATATCTAATCAATTTGATGATGAAAATTACAATAAGATACCCGAAATTGTCATTGAACATGCATTGTGCATACTTTCTATCTATTGATGTGCATAAAAGAAACACTTGTATGTTTGAGCAAAAATGTGATATTTGTGAATGTTTTGTGTATGTTTTAGAGCAGCCAAGTGGACGCCAGATAGACATTACCGGACCATCTAGTCAATAGCTTATTGGAACGTTCTGTGAGTCAACCTAGATGATTTTCTAGGATTGATTTGATTTGAATTTTATTTAATTTATTACACTTCCAATATTATTTAACTGTTTGTGAGTTGTTTCTAGATTCCGGACCTGAGATCCGAGGAGTTTAGTAGTTCGGCATGTATTGGAGTGTTTTGATTTAATATAAATTTGACGAATCTAATTTGATTTATTAAACTTCCAATATTATTGAATTGTTTGTAAGTTGTTTCTGGATTCCAGACCTGAGGTCCGAGGAGTTTAATAGTTGTGAAAGTATTAGGAGTGTTTTGATTTGATATGAATTTTGATATTTGATTCTTAACGAAAGAGGTATGTCGGACTTAGGTCCGATGACTGTGAAATCTTGTGTGAGCATTTGTATAAGATTGTGATACATGAGATTTTCTAAAATTGTTGCATTTCATAAAATGCATGCTCAGATAAAGGCGTTGTGACTTGAGTTGCCAGTATGAAGCGCTTTTACATAGAGCTTTGCTCCGTAATTTCTAATTTTGTGCGTAGAGCTATGCTCCGTGATTCTGTTCGACTGAGCCCTATGAATCAGTATTTGTATAAGTTTGTGATAGACACTCGATCACAACAATAAGAAAGAATGCGAGTCTCATACATATAACATTATAAGATTGAAATTTATTGAATGATTTGCAAAGTTGAATGAGTGATAAATTGATGCTATTTATTTGCTATACTTAGTAATGTGAACTGTGTGATCTTATGATATACCATGTTATGTGAACATCTAGAATGTGTTTATGATCTGAATGGGTGTCTGTAAAATATGTATTATGTATATGTGATCTAGTGAAATCATCAATGATGGTTCACTTATTGAGTTCGCAAAACTTATAAAAATTACAACGTGGTTTTTTAGGTACGAGATAGGAGATCTAATTCTTAGACAGGACTAAAGGACCCTTTGGATTTTGTTATAGCTCAGAGGTCTGTCAGCTGACTCCAGGAGTGTTGTGTCTTGTATTTTGGTATTTTTGTTAGAACCTGTATCAAGTTATGTAAATATTTGTCTAAAGGAAACAGTGTAAATTTTTGGATTAATGCAATGAATGGTTTTTAAATTTAGTGACTTCCGATTATGTTAGACGATTTCATGTGTAAGTTGGTTTTGCTTTTGCTCTAACATGCCATTATCATAGGATATATACTTGAATATGCTTGAATGTTTGGGTATATACCTTGTGGTAGTGGGATGTTGCAAGTTTAATTTGAATGTTTTATAAAAGTTAAAGTTCATTTTGAATGCTTTAAAATATTAAGGTTTAATTTATATTCTGATAAAATATTAAGGTTAAAATTGCCTTTTTTTCCTTCCCCTAAATGATTATGACTAAATATTAAAGGACACAAGTATGTTATTAAGTCAACCTCACTAGTATTCTTAGTGTCTTATCATCCTTTCAAGTACACTATCATCTAAAAAACATTGAGTCATCTTTAGACTTTTTTAGGTTCATACACCAGTTCTACCATTTAGGTAAACTACTAGACTAGTATGACTTAAAATGTTAGGCCTAGAATAAACCCTAACCCCTCGTATGGTTGCTGTCCCTGTATATGGGGACAGATAACAAAACAAACAAATCCTGTCCACCATTGTTGTTTGGTTTCTGAGACCAAGCTTTTATCCTCTGTCTCTGATAGACAGAGACAAAGTAATCCTGTCCACCTTTTAAATGAAAGACAATGTTGCCTGTCTCTCGTCCCCGTATGCAAGAGGAGAATACGGTCCAGCTTACCCCTCACGTCGCTCTCTCCTAAGCCCTTCTCTTCGCTGTCGCATGGTTGTGGTCAGTGTAGTCTTCTCTGTCGCACGGTGAGTCTCTTCCCCAAGACATTGGCGAGTGGAAAAATCTCGCCGCCCCCGTTAGGTCAGCATTTTGTGTTCATTTGTGATTTGTTGTATTGAATGGACATTGTGCATTTTTTGACTTGACATCTTCTTCTTGTTGGGGGTTGGGTATTTTTGTTCCTTAGATCAGATTACCGAGGGCTTTTGTGACGTTGATCGTGTTGTCATTTGCTGCGATTCTTCTTCCCCAAAACGGTCGTCAATTTTCGGAGGTCAAGTAAGTGTTTTTCTGTTGTTTTTAATGTCGCTGGTTCCTTCCTTGTGTTTGCTCTGGAATGGTTGAATTAGGTCTGTACTGTAGACCCTGTATTGGAAACACTGTCTTCATCTTCTCATCATATTTGTGGGAATTGCCATCCAAATTGCTTGGTCTGAATACAGTTGACTAACTGGTGCATTGCATGAGTGAGATGCATTTGTTTGACAGAAAAAAGACACAGAACATTATGCTGTGTATACTTGTCTTCACATAAATGTCATCTGTTCATTGTTTATGTTATTAATTTTACTTTTGTTAATATGTGAAGTTATTGTTTGATTGTGTACTGATTCAATAAACTAAACCCTTTAGTATAGGAACAGACATTGTTCATTGAAAACAAATCCCTGTGAAAACATTTCGTAAACCCTTTAGTACTGATGAAGAAGTTGGTGGGATAATCATTAACTAGCAATTTGTAATTAATAGATTAATTCCAAATTTGATTCATTGTATATACTCAGTTGGGAATCCAAAAGCATGCAGATAGTTGACGATTAAGTTCCACCTGATTCATTGTATATACTAAGTTGGGAATTCAAAAGGTTTATCCGGTACTCGACAGTTTAACTATTATTAATTCTTAGAATTCTCATGTTGGCAATGCTAATGTGGAGAAATTTGGACTGATATGTAATGTGACTTAGTAATTTTAGATATGGATTGCAAACTAACAACAAAGCCTACCAGAAGTGGATATCCAGAGGAAGACCATGTTTACAACCCGAAAACAAGTTTGAATATCATGTTTGAAATATATTATCTTTGAAATATATTAAGAACATAATCTTGAATATCAATATGTCTTCAATTTCAATATCATGTTTGAAATATATTAAGAACATAAGCTTGCAGAGATAATAAACGTAATGTCCAAAATGAATAGCAATTTAAGGCAATATAACAATTCAGTATAGATTGAGTTGTTATATTTTCTTCTTGTACCTTGCTGCCATATTTTCTTCTTGTACCTTGCTGTTGAATAAAAAGCCAGTGACAAGAGGATGAAAATATATCTGAAAAGGTTACCTAATATTGAAACCACAAGGGCATTGTATTGAAGAGCCTTTAATTAAACTTTTCAGATATGAACAACCCTAAGCACTATGAGCATATTTCCATTGCATGCATAGTCACATATGCTATGCATAGTGACATATACTTACATTTACCAATATACAATTTGTATATTGGTATTGGTTAGTTAATAGCATAGGTAATAGGAGTGGAAATGCACCGTTGGCCAGAAGCATTGTATGTACCTAGATGAAAACTATTAGATAAATTGACATTATCTAGTCCTAATGTCAATTTATCACAATCATTCAAGGTAATCAGGATGCTGAGTTCAATAAGGTAATATAACATTAAAATCAGGAAAAATACTTAAGAAAAAATCTACATTTTTCATGTCATCAACTAAATTTATGCGAATTATGTAGGTGCTTTATTTTTTGATATATAAAGATTAATGGGCATGTGCCTTGCAATTTAAGCCATCAGTAAATATCTACAGCAAGTTTAGGATGGAAACTTTATCATTTGGATGCAAAATTTGATTTCTTGAATAGAAAATTAATGAAAGAGATTTATATTGAACAACTTAAGAAGTTTAATGTTGCACGGTGTGAAATTTTTGTCTACCAAGTTTAATAAAGCCCTCTATAGCTTGAAGCAAACATCAAGAACTTGATACGACAAGATGGGAAACAACTCATCATGTCATTTTATACGATGATTTACTGCTTATTGCTTACTGGTAATAATCTTCAGCTATTAAATAGTTTCCATTTTGAAATGAAACATAAATTTCAAATGTTATATTTGGGACTTGGTCATTATTTTCTTGAATTGAAAATCAACTTAGGATTTTGATTTCTTAGAAAAAACATCCATTTGACATTTTGAGAAAAACATCAAAATGGACAACTACAAGTATGTGGCTACACCATTAGCTCAAAATAAGAAAAACTTGGTTAAAGATTGTATGATGCAACTTAATTTGCAATTTCCTCTATTTGACTGCTGCTAGATATGTTTTAATATTTACTGTAAATTTTCAGTGATCTCTCCATGCAATTTTCATTTTTGCAGTCTTTAAGATATTTACAAAAAGTTGCAACTTAATCCTCTTACTGAGATTAAATTATTTGATAACAAATTTATCATTGCCAGTGCTACAAATCCAAGCATGCGAAAGTACAGTATCATCCTAATAAGAAGATGAAAAAGAAGGGAAGATAGATTTTTTATTTATTATTATTGTAGAGAGAGCAGCTTATAATAGAGAGAAAGAGAATTTGTATTTTATGAAATTTGCTTTTCTCTCTCCATTTTACTATCCTCACTGGATTTGACAGTTTCAATTTTCTTCCTCCAGCATGTCCTTTCTGATCTATAATTTTGCTTCACTGCTTTTACTTCCAAGTGAACTTCTGCAAGAATTGAATGATTTTAGAACATACTATAATTAAGAGAGAAAAAAAATACGGGGCAGCAATGACATGAAGGGAAGAAACGAGAATAAGGAAAAAGAAATCTTTTTTGAAATTCTTTGCAAATATATTCTCAATAGAATTTTTTTGTCCATTACATGTTAGCAATGTCGACAATGCTTAGAACAGGCACACATGTGACCTACATCAGGTCTGAACACAAGAAAAATCTTGGCCACTTCAAATCTCCAGATCCAATTCAAGAACAGCCTTCATGTGAAGTTCTAAGAATGTCAGATGGCAGTTCAAGAATCTAATTGTCTTGATGGATGCAGTAGTCGGTAGATAGGAGTGACATTTTATTTGGTTAGCTACTTAGATGTAAGGACTACTGTACATATTAGACACTCTTATCAGGACAATCATGGACCTAGAGAGCCTACATGTTTGTATGGCATCACTAATCCATAGAAAAAAAACTTACCTATATACCATGGCAAAAATCATGGAAGTAGGCATAATTACACTGAAACAGGACTTGATTCTAGTAATTCCTTCCCTGTGATTCCATCGTTCAAATCTTTGAAATGGGTATTGTAGTCCTTCTCCTGAGGCGGGTTTTCTGGGTCCACTGTGAAAGTCTCACTAAATGGAATGGCGCTCGTGACCTGCAACAAAAATTTTGCAATATCCAGAATCTGCCATCTAGGTAAACAAATTATAGCTCATAACTGAAGCGCACATGTAGAACAGCTTTCAATGTTGCATGGTCGAGAGCTTTTCACCCCAACATCATGCAGGTTGAGCATATCTTTCCTTTTCCATGGAGATGAAAGAGTAAACTGAAGAAAATTTGCCACATTATCTATCTATAGGTGTATAATTTTGAGAAGAGCCGTTGATAAACTATAATAGTTCCTAAACCTCCACATACCATCAACAGAGAATTACTGTCCAAAATCTTCCAAACAGGTTACATTTCTCTAGAATTTGTTCATTCCAAAAACCAATCCCAACTCATGAAGAGCTACAGAAATTTGCACGGAAGCTCAATAGTTGGGAAAAAGTAGTAGTAGAGAGTGGTAGAGTATTCCCATTGCCTTCAGGTAATGAGCAGTTTTGGTAGATAATTAAAAGCTGTAGTCCTTAATTGTTCGAATGGTAAACGGTATTATCAACTCAACACATACAATGTCAAAGAGAAGGATTTGACCTCAAAAGTCTTGTTGCGTGCATCGGCACTTTCTAAAGCTGCAACACATATCCGTGCAATCTCTTCCCTTGATATTTTACCCTGTAAACGTGAAGGAAGTTAAAGATAACAGAGGCCTTATAGATCAACCATTCTAGAACTAGGCCGCAGAAAGCAAACACAATAATGCTTTCCCCATTCTGTGATGCTTATTGAAGATAATAAAGGAAAAAACAGGCATGTGGATGGAAATATAATCAGTTCCACTTATAGCTATACCATAATATTGTCTCCTTGATCAAAAATTAGATCTGCTCCAGCAGGCTCTTCAGTTAAAGCACAAGGCCTTACAATTGCAAATGGGATACCACTTTCACGTATCAAATCTTCTCCCTGTCATCGAGCTGACTTGATGTATGAAATTCAAGAGAGGTGACTATAGATAGTGCAAATTAAAGCTAGATAATTGAGAAAAAGATGACAATGACTCCAATGGATACTCGTTGGTATGAGGGGTCAACAACAGGCTTCATAACCTATCTATCCATTGTTACACACTTGAATCTTGATCTTGACTTTCAGTGCAACTCTTATTTACAAAAAATATTTTTAACTCAGTGAAGCCTCAGTCTACAAGTACTTGGGTTAAGCAGTATCAGGAGGCTACAAGAGTTCATTATCCTATATCCCACCCCTTCTAAGTACTTTCCAATAATGACTAGAATCATTTATTACTTCACTACATATTCCTTAAATTTCTTTCATGGTTTTTATCCCACCAACTTGACCCAATTTGTCCTCTGTCCTGCTATGTGTATACAGGTCTATATTGATCACCAGAAAATACTTGCAAAAACCATATCTGATCACGGTGACAAATTTTTTATAAATGCTCGTTTTAGAAGTTTATGAAATGAAAACTCCATTGTTAAGATCACCCACTTTTAAGTGGTGAAACTATACCAATCTATACCCATATCATCTTCAAGTGCAGTTGCTCAACATCATGATCAACTTGATTGCTGATCACTCTGCAACATATAGATGGGGCAGATGTTTGTCAATGCAGTGCATGTCTGGATGATGCTATAAACAGAAACTTCTTGTTTTTCTATCATACTTGATTCAAGATTCATGGATTAATTTACTATCATTTTTCATCTTGGCATCTAGAATGAGTATTTTACACATTAAAAAAAACA
Organism: Erythroxylum panamense; assembly: GCA_027123425.1. Classification (NCBI taxonomy): domain Eukaryota; kingdom Viridiplantae; phylum Streptophyta; class Magnoliopsida; order Malpighiales; family Erythroxylaceae; genus Erythroxylum; species Erythroxylum panamense. Next base: position 20,979,310 of record JAOTIZ010000002.1, on the reverse strand, counting down.
ACCTTCAATTTGAACGTCAGGATGAAACCCAAGTCCTTGTTCAAGCGAACAGCAGGAGGTTGCCTATTGAGATCAAGACCGGGCCTATCTGGTCGGGTGACTCCTGCAGCACTCACATGTACAAATCTACAAGTGATGTAAACAAAGCCATGAAAACACCTTTCGGCAGATCATTCAAATTCAAGCAGCACAAAATGAAAGGAAAAAAATTAAAAACAATGCTTAAACCTAGGAGTTATAGGATCCTTTATGAATGCCCTTATGCTGGATACTGGAAGTTGAAATGCTCCCTCCACAAATGTGGGGTTCAGTTTCCCATCATATTCAAACTTGCTGAACATGAGCTGAAAGGATTAATAACTCATTAAGGAGAAGCAAGACACCAGCAAAGAATAAAACAAAAATTGGCAATGATAGAGCATGCCTGCAATGAGACTATGTTGCTTGGATCAAATGGGGAAGCATCTTTCACGGTCCGAGCTCGAAATATAGGCCTCAAAAAAGAAAATGGTATTTGTACCTGGTGTATGTAGTCACAACTCAGAAATAAGATTATTAGCAAAAATTGAATGCAAAAGTTATGGTGTCACTTACAGACTGCCATTGACCTTGAACAGTGTCAAAACTTGCTTGATAGCCAACAGTATCCCAGTCCCGGCTAGTTCGAACAATAAGTTTATACCTACGCCCATCACCTTTAAGGCGAAGATCCAAACCATCATATGCAGAAAGATCTTCTGGTACTGAAAAATTCTGAAAAGCGATCAAATTAATCACTTACATTTCATCAACTAACTAAATTTGAACACACTGTTCCATCAATAGAACATTCATAGAATTGAAATCGATAGGAATCCCATGAAATATATGCAATCATAAAGTAGGATGTTAACATGCAATTAAAACATGCAGAAATTACAAGTCTCCTATTTATTTACTCTTAAGAGGGTATTCATAACCATAAAATATTTGCTAGAAACAATCTTATATACGATGCAGGGAGAGCCAACCGGTAGCAAACAATCTGGGAAACAGGAAGAAAACAATGAGTGTAATACAAAGTATAAAATAGTACATTAATTTAGTACCAATCTAGTGGTTGAAGAAGATGATATAGTCAAATGGATACCAATCTTGCATTAGGAGAGAAGAAAAGGTTAAAGATAAAATGCTGAAATTACCCTTGTTCTCACACTAGTGAAGCCACCATTGTTTGCAGTTGAGACAACACCTAACATCATGGTAAGGAAAACCAAAATTTGGAAAGTGAAAATCAAAGGCTAAGATACAATTATGTCTATATATACTTCCAAGTTCAAACTGCTTAAGAGAAGGGTTTAAGCAGAGGAAACCTTTAAACAACCCAATTGGTTCACCATTTTCCCCACCAGATGTGTCAATTTGAAATGTACTTTGGCTTACTCCTCCCATCACAACATCATCTAGAGCACCCCAAGGGAGATCTTTGAAAGTATTATCTGCTAAGAAGCAAGAAATGCAATTAAAAAAAACATGCATGAAGCTACTAAACAAGTATTAGGCTCTCCATTAGTAATTTTGACTAAAGAAGATCCAAGAAATTGAACTTTTAGTACTGTAAAAACGAAGAAGAATGAAGAAGTTCAAAATTTAATATATGTCCACATCTAAAGTAGCCAATACAATGGTTAGTCAAGGCAAGGACAAAAAAAGGTTTAGAAACTACTTTCAACAGATCCTTTTTAAATGTTTAGAAGAAAAAGGAGTGATAGAAGCACAATAAGGAACCCCACCCCCCACCCCCCGGGGATGGGTGGAGAATGAACTGGGGTTGGGTTGGGGAATTTCAAGAGATTGATATATGCTGATACATTGTTTGATAACAAAAGTGAAAAACTATTAAGGGTAGAAGAAATTATTAGTATGTGTACTGATCACGTATCACACTTATTTGCTAAAGGACTAGGTTAAGCAGCACCTTCACACCCAAACAGCAGCTTTCCACTTTGAAGTCCAACACTGTCCCTCACAGCATTGATCAAGTTTTTCATCCCAACATACTCTACCAGTTCAGGAGAATCACCTTTTATCTTTATTCATAATCAAATGAAGCGGCAGTCAAGAAAGATCAATTGTTACTCTATTTAGGTACAAAGAGAAAAGGAAAAAAGTACTCCAAGATGAACTTTCTAGGAATATATAAGTTTGGGTCTAAAGCATAAATTCACAATCAATTTGTACCTCTGGTTCAAAGAATTTGATCCCCTGCACCATAACATAATCGGATCAGATGACTGATAGAGAGTAAAAGACACTAAATCTTTAAATTTAAAAAGGTGAACCATTACAGAAATCTATAGTCATGAGCAAAAATGGCTTTAAGAATCATACTTGGCTATACTTTGCCCTGTCTGGAGTGTCACCTTCCTTCGGGCCAACAATGACAGAAATAACATTTATAACCTTTCTCACTCCTTTGAAGTACTTAGGATCAACAGTGCTTTCCTTAGTAATATCCCCAACTATCTGACATAATTATGGAATAGTTCGTGAGAAAGAAGAAGAAAAATAACGAATAGAACAGAGAAACAAAAGGCAATCAGTTTTGAAGTGAATCAATCAGAAGCAAAATAAAATGTCAAAAACATAAATCTGCCACAACTGAAAATATAGGAACTCATAGGCAATGATTCTAATGTGGAAGGAACTAAACAAAACTTTCATTTTTCTTTTCTTTACAGCTGCTGCTGCGTAAAGCTTAAGAAACACGGCTGTTACTACTAAGATTAGATAACTATGCCAAATTTTCAGATTTAATATATACCTTTAACATAATCATAACATTTTTTTATTTTAATTGAATATCATAATTTTAATATATTCTCAAATGAATTAGTGTTCTATCAAAGTTTACAAAATGTTCTCATCTGGATCATTCATTCAAATACATAATTGGACTGGGTTAGGGCATCAAGTCTAGTCCCCATCCCTCGTAACCATTGCATAATTCTCTCCACTTGCTATGAACAAAAAGGGTATCATAAAATAACATTGCAGGTAAGCTTGAAAACACTGTCAGGAATTAGCGGAAAATATCAGTAGATAGTCAAAAGTCTTATTCGCATGCTATGGTTAATCAGGGCAGTCAAGTCACCAAATCAATATCTGGGCCTAACATCTTCCTAGCTTTCTCCTCATTTCTGACCTGTAAAAGGTGGCATAGAAAAGAAAAAGTTAAGCCCATGCAAGGACAAGCTGCTTCTCTTTGAATTTCACATGTACATTCCTCCAAAGTGAAAAACAAAAGTAACACATTTGAACAGGGTAAAGAAAAATACCAATGCTCGAACTGGCAGTCCTTTCTTCTGTAAAATGTCTACTACTCTTCTGCCTACACCACCCGTAGCCCCTGTGACTAGGATGATACCTGAACTTTCCATTGGCTTTATTGGTTCACTAGCAGATGGAGATAGCTTCTCAATCAGAAACTCAAAGAACTACATAGAGACACCGAATTGTTGTAAGTTGAGGTTCAAATTTAACAATTGTTTCCTTAGCTATCAACAGCACCGGGATGTATAAGCCACCTTAGCAGGAGATGGAGGTCCATTAAAGAAGTACAGTGTTTTAACAAATCTACCGAAGTCCCAACCTTGCCTTCCTGCTTCTGCCAAGATGAGTTCCCTACGTGTTCCTGAAGGAAAATAACCTATTTTTTGGCCATACTGGAGTCTGTCACTAATTGGAAGAAATGGTTTAGGAAGCGGCGATGACACAAACCCAGGATGCATAGAGTTACTAGTAAATGTGGTATGTGCAGCCCATAAGGAGCCCTGCAGAGTTTATCATTAAAATTGAGCAACAACAGCATAAATCAGTTAAACTTCTTTATGAATCAAACTCCACAAACTCACAGAGTTGATGTGCACATATTATACAAATGATCTGGCAACTCATAGCCTCCTGGTTATGGATACAACTTGGAAGCAGGAATATAATCAACAAATAAAATCCTTTACACATGAAAACATCAAAAGTAAACATCAACGTCACCATCCCAACCGTACATGCAGCAAATACGCAAAACAAGTTAAGCTGTCTAGTACCAGTAGTAACTGCCTAGACTGCAATATGTCCTCCCTAAAAGCAACAAACCAAGGATAACAAGTACCTGGAGGTTAAGAACAGAAGAAGTGTAGGGAATTGACATCCTCGTGCAACAACAAGATTCTTTCGTTCTTCTACTAGGAACAGTAAGAAGTGAGCTTTTCTTTCTGGTTAATTCTCGAGTTACGTGGGGGATTAATGTCCACCACACACGTACACAATCCGAATAACGCACGACTAGTGCCCTTTTTGGGCCGGACTATTCCATGATCATGTGCTACAATTGTAGATGTCACTGACTAAGCATGGGCCTGTTATTTGCATGTCCTAGAATCTAATAAATCTTGTGAATCTAAGATAACATAGAAAAAAATAAATAAAAGCCACAAAGGAAAAAGTTGATGTCGTACAAGATACCATATTGGACTGGTATAATTATCCTCCGAGGAAGATATAATTGACCTACAAGTAACACCGTGCACGCTATGCTCTAGTTTTCCCTACGTGTTGACACTTTAACCACTTTTCATGAGGTGATTTAAAAATTGGTTCTCAAGTTGACTTTCTTCCTCCATCTTTGTACAATATATGGAAAGGGCAAGTAAAATAATTAGCACTGTTTTTGAATAAAATATGCCAAGACTTCGTCAACATTTTCACATAGGGTCACATTATTTAACTAAGAAAGATGGTGGTAATGTCAATACAGTTGAACACCACCTTTCTGTTCTTAATTCCACCAATTAGATAGATATATGATATTTATAAATTTCGTTCTTTAAAATTTCTATGTTAATATAAAATTAATTTGAGTTTGAATTCAATTCAATTTGTTAAATTCACTATAACAAAAATATACATTTCGCGTCGTCTTCGTATACGACGTCGCGAAATGTGTGAAGCTTTTACGACGTCTTTTTAGACGTCATGATAGGTGGGAAAATTCGGTGACGTTGAATGCAAACATCGTTGAATTGCCATGTATTTTGCGTCGTTTTAGTAGTAGGACGTAGGAAAGTACTATTCACGACGTGTTGAAGAGTTAGACGTCGGGAAAGGTCATCTAAATATCGTTCTCCCGCTGGCCCACCAATATTTTCAACTCCCGCTGTCTCTCCCGCGTTTAGCTCTCTCCCACGTTTAGCTCTCCGTCTCTTATCTGCCACCGTTAATTAGCTCTCCGTCGTGCCACCTGCCCTCTCCCTCGAGCCACCTTCCCTCTCCGTTGAGCCACCATCCGTCTCTTATCTTCCGTCTAGCCACCGCCCTTGGAAGCGTTGTGTTGCTTCACGAGTTGGCGTGCTGTCGTCTACTGTACATCGGAGTGTTGGTTGAGGTAAGTAGTTCAACGAATTTGGATGCGATAAATTTAGGGTACATTGTTATGTATTGAGTCGATTGAAGATACTAGGGTTTATTGTGGGTTTATCTGTTTATCTGTAATCTGCTTTCTTATCTGTTTAACGCATTTCAGAAGTTATGAATTGTTTGGTCTTTAACATGGCAATTTCATTATTTTAGGTCGTGATTGTCTGAAAAGTTTTCAACTTCATGGTCCTTTTGTTTTCATTTTCTTCTTTTTCCTAACCAGTCTATACCGACCTCCTTTAATAGAGGAATCCTGGCCAAAACACTTTAATGTTGATGTATAAAAAAGGTGAAACTTCTGTTGTGTATTGCTTCCTTGCTGTTTTATTAATTGATGAAAGGCTTGTTGTTTATGGAAGCAGAGTGGTTATTGACAATCAAGCATTTGAAGATGCCACAGTTATCCAGGTAATGCACCACTTATATCAGTTATGCAGATCTGTTCAAGAAAAAAAAAACCTTCCCTTCTTATTTATCAATGTTTTCTCTCTTCTTTTTTTTGTGCCTTTATGCCTTTTCTTCGCCTTATGCTCTTATTAATGTGCAATTTGTTGAATTGAATTGCAGTTATTAGGTTTGTTAAAATGTTGAAAGGTTTCTAATATATACACATGTATACTTTCATTGAAAAATCCGACAGTTTCATTGTGCCAAGGGAAAGATACTTTACAACTTCAGTGATTATATCTAGGTTTACAGAAACTTGTCGCACATTTCAAAACAATTAAGACCTTCTAACTTGATAACAATAAGAGCAGTTCTAACTATGCCTAGGATGTAGGACAATAGAAGAATACATGTAAATCACAAGCAAGCAATATCAGAAATGAACCAAATCAGATAAGGCTTTACACATCCTAAAAATGAACCAAATCAGATGCATATCTTACTCAATCATTGTATGTTTAAGCATTGATTACAATTTCACCTTTCAATTAGATTCTACAATGATTAAGCATTGATTAGGTAAGTGGTTACTGAAATTTACAATGATTGAGCTTGATATTTACAATATGATTAGGTAAGTGGTTACTGAAATGATACAGAATATGATTAGGTCAGTGATATTTAGAATATGATTAGGTAAGTGATTAGGTAAGTGATACAAGTTAGGTATGACTAAACATCAATAGCATCAACCATGTAGAGGACTTCATAACCCTTAGAATATGAAATGGTGCCTTAATATTTCGAATATGCTTTTGATTTATGTTTCAGTATTTGACATCAACCCTTGGAATGCTTCTGGAAAATTTGCTTGCTTGTCTTTAGGCTGAGAAATTTTAATAGCTTACTGCTGTTCATCATAAAATAGAAGTCTGTTTTGTGCAATTATGGAATCCTAAACCTAATCCTAAACCTGTTTTGTGCAATCAAGAGTGTGTTGAGCAATCAGGAATCCTAAACCCATTCCTCATTTCAGTACACAATCAGGAATCCTAAAACTGTCTTTTGCATCCATGGCAATAGGTAAATATTAACATTAGAGCATGCCAAACAAGAGGAATTAAAAACATTAGAAACATGAGAATCCTTAAGCATTAGAAAATTTCCAAACAAGAGAAATCAACAGCTTCAGTCTCAGCAGTGCTAGCTTAGGGTCATGTCCACTTTCTTTCAGCTCTTTGCCATCATTTCCATCTTCAGCTTCAATCTACTTAGCATATATATATGATAGCCTTTTGCAACCGCAGAACCAAAGA
>JAOTIZ010000002.1:20895948-20919783 GCA_027123425.1 Erythroxylum panamense | reverse complement strand
AATTAGAGGCCAGTAACATGCTCAGTCAATAAATGCAGTGCAATCCTATCAGTCTGTCCCAATTTACCATAATACCCATGCAACAGTAACGGGATGTTACATTAGGTTTCCAAATATGTTGACAACAATTATAAATTCTAATTCTAATTCTAATTCATTATTAGAATTAGATAAATTACAAATATTTTTAATTTATTTTTAATTCTCTAATAAAACAATTTTCAATCATAGATCAAGATTCGCATCCAATAATACATTATGACCGCTCAAATATTTAGGAATTTTAAAATAATTTTGACTAACCTTTTCGCGCATGATTTTTTCCATACAATTCATTCCTTTCATCATATAATGTTCCGATTAGACATAGAGTATGAAATTAATGTCGATTTTAATTTGAATCCAATCATATTAGTTCTCTGCCATTATTTATTGATTTAATTAATGTCATGTGTAAACTATTTACAAAATGTCATTTTATCTTGGCTAAAGATTTTTCGAATCAATACCAATCGAGAACAACAGAATATTCTTCCTAATTACTTTAAGGTGATGAATCATATCTTGATCATACAACTACCTCCATATAATTCTTGCTACATCCAATAACCATCGATTGAACAAACCATAATTAAATAGGTCAAGTAGTATTAAAACATAGCAATCTCTATACTAGATAACTTTGAAGATCTCAAGTCAAAGGATTACATATATTATAAGATAACTATGGAGATCTCAAGTCAAATGATCACTTCCACAATCATCACAATGAGAATTTCTATGGACATATAAGTAATGTTCCAAATGACTTTCTCATATCGAGTCTATTCAGTGGACTTGCTCTCTAACAAACACGCACACATTTGTTTAAGTATCTTCATACTTTAGTCTATGAGATCGACTACTTGTTTCATAAGAAAAAACAAAACGTGTGCTAATCTTTTTACATTCTACTAATTTTCATTCTTAATAGAATAATGCCTATGAACAATTTAGGGATAATATATAAATGCAATATGAACCTCATATTTATAATCCCGTTATAATTTCATTTGCAATGTATAATTATCTTATGGAATTTATCTTTGACGTCTAAACATGTAATAGATAAAGAATACCTTTAAATAACTTTCACTAAACTACAACCAAACTGATTAGATGTAGGGCATAAAACAACACATTTTGCCTTCGAAAGTAGAAAGGTTCCTTTGATCGTTTACAACTCTACAATAATAAAAAGGACACAAACCTTTGTCATGTACTTGCAGTAAATGTTAATTGAAAAGAGAGACACAAGATCCATTTGTTAGTGAAATGCCCCAAAATGATAGAGGCAAGTGCATGTGTTATATAAAACCTAACAAGTTTCCTTCTTTCAATTACAGGGCTCAAACATGAGCATCTAAGTTCGAAAAATGAGCCAATATGTTCAATAAGTTGGATCAAATCTTAAGTTATAAGTTTTTTATATTAAATTTCAGGTTTTAGGTTAAAATTTTGATTTTTAGGTAAGCATGAAGAGGGTTAAACTAAGTCGAATTCCTTAAATTTAAAGTTGAATTTTTTTTAAGTTGAGTCTAATAATTTTGTCAATTGACTTAATCCCACAAAAATTAAAACTTTTTATTTAAACCTAAGGCATCTATAGTTTGTTTAGAAAAAGACCAAAAGGGTAAAAGTCAAAAGGCTAATGATTTTCCATTGTTATGGGATCATAGTTTACAATATGGAAAAAAAATTGAACTATTATACGGGGGATGAAAAAATGAACCACATTTTAAAAAATTAAGAGGCACATGAATAGTTCCTCATTACAATGCAAGTCTCACTAAGATAAATATTGATACCTTGCTTAAACATAAAAAAAGGAGAAGTAAATATCATTTTTGGTTTGGCTCCATGCATTTTTTATTAAGAAAGTAGGGCAAGATTTGATCCTGCACATAGTGAAATAATAATAAAACTTTTTGTTTGAATTTTTTAGAGTTAAGATCATTTAAATTTCATAAAATGATTAACATGTAAAGTAATAATAAAGCATGAAACATAATTCGTCATTATTCCGAAGCTTGATTCTTTTTCTTTTCATTTCCTTTGAACCGCTTTTGAAATCACTCATCTCAACCACTTTAGTCGCACAAGTGTTTGATCTCTAACGATATTTATAGATATGTTTAGAGAACTTTATAACTATTGTAGAGAGGGTTAGGTAAAGAATGTTAGCTCCTTTAAAGCATAACATAATAGATTTTAGAAATTATAATTGAAATTAAATTCTAATATCAATTAAAATTTAAGTAGAATTAAAAATAATATTATTAATTATTAATTATTTCCAAATAAGATTTAATATTTCATATTAATCTTTTTTATTAAATATACCATATTTAATTATAAAGTTTCTCAAACTTTACAGTCAAGCCTAACTTGATTAAAATATTGTTTTCTTTGTTTAACTCATTCTTTGTGTGTGACCCATTAAGTTCTCAAATATGTTGATAATTGATATAAATTATAACCTTAATTCATATTTAAGAATAGATAATATAAACTCCTTTAATTTATTTGTAATTCTCTAGATAAACAATTTATAATTACAGATTGATTCGCTTCAAGCAATACATCATGACCATCTAAATATTTAAAAATATCAAAATAATTTTAACTAACCTTTATATGTATGATTTTTATATAATTCAATCATTTTATCATATAATATTATAATTAAGCATATAATATAAAATTAATTTCTACTTTATTTGAATCTAATCATGTTAGTTCTCTATCATTAGTAATTGATTTAATTATTAATATTTGAAAAATACTTTAAAAGTGTCATTATACTTTCATCAAAGATTTTCCAAGTCAATACTAAAATAAAATAATAGAACATTCTTTATAATCACTTTAGGACGATGAATCTATTAATTACTAATCTAGGTATATATAATTCATATTATATCCAATGAATATTGACAGAGTTATTATTAACTAGAATAAATCCTAAGTAATATTAAAACATAACAATTCATAAATGAGATAACTTTGAAGATCTCAAGTTAATGATCACTTATACAATCATCGCAAATAATATTCTAAATAGAATTCTCATAAAAAATCAGTTTAGTGAATTTGTTCTCTAACAAGCACTCACATATTTGCTTAAATATCTTTATACTTTTGTCTATAAAATTGATTACTTTCTTCATAAGAGAGAAATATAATATATGTTAATTTTTGACGCTTTATTAATGTCTTGTTTTAATATAATAATGACTAGGAACAATTTAAGGATAATGCATAAATGTAATATGCTCATAATTATAATCTTATCATAAATTTATTTGCAATATACAATAATCTCATAAGATTTACGTTTAAATATGTATAAGAAAAAAATGCCCTTAAATTGTTTTCTCACTAAATTACAACCAACTAATTAGTTGCGGAGCATAAACAAGATTTATATATATAACAAATAAATAGTCATAAGACATATCAAAATTTACTTACTTTTGGTATAAAGAACGTGAGAAAGATATAGATTTGTTCTATAATAAACGACCACAATTTAAATTTTAAAATGCAACAATTTTCGTTTTGTTTTAACTAATTGTATCAAAGTTATCAAATTAACTACAACCACTTGCTTGTTTACTTCGTTGCTTTGATCGTTGTGTCTAATTTTTCGATCCGTTCTTCTAGAATGCTCCTAGCTTGGGCGAAATAATGTTATAACCATCATGGAACTGAGACTAAGGTAAAGACTAAATACTGTAGCAAACTGACAACTGACATTACCAAAGTAGGGATGTCAATGTCAACCTAGGTTAAAATAACTTTTGCTTTATTATTTACGAGGTATTTTTAGAAGGATTTTAATTATAAAAAGATACTTTTAAGTCATTCATTTTTTAATTAATCTCCGTTTAAGTTAAGTAGGTCTCTTGTAAAAGGTAAAATTTTGACTTTAAATTTTAAACAAATGTTCACTATTTCACTTAAACAAAAAGAACTCCTCGCCAACTTTTCAATGCTTGAGTTATCATCTGGACGGATCCGCTTCGTCTCTTATTTCCTTTTTCATGTTTGGCCGTGCAATTGTGAAGCAAACCAAAATTCGTAAGAGTGCGAATAACGACATTTAATCAATGATGAACTGGCTACTTACCCCCCAAACAGGAAGGAAAGTTTGTAGTTATCAATAGACACGGCGCTCACCAACATGGAGCCAAATGATTTGAACGACTGTCGGAGGTCCAATGACACGGTGCCACATCATAAAAATAACGTCATTCATTGCATCATCATACTTATCCGCAAAACTCTTACTTGTATTTGTCTTCCACGTGGAGGGTGAGTAGTACGTTGGCCCCACTTGGGTACTGCCTCCCTAAACGACAACGTGTCTTTCTTTATTTTTCAAATATTTCTGCTTTCTGCTTTATATCCTTTAACTATGTTATGTCTTCTCTTCCCTAAAAAAAAAAAAAAAACATTTATTGACTATTTATAAATTTTGTGCAAAAACGAGGTATAGTTTGTTGATTATTCTTTCTGGTAGTGCCTCCGGTTAACTTGACACATTTAAGTTTCAGAAACCTTAAAAAATAAATAGAACTCATCCAGATGTCTCTATCTCCATGTAAAAAATTCAAAAGAAATAAAAACTCTGGGACTACCAAAAAGGAAAACAAAAATTATATAATGGTTTCTGGTACGTCAAAGGGTGATTGGATGATAGTAAAAGCCATAAAGCAACGTATGAAACGTGTGATGGTTTTCAGGTGGGACCCAGAGTCCCCCTTCCTATTGACAAGTGTGCCCGTTCTCTGGTGGACACGCACGGGTATGCCGCTGCAGGAGGGGGTAAAAGCGCGTGACACTGCAAACTCGGCAAGCCAGCTGGCAATACTGGGTAGTGTACTGGCGGCCTTATCCTCTTCCACCTTTTTTTTCATTTGTCTTATTTTCAAAATTTTAATTACAAATCCAAATATTATAATTCTTTAGAGAGAGAGATAGAGAGAGAGCGGCGGAGGGAGATTGCAATCTTTTTAAACTCCTGCTTTAACCTTTTCTTTTTGGTTTGTTTGTGCAACCATTTCCTTTCATTTTTGGATTTCACTTACTGATGCAATTGACCGTTTTTGGATGCACCTATTGATTGTTTGTGGTTCCTGTTTGTGTTCATTGTGTTGATGCTGTTTTATTGATACCCATTTCAGATCCCCAGAAATCGTGGAATCGAATTTCCGGTTTGGTTTCTACGCTTCGCGATCTTGTATAGACTGTTTCTGTAGTTGAGAGTTTTAACAAGAGGAAGGTGCAAAATGATATCTAGATCATATACCAATCTTTTGGATCTAGCTTCTGGCAATTTTCCAGCAATGGGTCAACCCCGCGAAAAGAAGCGGTTGCCTCGTGTAACGACGGTTCCAGGAGTCATTTCTGAACTTGATGATGATCAGGCGAATAGTGTGTCCTCAGACGTACAGTCCTCGGTAGTTCAGGATCGGATGATTATCGTAGCCAATCAATTGCCTGTAAAAGCTAAGCGGCGTCCGGATAATAAAAGCTGGAGTTTCAGCTGGGATGATGACTCGTTGCTGTTACAGTTGAAAGATGGTTTGCCTGAAGATATGGAGGTGATATATGTGGGTTCTTTGCGGATTGATGTTGATTTGAGTGAACAGGATGATGTGTCCCAGGTTCTCTTGAACAGGTTTAAGTGTGTTCCTGCTTTTCTGCCGCCTGATATTTTGTCCAAGTTTTATCATGGATTTTGTAAGCAGCATTTGTGGCCACTTTTCCATTATATGCTCCCATTTTCTGCAAACCATGGTGGAAGGTTTGATCGTTCTTTATGGGAGGCATATGTTGCAGCAAATAATATATTCTCACAAAGGGTGATTGAGGTTATAAACCCAGAGGATGACTATGTTTGGGTACATGACTATCATTTGATGGTGCTGCCCACCTTCTTAAGGAGAAGGTTTAATAGATTGAGAATGGGCTTCTTTCTCCACAGTCCATTTCCCTCATCTGAGATATATCGAACTCTACCTGTGAGGGAGGAGATTCTTAAAGCGCTTTTGAACTCAGACCTTATTGGTTTTCACACTTTTGACTATGCACGGCATTTTCTGTCTTGTTGCAGTAGAATGCTGGGTTTGGAGTATCAGTCAAAGCGAGGCTACATAGGGTTAGATTATTATGGTAGAACTGTCGGAGTAAAAATCATGCCAGTTGGGGTACACATGGGGCAGATTGAGTCAGTTTTGAGTCAAGCAGATAAAGACTGGAGGGTAGGGGAGCTTAAACAGCAATTTGAAGGGAAGACTGTTTTACTTGGGGTTGATGATATGGACATCTTTAAAGGAGTCAATTTAAAGCTTTTGGCAATGGAACAGATGCTAAAGCAGCATACAAAGTGGCGGGGACGGGCTGTTCTGGTACAGATTGCAAACCCTGCTAGGGGAAGAGGGAAGGATCTTGAGGAAATAGAGGCTGAAATCAAGGCAAGTTGTAAGAGAATAAACGAAACATTTGGTCAACCAGGCTATGATCCTGTTGTTTTCATTGATAGGCCAGTGTCTCTCAGTGAGAGAGCTGCTTACTACACTGTTGCTGAATGTGTTGTGGTTGCAGCTGTGAGAGATGGCATGAATCTTACTCCGTACGAGTACATTGTGTGTAGACAAGGAGTCTCAATTTCTGGATCAAGTTCAGAATCTATTGGACCCAAGAAAAGCATGCTAGTAGTATCAGAATTCATTGGCTGTTCACCTTCACTTAGTGGTGCAATTCGGGTTAATCCATGGAACATTGAAGCCACAGCAGAAGCAATGAACGAGGCAATTTCAATGGTTGATTCTGAAAAGCAATTGCGTCATGAGAAACATTATAGGTATGTAAGCACACATGATGTGGCATACTGGTCAAGGAGCTTCTTTCAGGATATGGAGAGGACTTGCAAAGACCATTTCAGAAGACTATGCTGGGGCTTCGGTTTGGGCTTTGGTTTTAGAGTTGTTGCACTTGATCCTAATTTCAGAAAGTTGTCAGTTGATGCTATAGTAAGTGCTTATTTAAGATCCAAAAACAGGGCTATTTTGTTGGATTATGATGGAACTGTTATGCCTCAAACATCCGTCAACAAGTCTCCCAGCCAAGAGGTCATCTCAATTATAAATACTCTCTGTGATGACGTTAGGAACACTGTATTTGTTGTTAGTGGAAGAGGAAGAGATAGTTTAGGAAGATGGCTTGTACCGTGTAAAAAAGTAGGAATTGCAGCCGAACATGGCTACTTCATGAGGTAATGATATTTTCAGTTCATTTTTTCTTTTATTCTATTTGTCCTTCTAAGTTCTAACATCAAGATATGCAGGTGGTCTGCGGATCAGGACTGGGAATTTTGTGGGCAAAGCACTGATTTTGGATGGATTCAGATAGCCGAGCCTGTGATGAAATTGTATACAGAAGCCACTGATGGTTCTTCCATTGAGACGAAAGAGAGTGCTTTGGTATGGCACCATAGGGATGCAGATCCTGGTTTTGGAGCCAGCCAAGCGAAGGAGATGCTGGATCATCTAGAAAGTGTGCTAGCAAACGAACCTGTTGCAGTGAAAAGTGGTCAATTTATTGTGGAAGTGAAGCCACAGGTATATTTGTTTGCTTACTTGAGTTTTAGTTTCCTTTCAAGTGCTCATCTGTTGATGTTTAGTGCCAGAATCTTGTCTCGTGACATAGTGCATTTCTAAGGATTTTTGTCTATTATTTGATGTTAGAACCTAACATGCGTGCACATAGCAAATAAAGGATATGACTTCGAATGTGTAGGAACAAGAAAATGTTTACTTTAGGATGAAGAATTAGAAATTTAAATACTCGAATGTTGTGCATCTCTTGATGCAGGATTGGATACGTAGATGTTAAATTTTAATTGGTTTAAAGGCTAGCTTCACTCAATTGAGTCGTTATATTAACAATTTTTAATTGAAATGAATATGATAACT
The DNA here is from genome assembly GCA_027123425.1 of Erythroxylum panamense. NCBI lineage: Eukaryota > Viridiplantae > Streptophyta > Magnoliopsida > Malpighiales > Erythroxylaceae > Erythroxylum > Erythroxylum panamense. Next base: position 20,911,762 of record JAOTIZ010000002.1, on the reverse strand, counting down.
GAACTGCTGCTTACGTTCATCACTGCTTAGAGGTATTTCCGATGGGTCTGTTGATTGTACATGCAATGACATGCGACTTCTATCTTATCTTATGATGCTAGGGAATAAGCAAAGGTGTGGTCGCCGAAAAGATCTTTACATCAATGACTGAAAATGGCAGGCAGGCTGATTTTGTGTTGTGTATTGGCGATGACAGATCAGATGAGGACATGTTTGAGATTATTGCCAGTGCAATAAATGGTGGTATCTTGTCCTCAAGCACGTCTGTCTTTGCTTGCACTGTGGGCCAGAAACCAAGCAAAGCCAAGTACTACTTGGACGACACCACAGAGGTCATAAACATGCTTGAAGCTCTTGCCGATGCTTCTTCCTCGGCTTCCTCTCCTGATAGATCCCCTTGAATCTTCTCCATGGCCTGGTCAAATTGTGGCTCCCTTTTTTTTTCTGTTCGAGTCAACTGAGGATTGGCTGTCCAGTGATTCAAAGTAGCTAATCATTTTCTGATCTCTTTGACAGTAAATGATCCAACCAACCTGTTAATGGCCAACTGAGGATTGTCATGTGCTTGGATTTTGCTAGTAACAGTCAGTATGCTAAACAGCTTGGAAAGAAGAATTTTGCTTCAGGAGGATGAAATTTTCCCCATTATCTCAGATATCCAGCGGTTGAAGGGAAGGAACCTTCTGGATCTATAAATGGAGACTACTGACTTGTAGTGGGAAGAAAATTAAGTTGGAATAAGTGCACTATTACGTGAAATGCGGTTGCCACCTTTGCAGGTCACACAGGTGGTTTGTATCTTCATCCGCATTCATGTCGGCAAATCATGTCGAATGGAGGGAACTCGGAGTTCTTGATGATACTGACATGAGTTAGTATGAGCCGCCCTGTTAAGGAAATTTAAACGGGTCCTATTTATCCCCTTATATATATTTTTATATTTTAATCCATCTTGTTCAACCTGTAAAGCACAGCAAAATTGGTAATGTAATTTTTGCGGTGAACAGTGATATCGGTGCATATGATTTGTGTTCCAAATTCACAAGCTTTCTTTAATAATTTGAATTTCGGCAGAATGACCTTCACCTCTGTGATCGTTTTGAGTGTAGATAGCTGCAAGTTTTTGTAGTCTGTGCCCAATCCAATGTGTTATTACAGCATAGAATGAATGAAGTGGAATCAAATTCAGAGCGAAACCTTTAAGATTGTATTGCATTTCCAGGTAGTAACGGCAACAATCGTCTCCAAGTTCATTAGGATCCAAATGAAAATGATCCAGGAAGAGGTATAGATCATAATTAATTGAGAACACAGGCTGGAAAAAGTAGGGACTAGGTCAGCTTGTGAGCGCAAGACCATTGACCATTGTGGTGTATCAGGTAACCCTAGGATCGGCAAGAACAAAAGTTCTAGCTCTGATACCACTCAAAGACCCTAAAGGGTACACAGGAAAACTATGATTTCAAACTGGGCCAATTGGCTACGTCAAAGGCAAACTACTCCTTTGAATTAGATCAACAATTAACTAAAGTCGAATCAGAAGTATGTATATTTTAAGTAAGTTTTAGGTATGATAGACGAGACAACAAAGCTCTCTCTAGCTTTCTTAGCTCACAAGCACAATTCTCATCTTTTCTCTTAGGAACCTTACTTCTCTCATATATTCTTGTTTGTCATTCTCCGTTAATTTGGTAAATCTAGTAGCGGAAATTGTTTAAATACAGTCTCAGATTGTTATAAACTTTCTGATACATAAGATTTTTATAAAGAGACAAGTGTAGAGCATACTTGTCCTACACCTAGACACATAGGAAATATGACTCAGGTCCTTGAAGTTTTTAGGTAAAAGGAGAGACTCTAAAAAGAAACAAACATCATTAAAGAGTAGAATGAAATTCAACGTTTGCTTACAACCGAAGGAAACCTTGATTTTTTAGGCGAAGCGAAGGTTAGAAATGTAAATCTACCTAAGACATGATCATTGCAACTTTAGAAAAGAAAACTAAAGTACAATGATAGCTACTTTAAAAAAATTACTTTTCTAAAAGCAAACCTAACTTTGACAAAAGCTACTTATTTTTACAAAAGTCTAATGGTAAATAATACCCTACTTTGTAGAAGTCTAAAAGCAAATAGTGCGATGATAAGATAGAATCTTAAATAGTAATTTGATGTGATTTGTGGAACCATCTTTCATCAAAAGTCTTCAAGGATAATTGCCTTACAGAGCTAAAGCGAGTCAAGATCATCTGTCAATTCCATTTCTCTGTCGATTTGTTCAATCAGGTGATGGATATTTGTAATAGCTCATTCAGAAGGCCATGGGCCAGAGACAGAACTGGATTGAATTGGACTTGAAACAGAACTGAACTCCATTGTTTGGCGATAGGTAGGACAAGGTATATCACCAGCTCAGATATGGATTACATTATTATCAATAGACGTCCACTGACTTATTGATGGAGTGATAATAGGTTCGAGAAGTTCAGTATCTCCATATTAAGGTCTAAGAGATATGTACATTATTGAAAAATCAAAATTCTGAGATTGATTCAACTGGTCTAAAAGAGAATATAAATCTTCGAGAAAATATGTTTGATCAGTAGAATAGGATGTAGAAGTTCACCAATGCTAAACATGATTAAATGTGCAAAGTTGACCAGAGTCACTCATAATAAATGGACGATGAATGAGATAAATGACATAAGTTTCTTGATCGTCCAAAGAGGAATCTCATAAGCGATGATGTGTCAAGAGTTGGGATATATCAATTCTTTATTTGCTAAGTGGTTGAAACCATTCAAGAAATATCCACAAAAGAGACTTGGAATTTGTTGGATCAGAGAGATGATGATAAAGATGCTAAGATGAAAAGGCAACTTAATTGGCATAGAGGGTTGTCATTACCCTGAGATTCCACAAAGTATAATCATCAATGGTATCATAAATATGGTACATCATTTTATAAGGATTAGTAGGATCAAAGAATGCAGGAATGGGAAGGATGTCATGCTTAATAAGAGTCAGATGTAAATAATAAAACAAACTCTGGTGCAAAAAAGGATAAAGTTCTGAAACAAAGGTTGGAGGAGTAGAAAAAAGAGAAGGAAACTCCCTTTTATATTTGGCAAATCGAGGAAACTCCATTAACTAGTATAATGGAATGGGAAGTTTGATAGAAGAAGAGAAAAATAAAAGAGGTTTTGAAGGTCCAGAGAGATAATCAACAAGAATGTTTTTGTGACCTTTAATGTGTCGAATGGAGTATTTATAAGAGGAAGACCATTCCTGCCAGTGAAGCAATTGACTATTAGGAATCTTTTTCTTAGGTTGGTCAAGGATTTTTGGAAATTAAATGTTATCCATTTTAATGATAAAATGATAAGCAGTGAAATGGAACGTGAATTTTTCAATACCTCTTTTTACTGCAAGAATCTTCTTATAACTGATATGATAGTGGCATTCAGAGGAACTAAATGAACCAATGGCATGTCTGCAATAATGTCTTTAATCATTGTTTCTTCGAAGAGTACAACACCCCCAATATGTGTCACTAGCATCAGTCTGTAAGACACGTTGTCCGTTGTCAGGAATCTTTAGTGGTAGAGGTTCCTGGCAGATTTGCTTTAGATGCTTGACAGCTTCTGTTTGTTCCTTTGTCCAAAGTGGTGGATTCTACTAGCCATGTCCACATATTGCAAAAGAACTATTGCAATTTTCAAATGAATATCTTACTGTTAAGCAGATACAACAATTCCATGGAATTGTCAATTATATTCGAGATTTCATTCAGAGTGTGACCTTTAGATCATTAGGGTTTATCCCTGGATGTGTGACTTTTGTAGGATTAAAATCCTCATTCTTCTTAAAAGGTAGACTTATAAAAAAATTAGCATTTTTTTCATAGAAGATATGGGTGAGTAAACTGTGCATAAGAATCTGGACAGTATTCCAACAGTTTATCTCGAAGTGCAGTATAATGTGTAGGAACTTAGGTTAATTCAAACACATTTTTTATTTCAGTGTATGGGTTGAATAGTGATTGATACCTGAGGCCTGTGGGTAGGATCTACAAAGGTGATGCTTTACTGTATGTATCCATATCAATGGACTGTTATGCCATTTGGACTTAAAGTCGCTCCATTACTACTTCAGAAATCTATTACAAAAATCTATGAGCCTATTCTCAATAGTGCACTGATCTACATTGATGACATCCTATTGTTCTCAAAGACCCGTAAGGAACATACGACCCTTCTGAAAAGATTTATGGATCTCACTCAATAGTATGGCATTATGCTTTCAACCTCGAAAAGCATTATTAGCACTACAGAAATTGAATTCTTGGGTATGCAATTCAAAGATGGATTTTACCAGCTAGGTCCACACATTGCAAAAGAATTATTGCAATTCCGTGATGAATATCTCACTGTTAAGTAGATACAACAATTCCTTGGAATTGTCAATTATATTCAAGATTTTATTTCACTCGTGGCTGCTTATACTTCAAGCTTATCTAAGCTTTTGAAAAAGAATCCACCACCTTGGACAAAGGAACAAACAGAAGCTGTCAAGCATCTAAAGAAAACATGTTAGAATCTTTCGCCTTTAAAAATTCCTGATCAAAGACAACTTGTCTTATAGATTGGTGCTAGCATTGCAGCTTTATCTACACTACTCTGACAACTTACTCTATGGCCACCAGGTACTTTTTCTCACTACAAGTATTTTCTTTCTCTTTATCAAAATATATACACAATTCCTTTTGTTTCTAAACAATTTTGTCCAGTAAGTATGACTAGGAAACCTCTTTTTGCCTTCACTAAAAGGTCTTTTCCTTCTATATCTAGTAATCCTAATAGTGTATTTGAAGTTGTCTCACTTGCTCGTATTAGTTTATTCTATTACTTGCATCAGTTTTTGAGTGAACATGACTCTCTTAGGAATCCCACTATGTTCAATCTTAAACCACCTTACCATAATGTGACTTTTCTTCAAGATCCTATATATAAAAACACATTATGGTATCTCTGGGCACTTTATGCCATTTATGCTTGTGCTATTACCATATCACCTCTTCAGTTATACCAGAATCTTTGTGATCTTAGCAATAGAAGCTCTTTACTATGGACGTTTTTTGGAATAGTTTCAACCATTAGATCAATGGAAGCAACAATGTTCTTTAATCATTCAACAACATCTTCTATGGACTGCTTCAACTAGACGACAATCAACACATTGCTTCTTCATTCTCCATCGTCCATACAAAGAAAGACATACTAGTGTTCTTTATACGGAACAACGCGTCTAATTTTATCACACATCCTTATATTGGCCACGACATCAGGACAATGTGCTTCAATCTTTGAGAGATTATCTTAAAGAGATTAATCACTTTCCAAACATACTAGTTCTTTTTACATCTATTAGACCATATCCTGGTGAATTTATTCCTGGTGAACTAGAATTACCTGAAGTTGACATTCCTGGTTCTAATAGTTCTTAATATGACACGGAAGATACAATCTCAAACATTGCAGGACTTTCACAACCATCGAACTCAGCTTTACAAGATGCTCATGACCTAAATGATGATCCTTATAGCCCTAATGAAGATGAGTTAAATTATTTCCTGCATCAACTTCATTCATGTAAGCTCAGTCCTAGTAAAAAGCATGAAGCACATCAATATGATACTGATAGCTTAGATGATCCAGACTTTCCATCTAATCTTTAAACATGGCACGAATCAATTCGTGACAAATAATTTTTTGGATTCCCTATATCATAACAATGGATCACATCTCTTTGACGTCACTAAAGACCTCATTAAAGTAAGCACACCTTTTAAGGCAACCACCATTGAAGACTTTTGATGAAAGATGGTCCCACAAATCACATCAAGTTACTATTCAAAATTTCATCTTATCATTGCAGTATTTTCTTTTAGACTTTTACAAAGTAGGGTACTATTCACCTTTAGACTTTTGTAAAAATACGTGACTTTTGTCAAAGTTAGGTTTGCTTTTAGAAAAGTAGCTTTTTTAAAGTAGCTTTGATAAAGTAGTCATCATTGTACTTTAGCTTTTTTTTCTAAAGTTGTAATGATTCTGTCTTAGGTAGATTTACATTTCTAACCTTCGCTTCACCTATAAAAGCAAGGTTTCCCTTCAATTGTAAGCAGACATCGAATTTCATTAAACTCTTTATTGAAGATTGTTTCTTTCTATAGCCTCTTCTCCTTCCTGAAAACTTCAAAGACCTGGGTCATATTTCCTATTTTGTCTAGGTGTAGGACGAGTATGCTCTACACTTGCCTCTTTTGAGAATCTTGTGTATTACAAAGTCTATGATAGTCTAGGACTGTATTTAAATAATTTCCAATGCTAGATTTACCAAATTAACGGGGAATGACGAGTAAGAGTATGTGAAAGAAGTAAGGTTCTTAAGAGGAAAGATGAGAGTTGTGCCCGTGAGCCAGGAGTGCTAGAGAGGGCTTTGTTGTCTTGTCCATCGTACCTGGAACTTACTTAAGGTATACATACTTCCAAGCTGACTTTGGTTAGTCGTTGACCTAGTTAAAACGAGTTGTTTACCTTTGGCATAGCCGCCCAGTTTGGAGTCATATTTTCCTTGTGTGCCCTTCGAGATCCCTGAGTGATATCAGAGCTAAGTTTTGATTACTATTCAGTCCATACACCTAAACAAAATAGGGAATATTACTCAGGTCTTTGAAGCTTTCAGGAAGGAGAAGAGGCTTAGAAAGAAACGAACTTACATTAAAGAGTAAAATGAAATTCAACTTCTGCTTACAACTGAAGGGAGACCTTGCTTTTATAGGTGAAGCGAATGTTAGAAATGTAAATCTACCTAAGGCAGAATCATTACAACTTTAGAAAAAAGCTAAAGTACAATGATGGCTACTTTATCAAAGTTACTTTTAAAAAGCTACTTTTCTAATAGCAAACCTAACTTTGACAAAAGTCACCTATTTTTACAAAAGCCTAAAGATAAATAGTACCCTACTTTGTAAAAGTCTAAAAGCAAACAATGCGATGATAAGATGGAATCTTGAATAGTAACTTGATGTGATTTTTGGGACCATCTTTCATCAAAAGTCTTCAATGATGGTTGTCTTAATAGGTGTGCTTACTTTAGTGAGGTCTTCAATGACGTCACAGAGACGTGGTCCATTATTATGATCCAAGGAATCCAAGAAATTATTTATCACGAATTGATTCGTGCCATGTTTAAAGATTAGATAGAGAGTTTGGATCATCTGAGTTGTCAATATCATGTTGATGTGTTTTACATTTTTTACTAGGACTAAGCTCACATGAATGAAGTTGATGCAAGAAATAATTTAACTAATCTTCATTAAGGCTATAAGGATCATCATTTGGGTCTTGAGCATCTTGAAAAGCTGAGATCGATGATTGTGAAGGTCCTGCAATGCTTGAGATTGTATCTTCTGTATCATATTGAGAACTATTGGAAACAGGGATGTCAACTTCAGGTAATTCTAGTTGACCAGGAATAAATTCACCAGGATATGGTCCAATAGACGTAGAAAGAACTGGTATGTCTGGAAAGTGATTAATCTCTTTAAGAAAATCTCTCAGAGATTGAAGCACATTGTTTTGATGTCGTGGCCAATATAAGGATGTGTGATAAAATTGGATATGTTGTTTTGTGTAAAGAACACGAGTATGTCTTTCTTAGTATGGACAATGAAGAATGAAGAAGCAATGTGTTGATTGTCGTCTAGCCGAAGCAGTCCATAGACGATGTTGTTGAATAATTAAAGAACATTGTTTCTTCCATTGATCTAATGGTTGAAACCATTCCAAAAATGTCCATAGTAAAGAGATTCTATTGCTAAGATCACAGAGATTTTAGTATAACTGAAGAGGTGATATGGTAATAGCACAAGCACAAATGGCATAAAGTGCCCAGAGATACTATAATGTGTTTTTAGAATAAACTAATACGAGCAAGTGAGGCAACTTCAAATACACTAGTAGGATTACTAGCTATAGAAGGAAAAGGCCTTTTAGTGAAGGCAAAAAGAGGTTGCCTAGTCATACTTACTGGATAAAATTGTTTAGAAACAAAAGGAATTGTGGCTATATTTTGATGAGAGAAAGAAGATACTTGTAGTGAGAAAAAGTATCTGGTGGCCATAGAGTATGTTGTCAGAGTAATATAGATAAAGCTGCAATGCTAGCACCAATCTATAAGACAAGTTGTCTTTGATTAAGAATTTTTAAAGGCGGAAGATTCTAACATGTTTGTTTTAGATGCTTGACAGCTTCTGTTTGTTCCTTTATCCAAGGTGGTGGATTCTTTTTCAAAAGCTTAGATAAGCTCGAAGTATAAGCAGCCACGTGTGGAATAAAATCTCGAATATAATTAACAATTCCAAGGAATTGTTGTATCTGCTTAACAGTGAGATATTCATCACGAAATTGTAATAATTCTTTTGCAATATGTGGACCTGGCTGGTAGAATCCATCTTTGAATTGCATACCCAATATTTCAATTTTTGCAGTGCCAATAATGCTTTTCGAGGCTGACAGCATAATGCCATACGGTTGAGTGAGATCCAAAAATCTTTTCTGAAGGGCCGTATGTTCCTCATGAGTCTTTGAGAACAATATAATTTCATCAACGTAGATCAGTGCACTGTTGAAGATAAGCTCATAGATTTTTGTAATGGATTTCTCAAACAATGATGGAGCAACTTTAAGTTCAAATGGCATAACAGTCCATTGGTATTGTGCATTGGGAATACAGAATACAGTCTTATGCCATTCTTCTAGGTGAATACCCAATTGTCAAAATCCTGCCTTAAGATCCAACTTTGAGAAGATAGTAGCTTCTTTAAGGAATAGTACTTGAGTACTTATTTTTGGCAAAGGAAACTTGTCCTCCTGCAAGAAAGCATTCAGAGGTTTGTAGTCAATGACTAATCTCTTTTTCCAACATTTCTACTCTGAATGTTTATTGACATAAAATGCTTGACTAGCCCAATCTACCTTTGTGGGCTTAATAAGTCCTTGCTTCAAAAGGATTGCGCACTCATCTGGTGCGAGCTTCAGATCATCAAGGTTCATCTTTGGATGTGTGGCTTTTGTAGGATTAATATCCTCATTCTTCTTATAGGATAGACTTAGAAAAAAGTCAATAGTTTTCCACAAAGGATATGGATGAGTAAATTGTGCATGAGGATCTAAACAATATTCCAATAGTTTATCTCGAAGTGCAGTATATTGTGTAGGAACTTGAGTTAGTTCAAACACATTTTTGATTTCAGTGTATAGATTGAATAGTGATCGATACTTGAGGCCTGTGAGTAGGATTTGCAAAGGTGATGCTTTACTGTATATATCCATACCAATCAGACTGTCTAGGCCTGGTAGATTGCTTCTCTTTATGAGAAATCCATGCGTCAAATGATAAGATGTTGGGCTTCATGATCGTACAATTGGATCCAGTATCCATAAATCCAATAGCCTTGATGGGCTTATCATATTTCTCCTGTTGAAAGAGTTGAATTTTGACGTAAGGCCGTTGTACTATTATACAATCTATTTTCAAACAAGTCTGTCGTAGCATGTATAATGAATCATCGTCTGTAGAGGCAGATGAATGAGATTATTCTTCTTTAGATGTAGAAATAGAGATAGCAAACTTGGTATCAGAGCCAGAACTTTTGTTCTTGCCAGGTATATTTCGGTATACTATGCCCCTTGGCTATTTAAATCATGATCCTGTTAGCAAATTTGCTACAGAGAGTTTTTCCACAGTGTGTGGACTAACTTCAAGAGCTGCCAAACCTTCACATCTTCTTGGGAGGGTAATATTAAGTCTTGTTTTAGAGAAGTGAGTAAGGAGAGAGCATATAAGAAATTATGGAAACACTGTCTTCTGACCCTGTTCATTTATTGTCTACTTTATCTATGTCTTCTTTACCTTCTAGTATAAAGTGTGTGTTATTAAACAAAATCGAAAATCTTGTAGAAATTACTCATGTACCTGTAGAAAATAGTGTTTGTGAGTTTTTTTTAACCTTTGTTGAGTCTATACTGTATATACTCTCATGATCGTTCTTAGACGAGAAGTATTCGTAGTATTTTATCTACTTCTAGACCTCGTGTGAAAGAAATCACCCAAAGTTCTAGATTGAAATAGTGTGGTCTCAAATCTACCACTTCAGAACAATACGTAAAGCTTGAAATCCCTAAAGAACTGATCTCTTTATGGAGGGAATAAAATCATACACATCTTCCTGTTGGAGCTACACGATTTGTTCTAACTCTTCATGGAAGAAAGGAAATACCTGTGATAGCCAGGATATCTCTACTTAACACTACCTACATAACGTACCAAAATGCTCTTATTGGTACCTTGCTGATAGCGCTCAACAACCGAAGTGTCCTCTTGACCATACCTGATTTCAACATCATGTTAGATAATCCTACTTTATTTGAATGACTACAAGTTCAAATCCATATCACTGGAGCAGATCAAGATCTTATAGCCATCATGGCTACTCTATATCACTAGATGATCTATCCTCTATAGAATCATGCTTTGGACCTAAACTTTCTGAATTTCACTTTGGATGCATTTTACATGGTTGCTAATCGTTCTAATGATTAGACCACTATCATTCAGATCCCAAAGCAACTAACAGCACAGGAGCTTGAAAAGTTGATGCCTACTGAATAAATCACCAACTACCAAAAGGTGTTCCACGCGACTCATTAACACTCTTTTCATATGACTACTCTTCTGATTCTAAAGACTTTGAGAGATGGAACTATTAAGTCCATCTATGCACTGCCTAATGAAGGTCTATCTGGACCTTCAACATTGGGACAATCTTTATGATCTAGCCTGTATATTCTAATATAGAAGGTAAATCTAATCCTCTTGTTCATTATTTTAAATCTAACTAGTCTATTTCAGTCATCATCGTGGACAATTTGTATGGGACGTCGACCTATCTATATATGTAGTCCAAAGTCCAAATAAAAATGAACCTCGGGAAGCATATTTAGGATTTAATTTCACCTCCCATTGTAGGCACTTATGGGGAGCTCAGTAGCATCATGAAGGCCTAAACATTCATTTCTCCTCTCCCTATTCTTGTGACATGGATGTGTCAAGATCTTTCAACCTATGATGTAAAAGAGGATCTATTTCTATTCTCATTTATCATCATCGGCCTTAACTGTGGGTTCTACTTCAGCAAGGTTAAATTTTCAGACCAAATTGTTGTAAGCTAGTGATAGAATCAGCTAGTAGTTAATAGAATCTGAAAAAATAAATGACATATTACTTGCTCTTAGAAAATGATAACCTCAAGTCGAATTTAGCTTGAAATTATAGAAACTCAGCGCAAATTAACCTCATTGGCCATAGCAGAAAGGTCTCATGTTTTATCATTTTTTTTACAAAGGATAAAAACAAAAAGCTAAAAAAAAAAACAAGCTAACTAGCAAAGTGTTCCGCGGTACAAAGCCCGGTGGACAAGCTCCTGACTCATGTTTTATCATTAACCTAAGACAGCCTGTGCTCGTATCATGCTAAACATAATACAAGCACAGGGATTAACCTGCCGGCCCAACCGGAGTAGTGGTTCCCACCCCAAGGTCTCTCAGGCCATGGTCCACAAAAGCAAGTGCTTCCATTCGAGGCAGCAGGGTGGTAATTTCAATTACCACATTGTTTGTGGTAACCACAGACATGTTCTCACTTTCAAAGCCCGCAGTTAACTGCTTATAAGCGCGTAACAATATCACCTCATTTCATTCAATATTTTATACTACAAAAGATTTACAGATATTAGGATAATTCCTCGAAACCAACCCCGAAGAAAAAGAAAAAACGAAAAACGAAAAAGCATCAACTCACTGAACTTATCGTCGGCGATAAATACACTTGACTCTGTATCACCGTTTTGCCAATTTTGAACCCAGGAACCACCGTGAAACCCACCCGGAGATCCACGTCATCGCCGTCACTGTCTAGCAACGACTCGTCGGTTATACTCTCCATGTAAACCTCCGAGAATCTGCAATCTTTACCAATCTGAAAGATGCTAATTTGATCACTAAACGAGAAGGCCAAAAGGTTCAAGGACCAAACTCTTCTGGCCATTTCAGCGAATGCGTTGAAGAAAGCAGAATCTGGGAAGCCACCATTATTCACCAGCTTCCTCTGGTTCAAGTTTCCGAAGAGCGAACACTCCATTTTGGCATGTACTAGTTGGAGGTACTTGGTTCTGGTGAACCTTGCAAGGGACGAGTTTGGATTCTGGGGTAAGAAGTGTTTGAGGGTTAAAGATTTTACCTCTTTGAACTTATTGAAGTAGTATTGTTCACGAGGGCTGTTCTCTGATAGTGAAGACTCGTGGAGTGTAAACTGCGGCTGATTGAAACCTTCGAGCAATGTCTTGGACACAAATGATTCGAACACAAAACAACGGTGGCTTGGCTTTGCGAGACTGGCTTCAGGTTCAATGGCTTTTACAGCTGCGTCAATATCCCAGCAAGCGACTTCCATTTCACGAACCATCAGTTTCACAAAACTTCTTATAGATCTCGACGTGAAATGCAGGACCTGAACGAAGTGGCTCGGGTTTAAAGCTGAGAACTTAATGCTGTCCAACAGCGGTATAGGCCCACTAGCATTTAGTCTTTTCTCAAGAGACTTGTTGTACGCGATACACTCGTCAAGCTGTTTCTTGAAGGAACAAAAGTCTGAATCTTTAGCCTCGACTTGGGCTTCAAGTTTCCTGATTGTTATCTCGTATGTCTTCATCAAGCTCTGTTGTTCTTGAATCTCTGCAAGCATGGTGGTAACCTGAGGCGAGAGGTGATCAAGATCGTTCTTGAAATATTTGCGTTTAAGTTCAGATAATTGTTTCAACTCGTCAACAACAGCCTGATCAGCGGCGTGTATATCATCGCTGTTGTAAGGGTTCTGTGCCATTTGTAGCTCCGCATAAGCTGCTTTAATGGTGGTGACACCTGCAAAGAGCTTCGCCATCAATGCTTCCAACACTGCCCTGCGTTTGTCTCTGCCATTCTTGTTCTTGTCAGCGCTGTGATCTTCAAACTTGTTTTGAGGGGTGAGCACACACATCCCAATCCCATTATTTGAAGCAATTCTTGTCGCAGTTTTCAGGTTGATCACTTTTTGGAATGTTCTTGCTATCTTACTCTTGTTGTTGGGTATCGATCTACATTTGAATGTTTCCATTGAACAAAGCTAAACTTGGAATGAAAATTAGAAATATGGACCTTTGTCATAAAAACTACAGAGACTTGGTTAAGAGAAGATCCAAGAAAAGAAAAGAAAAGAAAAGGGTTTTAGAGATGGAAAGTGAGTGTTCTGTGGTGGGAAAAAACGACACAAATTTTGACTAACAGATTGGAGCCCGAGACAGGGGTGGACATGAAGACAGAAAAAGTTGCATTAAAAGCACGGGAAATTAAAAAAAGAAAATATATTTTTCCCAAAATCTTGTTATTATGTTATGTGAGGGTAAATAAATATATGAAGAGCTATCCTCCGATTTTCTATATATATATATAAAAAAGAGCTATTGCCTGGCTGTTGTTATAGATAGAAGAAGCACTGAAGGTTAATTTGAAATGTGATATTCACGCACTAGATTTCGTAGTTCGTGATTGATCATGTACCCACAAATGGAGGACACTGGAACAAAGAACTGATGTTTGAACATATGAGTAAGGCCGTACGTGTTATTGCCAATATGTAAAAGTAATGGAGAAGATATTGGTGGGTCATGTTATTGTCATTTTTTGGGGCTGTGGGGTCACCGGTCACTGATCAAAGCGTCAGCTAGTGAACCTACAGTTGAGAATTGAGCTGTGACGCAAATTGGTGGGTCGGCCGGCCTCTGAGTCTAATAAACTTTATGTATGTACATGTACTATGGCATATTCTTTTGTGTCAATGGCTTTTTGGCCTAGCGTACGAACACATTCTTCACAATCAAACTTTTTTTTTATTACATTAGGTATCCCATTTTAGTCGGCCTAATTCTAATCTCCTAAGACTCCACTCCAAGAGTTTTAGAGGGGGTAAACTTAGAAATCTCAAGATCCTTTAGGTTCCTACGTCGCCTGTATACTTCTGCGCATAAGGAGTCTTCACATATTTGGTTGTTCAGCTGATGATTAATCGTTGGCTTTCTCTTTGCTCAGCATCAGGTTCCCATCAACTCTCAGGTTTCCTAGTAGCTCCAACTCTCACACTGCCGCTGGAAGCGAGACGTTCGTAATTGATCCGATCAAGGAGCTGTGCCCAGAGGGCTAGAGGATTATCAATAGGAATAATGCATATTTCTCCTCCTTTGGCGTGACTCGAACTCAAGACCTCCTGAAAAGGAGAGCCTTAAATGAGGAGCTTAGACTACTCAGGCCACTCCTACTTATCACCATCAAACTTTTTGAAGCCCTTGGCCGTGCTTCTTGGATATTTTTCCTCTTATATCAGAAGTCCATCTACAAACATTTTAGCACATTTATATGGAGTTCATGTGCCTTCCAATCTGTGCTTTCCGGAATTTACCATGGAACTTTACCCCGCGGGCTTTGCTTCTTATAAATTTTTAAGAATTGGAGAAAGGTGCGGAAGAGCATTGATTGTCTCCGAGTCGAATCGGTCACAACATTACTTGCACTATGCATGAGAAGCGCAAAAACATGTTCTTATATTTTCACCAGTTGATATAGAGATGGTATGAACTGAAATGGTTCCCAGTGTTGTCAGCACTTACAGAGTCTGCAATTAGCAGTGCTCAGATGTCAGACAGGGTAAAGCTTTCATTTTTGGCGTTTTCTTCAACCCACCTGAAGCCAAGAGCCTAGAGAGAAAGGAGATCCCAACAAGTAGAGCATTCATATTCCCTGGGGCAATCATTTAGGGCGATTTATTTTACTATTGTTTTGTTCTCTTCTTTTGTTTTCTTCAATATTTTTCAATTGCTACATTTTTATTATTGACAATAATTAAATATTTAAAATAATCTAAAATTATTTTTTAAAAAAATATATGTATTTTAAAGATATTTTAAATTACAAATACATATTAATTTTTATTCGAAAATTTTTAAAATTAATTCTGATAATTAAATTATATTGGTAATGATTTTATTAATAATTAATTAAAACTCGATAAGAATGTGATTCACAAATGTCTTTGCTCTGATTAATTAACTGGATTGACAGAACTTTGAGATGTACGATCTGTGTACTACGTATTTTCCACCTGCAAATAATTAAAAACTAACAAGCGTGTTGACCAATGGTCCAATATTTGTGATATAAATATAATTAAAAACAAATTTAAGGTTAATGAACATAAGGAATGCCGGACCCAGTAAATGGGACGACTGTCTGTCATATTTTTATATCAAGATCAGAAGAAAACGGTGAGAAAAAGACACGGCCGAAAGAAGACGTCGACATATCTGCCTCTCTTCCCTACAAGTTAAAAGAAACACAGTGAGTATTGACTAGAGAAGAGACAAGGCTTATTTCTGTCGAAAGTTTGAAGAGAGTAGAATTGTGGGAGTCCCCAAATGACATAGCTCGAGTACGAAAACATTGAACCTGGTTTGGGTGGGTCCGTATTATTTAGGTTTTGTCCCTTTTGGTTAGGTTGTCTACGCGGGTTTCGTCGTTCGAATCTGTGACCTCAGGATTTTGTTGAGTGCAAGACCCACGCCTCTAACCACTTAAGCTACTTAAGCTATAGCTTAGTGGTTAGAGGC
>JAOTIZ010000002.1:20882235-20893607 GCA_027123425.1 Erythroxylum panamense | reverse complement strand
TATACAACCCGATGGATATCCAAAAACCCGAATAACCCAATGGATTTGGATATGGGTAGTAAATCGTAAAAACCGATAGATATGGATATGGATATGGGTTGAGTCATAAAAAATAGATATGGATATGGGTTGAGTAAAACCCGAACTGAACTCTACCCATTGCCATCCCTAGTCTTACTTATATGGCCGGTTATATCAACTCTGTCGATTATTAAGTTAATGACCGCCTAATTTTAGGGTAAATTAAGAGTTTAAATATTTTATTATTATTTTTTAAAATTTTATTATTATTTACTGTTTATAATTCTAAATATAATTTATCTTATTTTCAATAATAAATTTTATTTTAGAATAAGTTAACATTTTATGAAAATTTTAATTATAAAAATGAATAATAATTAAAACTAATTTCAAACTATTGAAACCAAGTATCATATATTTAATTTATAAAAGCTAACTTAATACAATTGGATGATTATAATACCTACTTTAATCAATTTGTACTATTTTATGTATAAAAAATACGATTTATCATTCAAAATAATATTAAAATAGTAATCAATATAATGTAATGACTTTTTAGATCTTAGTTCAATAAGGTTTTAGAACATAAATTTAAAGTATCCATTTATAAATTAGTGTTTTTTCAGACCAAACATAGTTTATTAAATCTAAAATTTTAAAAATCACAATAAAAATTAAAAAGTAATTCAAATACCAGTTGAAATAAGTTCTTTCTCCTCACGTGTATGCAATTATCACAATTGTCATTCCTTTGCCAACTATTGTCTCTTAAATTCTCCTTAACAATATTAGAGGGTAAAAATTTCCGACAGAATTTACAAGTGTCTTGAAAGAGTTTTAGTTTACTAAATGGAGAAATTAGAAGAAGATCTCAAGACTCTTTTATACAGTTCGAAATTTTAGTTATAAAAAATGGGGGAGAAACACGCTAAAGATTTAACGGTAAAGGTAAAATTATAAGCAAATCAATGTCAAGATTGAATGCCATCGTAATGACAAGTTGAGTAACTTATGGAAGAATTGTGTTTTTCAACTAAAGAGAGAAAACAATAGTAATCATTATTGACATGTAATGACATCATAGGCCATACCTAAGACCTATGATGTACCCTAATCTTGTACCAAAGACTTTGTTGCAAATTTCACTTATGTTTGGTTCATTTCTATTAAACAATGATTTTTGCAACAACTCTTGTATCTTATTTTAAAATTTATAAAATAAAATAAATACTTTATTCTAATATTATTAGTTAGTATTACTTAAATAAATAAAATTAAAAATTAAAGAAATTTTTATATTTATAAAATGATATTCTACACTTCTTTAGATGTTCAACCTTCACCTTCTTTGTAGTGTATAAATTTGTAAAGTGTGATCCTATCATATTTTTCTCCATGTAGTTCCTTCTGACTCTGTTTTATTAAAAAAGAATTGAAACACAATAAATAATATTGTATTTACTGATATAATTATAACTTCTAAATAAATAATTTGCATATTCATTTCGTACGACAATAAATGATTTGGAGTGTAGGTTGTGAAGAATTTTCATTTTTTCTCTGTTAACTTTGTCTTTCTCACATTTTTCCTAAATAAAGAAAAAGAAATAGTCATTAAATTAAATTGTGTAACAAGATTAATTGAAGCAAATGTGAGAAGAAAGAAGACAAAACTTAATGTTGGTAGAGGACCAATAATCATTCATTTGGCTCTAATTTTCTGGAGTTACCTTTTCGGGAACATGTCTCCTTGCCTCCTCATCCAAAGAAAAAGATTTGTAATATTTATGTAGTCGATAATGATGATCCTTGGCTCTTTATTTCAATAATGAACTCACACAGCTCAAAACTTTAAGATTCTCGATGTCGATGATATTGAGCTTCATTTGTGAATAACAAGTAAAAGTGAAATTAGTCTTTAAATAAGTAAAAAATGCATATAATTAAATAAAATAAAAATTACCAAAACTTTGTCCACAATATTCTGTAGCAAATTGTCTTCCTTCATCTGCTTGGCATACGGAAGGTAAGATAATTCTGTCCTGACAATGATCCCTAAGTCACTGGACAAGTTTACTGATTGGATCTTGTCAACAGGACAACCTTATCTGGGGTTAATATGCATAGACAGCGTGATGTTCATTGCAACATTCTTGCGTTGCAATTCAGAACCTTTAGTGATACCTCTACCTCTTTCTTTGATTCCGGTATTGGAACTTGACAAAAATACATAATGATCAAAAAAATTACATTAAACATGTAAATATATATTTGAGAATAAATGTAATTATAGGTGATAAAGATTAACAGACCTGAAGATCCCTCAGCACTAGTTGAGGTAGATAGAGGTTGTTGCTGACTAGCTTCATTAGTTGATGAAGTTGGTTGTTGTTGTTGGATAAGGTTGAATTGATTTGGTTATTGTGGGGGAGGAACATCTTCACTAGTTGTTGCCTTCTTTCCTTTGTTTCATCAAGGTGATAATGATATTATTAAATGATTTCTCAATGATTTTCTAATATAAAATAAAACTAATTAAAATAACAAAATAAAGAACTTGTTAGTTTTTTGCTTAAATCATTTCAGAGCATTTGAAAAAAACATGAACAAATCATAATCAAAGCTAATTGGATCTTTGGCACCACATTTTGAATCACATTAGAAACATTTATTACGTGTTCTATACATTATTTTTCTAGATTTGTTAAAAGAAACAATGTATGACTTAAAAACTTTACAAGTCTTGACTTTTCTTTGTCCATAACAAATCATAATCAAAGCTAATTGAATCTTTGACCCCAAATTTTGAATCACATTAGAAACATTTATTACGTGTTCCGTACATTATTTTTCCATATTTGTTAAAAGAAACAATGTATGAATTAAAAACTTTACAAGTCTTGGCTTTTCTTTGTCTATAAATAACATCTAACAAATATAAAGAAAATTTGAATCTTATTTCAAAAATCAACATTAATATGATTTTAGTTTCTTTCAATAATGAATTTATTACATGTATAGGTACTATTGTTACCAACTCTTTACAAATTTATTACATGCTTATAGAATGAAAGTTAATAAGAAATTAAGCATTAAGTTATTGAGTGATTTGCATTTCATACTAGGGAGGCATTTATGCCTTAAGCAACATGTTAATAAGAACTTCATAAAGCAACATAGTAATAAGAAATGTTTCAATGATCTTAATTTATGAACACAGTTATATATACTTCATATCATTTGAAAGATAAATGAATTAAATATAATGAAATATATTGCTTTTACAAAATGAAGCATAATGAAATACATTGTTTTGACAAAATTTCCAGGAGAAGGCACGAGTCAGAGACTCCCCTCTTATATTTTTATAAGCAATTAATTTTCTAAATGGATATCAATACTATAAAACCTCCCCTTACATATAAATGTTTGTCCTTGGCTGATGAAGAACAATTATTAGGCTATAGAATTGCTTATCATAAGTTAATTATCTGATTTAATTGGAAGGCTAATCATAAGTTAATTGAAATGGTGGCTTATCAGTTTTCAAACAATATAAACAACAATCCCATATACACAACAATTTTTTAACCTTTAATCATCATGATCAACTTTTTGAAAATTGTAATCATTAATTACATTATGATTTGACTTTTCATCAATATTACATTCAACCAAAGAATCATCAATATCATATAATTCATCCTCAATATAGTCTTCATCTTTTTCTATGATAAGATTGGCTTGGACTTCATCCAGTTGTACTGTATCAACTTTCTCCTATAGAATGATGACTCTTCTATTTGAATGGCTGCATTATTCAACTTCAGTTCAATCTCTTGATATACTTCATCACCATCTTCACTCATTAGACCATTATCCCTTTTACAAAAATCGAAGAAATTTCAGTTTTGAAACTTTTGAACAACTTTCTAATTACTGCCTAATATAGTATCATTAAGGTAGAAAACTTGCTTCTCTTGAATTGGAAGGACAAAAAAGTTATTAACGTACCATGTCTTACTAATGTTGATGCTAGTAATATTCCCATTCACTTTCCTGTTAGCAAGATTAAACTATTTGCCCTTAAATAAAAATAACCTTTTTTTATCTTTGATGTAATAAAACTCTATTATTTCAGAGATGACACCGTAAAAGTCAATAAAATTGTTGTCATGACATCTCTTAATAATAACCCCACAATTTTGGGTTCTAAGTTGACTGTCTCAATCTTGTATATGAAATCTAACTTCATTAACAATGTAATCTATATACTTTTTCCCCTACAAAGGAGGCTCACATGTCAAAGAATATAATGTTGTTGTTGTCTCTTGCATGTTACAGTTGTGCAATCACATCATCTGTAGGACAAAATGTAATTATAAGTTAAGCTGACATATAAATTGTCATAAGTTCATAATATTCCATTAATATATAACTTTCTTGAGACCTAAACCATGATAGGAACTTAAGCTTTATGTCTTTCTTCAACATTTTCATTCCCTTTGCTTCGAGTACTCCATATATATTTTGACTTCCTCACAATTGTTCAAATATATTAATAGGAAATTTTGAATTTAGTTAACTCCACATATTTTTCTACACTAAGTGGCCTAACTTTTTGGAAGAAAATTGACAAGACACCATATTAATCAAAATCAAAGTTACATTCTGGTCTATTAAATCTTGTCTTGACATCATTTAAATACATCGAAAAAAATGTCAAGCATTCATTCGCCATATAAGCATCTGTAATAAATCCTTCAGGTCGAGCTCTATATATTCATAACATTTAAGAGAGTGTAAAACCCTAAACAAAATATAAAACATTAACACTTGTTACTAACTAATAAATTTTAAAAAAGTATAATTTAATCCAAATTACCTTTTACCTTTTATTGGGGAATATCCATCAAAATTGAACCAGTCCATAAAGTTTTTCTTTATATGGTAAGTGAATTGCTAAATGCACCATAATATCAAAAAATGATGGGGGGAATACTAGCTCAGGCTTACATAAATCAAAGCTATGTCTTTTTCCATTTGTCAAGCCCTTTAACTTTAAGTGTCTTACAACATAATTGCTTAAAAAACTCACCCAATTGACCCAAAGTTATAGAGAGATCCTTTAGCAAGCACCCACATATTCTAACATCAAGTAACAGTTGCAAAAGTAAATGACAATCATGGCATTTTAACCTTGATATTTTTCCCTTTTTAACATTCAGATAACATACTATATTATATGCAAACCCGTTAGGAAACTTGATTGATTTAAGAAATTAACAAAAGCTTGCTTCTCCCTTTTTGACATGTTGAGTGGAATAATGTATGACCCATTATCTGTTCTTTTCAAATGCAAATCTTGTCTTCTACTAATGTCTTCCAAGTCTAATCTAGCCTTAATTGTGTCTTTCAATGTTCGATAAATTCCCATCATAGTTCCTAAAATATTCTCACAAATATTTTTTTCAATATGCATCACATCAAGATTATGCCTCAATAGCAATTCCTTCCAATGTGACAAATTGAAAAATATGCTTTTTTTAATCTAATTGAACTCAACAACATTTCGATTTTGCTTTCTATTACTTGGCTATTTTTCAGGTGCAATGTCACCTACATGTGATAGTTGTATAGCTACGTCATCACCAGAAAACTGCAAAGGAACTTCAACCAATTATACTTTTCCATTAAACAATTTGTTTCTTCAACATTTATGCTCATGTTCCAAGTAACGACAATGTCCCATATAACATATTTTACTTCGTAGCCTCATTAAATAAGTTTGATGCTTACATGCAGGATAGGCCATATACCCTTTAGTGCTCCATCTAGACAAATTCCCATAAGCTAGACAATCATTTATAATAGTCTAAAAAATAGTCATATGCATTATAAATGTTTCACCTTCAACAACATCAAAGGTTTCTAATCCAACCTCCCACATATTATTTAAGTCATCAATTAATGGTTGCATATATACATCGATATCCTTACTAGGAGCAGTAGGTCCTAGACTAAACAAAGACAATAACATAAAAGGCTCCTTCATACACTTCTATAGAGGTAAATTATATGGCACTAGAATTATCGACCGCATGTTGTAAGAAATATTACTGAAAGGATTAATGCATCTAAGGCTAAACTAAGTTAAGCATTACACCAATCATGTGCAAACTGTGGAAACTTTCCATCAAAGTCTTTCCACGCTATTGAATTTGCTGGATCACGTATAATGTTATCAACAAGCATTTCTCTTTATGCTACCTCATATTTATGACTGCTTTTGTTGACATAAAAATCCTTTGTAGTCGTGGTTTAATAGGAAAGTATCTCAATATTTTATACAGTATCTTTTTCCTTTTCCCATTATCCACTCGCCACCTTGATGTACCACAAATGGGACACTCTTCACGATCTTTACTGTCTTTAAAAAATATAGCACAATCATATCTTATAAGCATATATATATCCTAATCCAAGGTCCCTTAACAATTTCTTTGCATTACTGTAAGATTTTGGCAATTGTGTCCAACAAGAAATGCATCGCTGAACAAGTCAATTAACATGTTAAAAGACTTGTTATTCCATTTATTATAAACCTTCAAATGCGACAACTTGACAACAAAAGATAACTGTGAGAAATTTAAGCACCTTGGATATAATTCTTCTTAAGCAACTTTCAATAACTTCCTATACTTATCTCTTATAAGACTACAAATTATTTTAGGCAAACCAGTTTCAATCATAGTCTCCATATAATTCCCATAATCCTCTAACATCATCATCACCATCATCGACATCTTTATTATTACTATCATCAACATTTGTACCAAAAGTTCTACTACAACTTGCTTCCTTGTGTTCACCATAATAAACCATGGAGTATAGAATTTATCTATACCTCATATTAGCAAGTGATTATATACCACATCTTAACTTTGAATGTCGACATTTAAGCAATATATGCATGGACAACAAATACGACATTGTTCATCCATTTGATCTTTTACAAATTGCACGAAACTATTAACTCCTTCGATGTATTCAGTGGACCATTTCTGATAAGGCATCCAACTTTTATACATCTAGCCATACAATTAAAAGTAAATAACTGAATTATTAAATGCAGTGCTAACATAATGATAAATCAATAAAAGTTACTATTTCTCGATTAATCAATACAAGTTCTTATACTAAGTTTGAATTTAAACAAACGCTAAGGTACGTGACAATATTTACACCCGTGAATCAAAAAAGGGGCTTCTTGTTGTGACTTTTAGGCTCATGAAATATTTCACTGATAAGCCTCATGGGAGCTGCATCATAAGTTTCTAACTTATATACCATCCTAGGGGTTTATTATGCAAAGGATTGTCCATAATTATAGGTAAATTTTTGTTTTTAATACTTCTCCATTAATTAGAAAACGTTTATAAATTAAGTTTGAATTTAAACAAACACTATGGTACATGGCATTGTTACACTACATTAATCGAGAAAGCAAGTTATCACTGTGACTTCTAAGCTTGTGGAACATTTCACTGATAAGCCTTATGAGAGTTACATCACGAGTTTCTAACCTATATATCATCCTATAGTTTATTATGCAAAAGATTGTCAATAATTTTAGGTGAATTTCTAATGTTAATACTCCTCCATTAATCAGTACGAGTTTATAATTAAGTTTGAATTTAAGCAAACACTATGGTACATGACATTGATACACCACAAAAATCGAGAAAGCAAGTTCTCGTTATGTAGAATTTCTTGACTCTCAATAGTTACATACAAGTCTATAGAACATAGAAAAGCAGGATGTCTATGACATGTACATATGGGATGAACCAAATCCTCTTTAAATTTGATTTTTTCATTACGGTGTTGTGACCGAGCGCCTGAACTGTCCCATATAGGGCTCATTAAACGTTGAGCCTGAGGCTCTAAATTACTGTTGAGCTCGAGGCTCAAATACACTCGTTGAGCTTTAAGCTCTAATCGGTGGCTGCTCCGGTCACAACTGTCATTATCTGATTATGCATTCGTGAATGAAATGCATATGTCATAGTCAATCACATCATATGCATGTATGCATATGTCACAATCACTCATATCATAAGCATGTAGACATATATCACAAGCAATCACATCATAAACACGTAGGTCTCACGTTCACATACAAGTAGCACTTCAACAACACAACTTCCCAGTACACAGGCATCAGACCTTCTGTCTGGAATCCTCAATCAACTCATCAAATCATAGACCCACTATTATCCACCACAGAATCATAAGCAAACAGAAATTGAGAGAACCCGTCTAGGTTACTCACAGGTTGCTCCCGAAGCTAATGCCTGGAAGATCCGGCAACGTCTGGAAGTTGACGTTCTAGTTGCTCCTCTATAACAAATAGCATACATGATATCACAATTTGAACCATTAAGAGTGTTCAATAATGCACATGTATGAGATTAATTATGTACAATGCATGCTCATGATAAATCTCGGGTATCACTCCTTGATTCTTCTCAACACTATCCCCATACTAAAATTCATTTAAGTATAACTAACACTTAGGTTTATGCCTCATTAGAACCATTGAAAACATAATTCATTACTCATTGACTTACCTTCAGACTTTCTGGAACACCCTTTTCGGGTTTACTGTTCACATTCAATAAGAAGGAAAAACTTGTGAAATTTGAGCCCACTCTCTTCTAAAAACGTGTTCCTCTATCGTTTATCTTTCCATTGACACCAAAGTCACTCAATTTGGTTCAGTAATTTGGAAGATAAGCCTCAAACATTTTCGGACTGTTCCTCTCCAAAACAGTGTACTATACCCAACTTTCATTCAGAAATTGAACACATTAGAGACTGAATCAAGATTCAGCTTCTTCATATTATTTGTATCTCTATTATCTAGTTTACTAAAAATCAAGAATCACCTCGATTGGAATCCCACAGACCAAGATATCATCAAAATACTGAAATATGTTCAGTAAAATATACTGTTCATGCTCCTTCCACCGATACCCTTACATTGATTCAATCAATCATTTTCAATATAATACCAAAAATCATAAATTTTTGTGGAGAGATAAAGAAATGTGTTAGGAATCAAATGCTTCAAAAATCAGGTCATTTGGAGGTCTAGAGAAGAAGTTATGACCAAAAGAGTCCATTCTGTTCTTGCTTTCGTCTTAGTTCTATAGTCTCATTTCCATCGTCTCATTTCTATTGTCTCATTTTCTTCCATCTCATTTCTATCATTTGCTTTTCTTCCATCTCATTTCTATCGTCTGCTTTTCTTCCATCTCATTTCTATCGTCTGCTTTTCTTCCGTCTCATTGCTATCGTCTGCTTTTCTTCCATCTCATTTTTATCGTCTGATTTTTTTTGCCCAGAACGTCTCCACTTATAAGGATCATCACTTTTGACTCCGATGTCCAAAATTTTCATGTTATATACCATTGGAAAGATAAAAGAAAGATCTACAACTGTCTAGAAGGAAACTTTGCCAAAATATATCTAGATCAAGTCCATATTTTCTCCTGAAATCAAAACATGAATTTTACAATCAGATTTCAACGCCCTACGCCCTATTCGCAACTTCATGACAACTTTTGAGACTTTTAGAGATAGAACTGAAATTAGATGTCTTCATACAAAATGTAGCCATGTGTCTTTAGTTTAATTCAAATCAAGAATCATTTCGTTTAGACAACTAGAGAAAATGTTATGATTAAAAGACTGAAGTGTATTTAGTGAACATTTTCCAGATTTTCAAACTTTCAATATTTTATATCACCAAAACACCATTTTTTTTCAAAAAATTAATTTAACACTATAACTGAATTTATTTCTTCCCAACTACCCAGTATTTATGAAGAAACACATAAATGCCATTTTTCATGCAGATGATAGTAACTTATCAAATTTATTTCACAAATCCCCAACTCTAAGGGATTTCTTCACCACTTACCTGCTGAAAACTCCAAAATCTTCAAGCCCTAACTACACACATTTCATGTACTTCACTGAGTACAATGACCAGCTTCTCACTTTTCTCAAGGTAGAGGACACAATTGGTAAAGTAGATTTGGTGAAGGAAAGGAAAAACACAGAAGTCTCTTAGAAAGTATTTGATGGAAAACTCTGTGTTTCAAAAAGAAGTTTTAGAAAGATAATAATAAAGAAGGGACTTGGACAAGACTTAACGTGTCAACTTTCAAAGAATAGTAACTTACTTCTAGCAAGAGTACAAAAGCCTAAGTGAAACTTGTCATTTACCCAATACCCAAGTTCTAACTTAGTTTCTTTTGAAACTATCTCCCTTGACTGACATCTTTACAATTCAACTATCTCCAAAGCTTCTTTTAATTTTTTGTTCCCTATTATATATATATGTCTTTCTCAATACTCCATAAATTCACCAACATATACAAATAAGATATTTTCACCAATCACTAATATTTCCAATGTAAAAACATCCATTACTCTAAAAATTCATATATCAATCCAATTATACCGGGAATTATTCATGATTGCATGTACAATTATTATCATGTGCAAATACATTCACTATTCATATATAAGTGCATGGAATCTTTTTTTTTTGCATGAACATGGAAATGCATCTCTAACTCTCATTAATCACTCGCATTTATTATTCTAATCCTTCCACAAGTAATGGGATGTTACATATGAAATATTAAGAGATCAATTTTTGGAACATTATCCTGAGAACCATTCATAATTCTCACTTCTACAACCTCTTTGGAAGAGTCAACAATTCTTCATTCATTTACCCTTTAAAAAGAACGAAGATATAAATCCTACTAGGCTACTCAACCTAGTATGAATCGTAAAGATGTGAAGCTGGCATAAGATGTTGACACCGTAACCCAACCGCTAAAACTTAACACCGGTAACCCCACTGCTTAAACTGAACATGATCACTCTTAAATCGAAAACCGAACGGAACGAAAAACAATGAATAAAATCATATAGCGAAGCAAACACATAAATCGAAAAAGAGAAACTGATAATGGAAAAAATCGAGACATATGTGACACAAGCGGATCATTTAAAACTGAAAAACATCAACATATATCCGACATCCGAGGTGGGAATTTTAGAAAACTTATCGCATTGGAGACCTTAGCCTAGCCAAACTGAAATCGGGAATCAAATTTCTTTCTTCTTTATTAATGTTTTCTTAGGCATGCTTTTCATTTATCATAACTTGGAAACTTAACTTTAAACTCATACTAATCTCAAACTGCTTAATTCTTCTTATTCATCATATTCTTATTCTTTACCATGACAATCGCATACTCATG
>JAOTIZ010000002.1:20746079-20769420 GCA_027123425.1 Erythroxylum panamense | reverse complement strand
TATGAATAAATGCATATGCAATAAACCTGTTCCTCTATAATTAGAGGCCAGTAGCATGCTCAGTCAGTGAATGCAATAAAACCTATCAGTCTATCCCAATTTACCAAAATACCCTTATTAACAGTAACGGGATGTTACATAAAGAAAGAGGAAAAATGCCCAACAAAGTGAAGGTAAATTTGAAACTCAAACTTGTAGTCATGATATATTAAGTGCTTTCATTATTTTGGAATAGGGAATATAACTTCACAATGTCATAACAAATGGGCAATAATCATAAGAAATGATGGGGAGAATGAGATCTAATTTGATAATGACAAGGATTTTATGCCACCTTTAGAAGATGGTGATGATGATGATAATGTTTAGTATCTAATAGATAAGAAGGCACTTATTATTGGGTGTGCTCTAAATTTCCAAGTACAAAAAATGATTCTTTTTAGAAATTAAGTCAAATAAAATGATATTAGTGAGCAATAAGAGAACATTTTCCTTATAAGATGTCACATTAATAATAAAGTAGGTAGGATGGTGGAGATAGTTGCATAAATGTAAGCACTACTTTGGTTGAGAAGTTGAGCTTACTTGCTATGAAACATCCTCTATCATATAAGCTTTATGACTAAATGAGTATAGTTGGATAAAGATCAATAAACAAGTGTTGGTTTCATTCTTAATTGGAAGATAGTGTGATAAGATGTTGTATGATGTAGTGCATATACATGTTGGTTATATTCTCTTAGGGAGATCTTTGGAATTTTAATAGAAGGGTCATAAAAAAAGGAACAAATAGGTATTCTTTTTTCATAAATCATAAACCCATTCCTCTTGTACCATTAATACCTAAACAAGTGTACGAGGATAATTTTAAGTTAAGAAAAGATTGATAAAAAGGAGAGTGAGCTCAAAATTAAGGATAAAAATCAAAAAATGAAAAAAAGAGAAAATTTGAGGCAAAATAAAAAAGAAAGTACTATGAGAAAAACACAAAAACAAGTAAGCTTTTATGCTAGAGAGAGTGAGAGTAAGAGAGCCTTTTACTCAAATAAGTCTATTATTATACTCTTATAAAGACTTATTATAATGCTAACAATCTTGATATTTGCTTACCTAGTATTTTTGTTTCTTTGTTACAAAATTTATAAGATTTAGTCTCAATATTGTTTCTAGCAATTTACCACTAATAAGGGAATAGAACATTAAATTGTTTTTATACTTAGTATTACCATTCTTAACTGTCTCGAGTTGCATCCAAGTATCACTTTTGAAACACAGGGTTAATTTCAAATTCATATTTAAATGAAGATAAGTCCTAAAGAATTAAAGTAATTGTTAATATGAATGTTGCATCATTTAAAAATAATAATAAGAAATGTATTATTATTAATATAATGTAATTTGAGAGAGAAAGATAATAGTTTATGAGTATTTTAAATTGTTACATATTTACTTTGGAAATAAAAATAGTTAGAATATTCATTTTATATCCGCGTTTAATATTCAATATCAATATTTAATTCATATTTTCAAATTTCCTTTTCAACAAATTTATATTGACTTCTTAATATATTTAAAGTCGACGGAAAACACATATTTTATTCATAGGGAGGCAACACTTACTACTTTTTTTTCTTTTTCTTTTGTTAAATTTTTTGCGATAATAGTCGGAATGAAATCCGAACTTGCTTCCTACTCAGTAGTTGATGAAAGTAGAACTGATAGTATTGTAAAAGTAGAGCTTCAAATGCAAGTGAGTTGGTAAGGGATTCTTTT
This sequence comes from Erythroxylum panamense, assembly GCA_027123425.1. Taxonomy (NCBI): domain Eukaryota; kingdom Viridiplantae; phylum Streptophyta; class Magnoliopsida; order Malpighiales; family Erythroxylaceae; genus Erythroxylum; species Erythroxylum panamense. The sequence goes on along the minus strand of JAOTIZ010000002.1, from coordinate 20,767,647 downwards.
GATTTAAGTGAGGTCGCGGGTTCGAATTTTTCTCATGTATGTAGCTGTTTAAAATTTGGAGTCAGAGTTTTGTCTCTTACAAGGGACCTACCTGGTTCGAGCGATGATTATTCTAAATGTGGATGGCTTAAAGACATCTTCCTATAATTGAGACCCTTCTAAAATATACCGTAGGCAACAAAAAAAAGAAAAGAAGAAGCTATTGTAGGAATTTTTTTTTTTACATGAAATTAAAACATTGGTGTTGGTTCGGCCTTTGAGCCCAAAAGGGAAGAACCGGAGACAGGGAAGCCAAACTCCACACTCACTCTTCTCGGCCTCTCGTCTTTGGTACGCTTTTTCTTTTTCTTCTCCATCTGCTCTCTTCTGATTCTCGAATCTATGCTGTTTCTCCCACTTTAGCCTTATTACTACATTTCCTGTTTCTAGTTCGAATCCACGCTATTTCCTCTTCCAATCGGGATTTCACCTTTGTATAGAGTGCTTGTATCTTGTTGAATGTTGTCATGAACCATTAGTATACTAGTTTTGTGGCTTAAGTGAACTATTCTGCTGTTTAGTCTTATTTGTCCTGTGTTATAATTAAAACTCTTTTTTGGTTCTCCAGATTGTTTCGAGCGTTAATTAAGGTTGCCCAAATGGCTGGTGGTTAGTATCTCGTCTTCTATTCAATGCGTGGATTGGAAATCGCGAGCTTTATCTAAATGGGTATATTTCTAATGATCTGTCCCCTCTCTCATAATAGGTGGGAAGAAAAAGGAGGTGAAGAAAGAGACCGGGTTAGGACTTTCCTTCAGAAAAGACGGCAACTTTGGAGAATGGTATTCTGAGGTATATATTAATTATGTCATCTTTGCTTTCTAATTTTTCAGTGCTTCATCTATCTAAATTTTGGAATTTAGGGATACATCCTGTTGTTGGAAGTGGGTATGTTGAAAGAGGTTCTTATTTTCTGCCCCTGTTTTTTCCTCGTGAAATAGAGTCTTATTATCTGACAACAGAATGGGTCTTATTGCACCTATTACTTGGTTTAGTGTGTGTTAATAGGATATTTACCGTGAAATTGTACTAAACACGATGAACAATACTTGGTTCAAACTCCTTCTATGATGTACTTCCCTGATCTTGTGGTATATGACATTTTGCAATGTTCTACATTTGATAATTAGCTTTATTTTTGCTTTTTTAGGTGGTTGTCAATGGCGAGATGATTGAGTACTATGATATATCTGGTTGTTACATCTTGAGGCCATGGGCAATGTCAATTTGGGAGACCATGCAAGTAAGTTTACACTTTGTCCGAGTATTTTAACATTTTATTTGTGATTTTGTTGTTCTCCATGCCATTAGATCTCTTTTGGTTGATTTTCTGATATCGTTTGGATGTTTTGTAATACGTCAGTTCAATGATGCTTGAGTGATCAGATACTTCGCTGGTTTTTTCTGTATTTAAAAATCTGCTGGTTGTTTTCTTTCTTTTCTTAGCAATTTTATGGGTTTCTGTTGGGGCTAATAATAATTGTGCATTAACTAGCGGTGGAGATAATTTACTTTTCCTGTTATGTCAATATGCAGACATTCTTTGATGCAGAAATCAAGAAAATGAGGATTAAAAACTGCTACTTTCCCCTCTTTGTGTCATCCAGTGTTTTGGAAAAGGAGAAAGATCACGTTGAAGGCTTTGCTCCAGAGGTTAGAAATAATTGTTATTTTCTTGCCACATTTTGTTTTGGAAGCTTTCTTTTGTGAAATGTTCAAGGATGCTTCAGTAGTTGAGAGTTACCTTGTTACTATCCTCGGATCATTGAGTTTGCAGTGGACTAATTACATTTAACATAGACATTTAGAGAGGGAAATAGCTCATAGGAGTAGAACTGTAGAAACAGAGTTCTTTTGATATATTTTTTTTTCCCAAATATGTTCGTATTGATGTCCAATGTTAGATTAAGGGTTAATTTTTCCTTATGGGAGTAGAATCTTTGTTTAGACTATGCTAGCAATGTAGCCATCTTTATTTATTCCTGACCTTTTTGTCTGAAATCTGAAAATTGTGTTTGTTTTTTTGAAAAATTCGTATAGAAGTTTGGAAAGAAGAGAAGATACAAAATGTGTGTCATGGTTGTTGAAAGGGTGTTGCTTTGTCGATGTACTTCTAGCATTCACTACCATATGTGAAGTTGTCCACTTCCTTGGCACACAAATGGGAACTTAACTATTTTGACAACTTTATGGCTTGCTCTTTCTTCAATTTAGGTCGCTTGGGTGACAAAATCTGGGAAATCTGATTTGGAAATTCCTATTGCGATTCGTCCAACTAGTGAGACAGTCATGTACCCCTATTTCTCTAAGTGGATAAGGGGACACCGGGACTTACCTTTGAAACTTAACCAGTGGTGCAATGTTGTTCGTTGGGAGTTCAGCAATCCTACTCCATTTATTAGGTATGATATTTTTGAAATCAGGTCATACTGAACTTCTGGTTTATATTTTTCCATATGCTTTTGGTTTAAGTAATGTTTTTTATGTTTTATCTTTTGGGAAATGCTTTTTTTAAAGGTTTATAGCCATTATGTACTAGGTATCTTTTTGTCTTGAGGATACTTGGATTGATACTTGATGTTGATTTTATTGAAGTAAATATTTTTTGAACTTTTCTGATGAGATATAATAACCACCGGTTGCACTCAATGGTGCACATTTTCCTTATGTTTGGTTTAGTTGTTCCATTACTTGTTTACGGGATATTCTGCAAATATCTTGATATATGTCCCCCTTCCATATTCGTGTGCTTGAAATACTTCACAACATACTTTGCCTTTTCAGGAGCCGTGAGTTCCTTTGGCAGGAAGGGCATACTGCTTTTGCAACAAAGGCAGAAGCTGATGAAGAGGTATATGACTCAGGCATTGAGCTCCTTCCTTTTGTACTGGTGACTATATTTTCTGTCTTGTTGTATTCAACTTACAAAGTTCCTAACAAAAATCAGTTCACTAATTTTAGAAGAGCCTATCACTTGATAAATTAAGCTATTTCTTTTATTTATCTCGACACATTGAAGTAAATCATAGAACCTTTAGAGCTTGAAATTGCATATATGTTCAGTCCTTTTTAGACAGTGACTTTCATCAGATATCATTTCTACTTCCAGTTTTTGTTGAAAATGTTTTTTTGCTTTATTTGTTTGATTGAGTTTCTATTTTCGGTTTTCATTTTTTTGTTTCATTGAGTTTCACGACATTAAAAAAAGTTCTTCAGGAATTCCGGAGGTCTATTTTGTTCTCATTATATTCGTTCTTGCCTCAAAACTGATTTTCAGCCACAGCTTCTGTCGATTGTAAATTATAATTCTTATCAAAGCATAATAATCATGTTCTTCAATTGACCACCTGGTGAAACTTTATTAGTTAGCATAAACTATTTTCTTGTTAATAGCAAGGCTCAAACAATCATACTTAAAACACTTTGTTTTCAATATTACCCAAGATTACAAAAACCAAAGCCAAAAATCCAAAATGAAACTTAACAGTCCTTCAGCTAGTTGGTTTTGTTTCTTTTCACCACAAACCAGTTTGTCAGTCTAACTTTTTATGCTCTAACTTGTAAGTGTTTAATTCTATATATTGTAGATGATATATCTGGATTTGGATTACTCATCATTCAGATTTTTTTGTCTTACATCTTATATTTCTATCTGATTTAAAATCATTTCTATGTAAAAGGTGCTTCAAATATTGGAGCTATATAGACGCATATACGAAGAATTCTTGGCTATTCCTGTTATAAAGGGTAAGAAAAGTGAGATGGAAAAGTTTGCTGGTGGACTTTACACAACAAGTGTTGAGGTATTTAATGTACTTATGAATTAGATTGGACTTAGAGATTTATAGTCCATTTATATATTGATGCAATTGATGTAATGCTAGGCATTTATTCCCAACACTGGACGTGGAATACAAGGTGCAACTTCTCATTGTCTGGGGCAGAATTTTGCAAAAATGTTTGAGATAAACTTTGAAAATGAGAAGGAAGAGAAGGGCATGGTCTGGCAGAACTCTTGGGCATATAGCACCAGAACGGTAAGTTCATGATTTCTTTTGACTTGGGGTTAGAAATGCCATTATGATCCAGGACTTGTCTTATTGTAATTAATAAGTCAGTTTTCCCCATTTAAGTTTATTGGTTCATATTCGTTTTTGGGCCAAATTTATAAATACCTGCAGATACTGTTTGTCTTGCTTAGATGTACGTTATTGATTAATGCATCTTCGGGGAAAACATTTTGAATAATTATGTTTGTGACAACTTACCATTGCATTGCTGCTTCGATCTTCTCTAATAACTTTTTTATTCTGGTAGATTGGGGTAATGGTGATGGTTCATGGAGATGATAAGGGTTTAGTGCTGCCACCTAAAATAGCATCGGTACAAGTCATTGTGGTTCCTGTGCCTTACAAAGATGCTGATACTCGAGGAATCTTTGATGCATGTGCTGATACTGTGGATGCATTGTCTAAGTCTGGTATTCGTGCTGAGGCAGATTTCAGAGAAAATTATTCACCTGGTTGGAAGTATTCTCACTGGGAGATGAAAGGTGTTCCTTTAAGGATTGAAATAGGACCAAAAGACTTGGCAAATAATCAGGTGAGGAACCCCATATTTTTCTGTGCTCTATTACAGCTTGTTTGGCGGTAATTTTATGTTGGAACCTGATTTGATTGTAAAATTAGAATCTGTTGTAGAACTAATTTAGTAACTTTATTCTTGTATGGTTTAAATTTGATTTAAGAGAAGCAAATTGTTGTCTTGTTGGATTAAGTGATAGACTCAACTGGTTCTGATGCAATTCCTGCTATATTTTTAAATATAGTTAATACTGGGATGTGGGGTTTTGGAGACCTATAGTGTGTATGTGAGTCAGACCGCGTGAATTAATTTCTTGCAAGTCTGGCTGATATCCATTCATCTAACTGAATAGACCACATCCTATTCCAAATAAAGAAAGCCAAATAAACAAAGAGAACGAACAACATTCAGCCAATTGACTACCTATATTTTGTATGCTGTAACACTTGTTTTCTGTTATATAAAAGGGCTATGTAATGCCATCTATAATATAATTTCTTTTTTACAGGTACGAGTTGTTCGCCGTGATAATGGAGCAAAAGTGGATATAAGTAGGGTTAGTTTGGTTGAGCAAGTGAAAGATTTGTTGGATACTGTACAACAAAGCTTATTCAATACCGCCAAAGAAAAGCGAGATGCTTGTGTTCAAGTTGTGAAAACTTGGGATGAGTTCAAGGAGGCTCTTAGCCAAAGGAAAATGATCTTAGCTCCTTGGTGTGATGAAGAGGTAAGATAAGTAATGAATTCTACATTTTGCTAAGTTGTTGAAATCCTTCTGCTACCAAAATTCTTTGTTTAATGGTTCTTTTGATTTGTATTCTCAAAGTTCATTTTGCAATGTGTTTTGATAAATGACACTTTTTTAATGTAACGGAGGGAATATCATTGCTGAAATGTTGTTTTGATTTTTGATTGATCTGCAGTGAACTTATATGAGAGAAAACCAACAAATTTGCTAGATATTTATGCTTAGATTTCTTTTTGGTGTGATACACCGAACCTTTTATTTTGTTAACTATTTTTTTGGTTTTATTGATTCTAATGTTAATTGCTTTTCCGCAATTGATCTTGTGTAGGCATGAAGCTGGTATCAAATTTTATTGGGTGTTAACTTTGTGCTCATTGAACTCCTATTGTCATGTTGCAGGAGGTGGAAAAGGATGTGAAGGAACGGACAAAAGGTGAAATGGGTGCAGCCAAGTCCCTTTGCAGCCCATTCGATCAGCCAGAGCTCCCTGAAGGTATGTGAAGCTCAATCTTATAGAAATTGGTTGTAATGATATGCTGAAAGTTCAGTCTCATTGTTCCTTCAATTTTGTACATTTTATTTCATCTGGCTTTTGCAATTGTCTAAGTTCCAACTTGATATTTAGGCATAAATGTCAAATAGTAATGAGTATGTAACTTATTGTGCAACTTGATTTTTCCCTGTTCCGCCGACAGTTGCATGCCATTAACATCAAAACACTTGCTATGCTAAATATTTTCAGGTACAAAATGCTTTGCATCAGGAAAGCCTGCAAAAAAATGGACATATTGGGGCAGGAGCTACTAGGAGGTTGAGTTGCAATATCCTTCCTGGTCTTGTGCATGCACTTTATTGCAGATGCTTGTATACAATTAATCCCAGAAAAAATGTTGGGGCATACAGATTTTTTACTCAATTGAAACTGTAATTGTTCGTCAATTTTGATTTTACGCTATCTTATGTTATTCCACTGATTTGAGATTTTGTTTTTCTCCCCGAATTATATCATCGATGACAGATGCCATATTTTTAATTATGCTGGACAATCTTTTATTTCAGATATTTGTATAAGAAATATTTAGTTGTTTTATGTCACTTTTTGTGTAAAGCTTAAAATCTTATTGGTTAAAATGGCATTAGGAAGAATATAGATGCTTTTGAGGTATATTGACGTCTATTTGCATTTAACCACAATTTTAAAACCCTTTCAGTGTTTGATGGTCCATAAATTTGGGTTCTGGAAATTTTTAATTTTGGAGTCCGGACGTCAGAGCAGTCATACTTATCCATTGGATTTCAGATTTTAACAAGTTAATTGTCTTGCAATGGCCTGCAAGTCTCTACATATATTGGTGGGAAGCTTTTGCAATAGATGTCAATAGAAGAGGAAATAGAGAAATAGATGGAGGAACCCAGGTAGGGAATGTTAGTGTTTCGGACTTTACTGATAGAAACTAAGACCCAGGTAGAGAATGCTAGTGTTTCGGACTTTACTGATAGGAAACTAAGTTAGAATTACTACATGCCCCTCATACCTCACTCGTAACCTATTATACCCATCACCTTTGGTAGAGAATCCTAACTATCATGCCACCTCACTCTTTTCGATGGTACTATCATTCTAACAAAAAGTCTTCAGCTTGTCATAAAGCTGGCTGTTGGCATCTTTTTCCTTTCATATTGGGTGCGAGTTGGAGGCTTAACAATATCGCCCCTATGTAAGGTGGGAAATTGTTGGGCAATTGTATTATAAGGCACTCATGATGCTTCAAATTCTAAAAGATCTTTCCATTTAGCTAAAATCTTAGTTGCAGCATTTAGTTGGTGAAAAAGTTGTATTTCACAGGGCTTAATATTTTGTTTATGTCTTATTTTAGCTCTCCTATAAAGAAGAAACAAATTCAAGTAAGTTGGAGCCAAGGTGAAGAAGCTTTGACATGATTCTAGATGACCATGAATATAACATAGATCCATTTTCAAAACACGATTCAAATATGGTCCCATGTTTTGTCTTTTTTTTTTTTTTTCCTTTGAGAGTGCCATACGAAAAACAGAGCCTAAACATGGACCCTTTGCTCCTAGCCTTCATACATATATGCCCAAGATGAATCCTTAGATATGTGAAGAACATGATTTATTAACGGAATGGAATGGAATGTAATGTAATATTATTCCATTGTTTGAGGGGAGGGTTTATAATGAAATATAATAAATTGATATGGAAGAGGAAGGTTTCATATTACATCACATTCTATCATAAACAGTAAAAATTAAAAATTTCGGATTTGGGAGATTTAAGATGAAATGTAAAATAATAAACAACTTTATATTATATTACATTATAAACCTTTTATTCAAACAACATTTCACTATATTACATTATAGACCCTTCCGTCTTTTCCAAATAACAAATTTTTAATATTACATCTATTTACATTCCATTCCATTAAAAACTATTCAATTCTATTTGATTTCATTAAAAACCTTACATCCAACTAAACACAACCTTAGGGATTAGACAAAGGAGGATGATTGAAAGCAATCATAAGGGGCCACAATCGTCTTTAGATAAGAAAAAGCAAATTTGGAGACAAAAAAGGGAATTTCATCGAGATTTAACAAAAGAACATCAAGAATTCAAGATCCACTAAAATGATTTCTTTTATCTTATTTTCTTTCATTATCATTATTGGGTTTTTTATTCTTACGATGAGCTAAATTGGGATAGACGTAGATGTGATGAACCTTAGACCCATTATTTTTGATTGATTATTTGATTTAATGAAAGACTTAAAGTTATCTTTTGAATTATTCATGATTACCTATCGTGATTAAATTGAAATATGTTAGCGTTTTGATTCAATTTTAGATTTCATGTATAGATATTAAAAAATCACAAGTATGAACAGATTGTGATATGAATAATAAGATTTACATAGAATTCTAGAGATACAACCACATAACTTTTTCATGTTAGAGTTAAATATATCATAGAAACTTACATAATAAGTTGATGTGTTCTTAGGAGTTTCGATAGAAAGAGATTTTAATTAATCAACTTAAAAAAAGAAAAAATTAATAAAGAATATGGTTATAGTTTTGAAATTTTTTCCAATCTTAAAAATTAGGATTAATCATTGAACTAAGATAAATTTAAGCATATGAAGGTTTTAGGGAAAATTTTTATCTAGATCTTGTATGTATTTGACTACTTTGTTCTTATCTATTGCGTTAGTTATTTCAGATTCAAACTTTTAGTTTAGTTAAATGTATCTTCAAAATCAATCATTTATTGTTATTAGATTAGATAATAGAAAGATGGTTAGTACTTATAGTCTTCGTGGGATCAAACTCATCTTTACTAAACTATGTTATGAGATTGATATATGCACTAGCCTAGTAATCTTTAATATAGTTTTGATTAGATATACACGTATCACCAAACTATCATCTCTTATGTTGGTTATTGATAAAAACATTAACATGTCATTAGATATACTCCAATATTTTATGTTGTATGTTATATGGATTGTTCTATTTTATCTTGTACATTAATAATGTGTATTTTAAGGTTCAATACTTTTTACGATTTCAATGTGAAAAATGATAAATTTTTGTATCATATACACTATCATGATATTAGAGTTAACTCAAAAATATATTCATTAGCACTTATCATTTTTTTCTTAACCTACACTACCACAATATGTCAAGAACAACAATAAAAGCTCAACTACCAATACCATAAACACTAGTAACAGCAAAGTCAAAGAATCATCATTTAATTAAAGCACTTAATGGTAAAAATATAATTCTCCTATTCTACCATTCAACAAAATCATAGACTTTCTAATAACACCTTTATATTTAACGAATTACCTTATAAGAAAAAATCAAGTCTAAGTTCTAATTGTTTATGATCTTAATGGTTATGTTGACGCACCACCAACATGCAACTCAGATATAAAATTTTCTTCTTTAGAACACATCGATACTTCTTCCTCATTGCCTCACTCTCCAGCTTAATTGTGCTCTTTACTCTTAGTTGGATCAATGCTTGAGATCTCTAGGTTATCTTTGAGAGGCATTTGATATAGTAATAAACCTCCTAATGCTTCCTCCTTCGAAAAAAACTATATACACTTAAGAAAGGTGCAATCTCCATCAATGATTTTCTCTATGTCATCTCCACCATTATTGACGAGCTTCTGACCATTGTGAAGTCAATCTTATTCTTTTACTTTAAACATCCTTCATATGGAGTATGACTTATTCATCAATATTGTTGAACACTGTAATTCTATTATCTCATTTTCTGATCTTTGAATTAAGCTTCTATCTATGAGTAGCGGCTTGTTTAATACATTCAAACAATGTTAGTTGTCATTTACTATAGTGGTAAACCTTTGCATAGCGCTGGTAGGAAAGGAAACTCTTGCCTCTTATAAAGGAGGAATCCTTAATCCAATGGCCATTCTTTTAATCACTAACAAGTCATGGTCTCTCATGGGCCACTGGGCCTAAAATCCACATCTGTACTCCCTTATGGTCATTTAACTTCTCTTTTCAATCTAGTCTAAATCAAACCTAAATCACTCTTTACATGTCCAACTATAATAGCCAAGATCAATATCCAAATCAAGATGCAAGCCTCTTTTCATCAGTCTGATTATAATAAACAACCGTCATAAAGTCAAATTTATTAGAAATAGGGACATATTATTGTCTAATATTGTTTAAGGTATTCAAAATTTTGGTATCATCAATTTTGGCCCCAATTTAAACCCAATACACTTACCATAACTTTCTCTGCCAAGAATGTCTAGATTAGTATGCATACTCGATAATTGAATTCTAATGGTGTTATTGAATAGTCAACTGACATTGATTTCACTACTCACATTACAGTAAATCCTCAATTTGTAGAATTTGAAACTTTGTGAGGGTTCAAAGTAAGTGATTATTAGTAATACACATGCACTCCTTGTTTACTTTAATGGTACTTTAACATTTTCTATCCATACTCGTCTGCTTCACTTTAATGATATTTTAACTTACTTCCCCCACACTTTCTCCTTTGATACCTACAACAAGTCCATATGTAGTAATTTAATTATCAACACAAATAAGGTCCAAATCCTACCCAAACATTGACATATAACCATTCAAAATGTATGTACATCAAAATACATGAAAGCATGCAAAACCCTAAGCTTAAAAATCTTCATTTATAACCTAACATGCAATTTATCATGTACAATTATACAATCACATACATATGCAAATTATATGAAAATAACACAAAACTTAGGCTAAACATCCTAGTATGTATACATAAACATACACATTGTCACATAAAATGAATTACACAATCATATAAAAAATATCACTTATCAACTCCCCCACACTTACACTTTTGCTTGTCTTCAAGTAAAATCAAACACAAAACAACACAATGCACACAATTCACACAAGCATGCACACATGCAACATAAAAATTAATGGTTCAATGGCTTCAACCTTATGGAATTAACTTGGTCTTAAACAACAATTATTCAACATGTTTCTACATATCAACCAATTCCATCATGTTTAAGCACTTTAATATAAACATATATATCGATCAAATATAAACAACTTAGTCTTACACCTATGAGACTTAAAAACATGCATTTACTATTATTGATAAATTAAAAAGGTTAACTATCACTAATTCTCCTTCCATGAAAATTATTGCTATTTTTACAAGATCAATGTTTCGACTTATCTTCCAAAGGGTAAGGTAAGTCAAAGAATATGTCCAAGTCAAGAGATGCCAAGAAAACTAGAACAAGTCACTACTATAGCAAACTTACTCATACGAAAGAGTTCTGTTACACATAAAAGAGAGACCAAAAGAAAAAAGACATTTGAAAGGACGGAGACAACAATAACACAGCAGTCATGACATCAAGCACAAATGATAAAGGGTCATTGATTTATGCCATGTTAGCCACTCAGATTCCAAATGGCTTGTTGATACAGGGGCATCCTAACATTGTGTTCCAAAGAGGAAATACTTCACCAACTACAGGAGTGGTGATGTTGTAAGTGTGAAGGTGGAAAACTGTAGTTTTGTTAGCATCGTCGATGGATGTGATATACAAGTAAAATTGAGTGTGTTTTGAAATTGAGAGGTGTACATCATATAAGCTTACATTTCAATTTATTATCTATAAATGTGTTTAATAAAGAGAGATATCAACATACTTTTGGAGATGGCAAGTGGAATCTGTCTAAATGAGCATCGATGGTTAGCCATGGTGGATTGGGTTAAACTAGAATAAGACATAGTTGAAGGTGTGTGTTAGAGAATTACATGGTATTCAAGAATATATTTCACCAAATTTGTGGCACCGGAGAGTGGGATACAATAGCTAGAAGGGGATTAAGTTGTTAGTTGGAAAATCACCTATCTGTAGTGATTGATCCTTTAGGGGTTAAGGTTAATATTAATTTAAATGTAAGTGCACAATGTAACTATAGCTTGCATAAGCAAGTACGAGTCAATCCTATGAAGACGATAATTACTATTAGTTAACGTTTTTCTATTATGTAGCCTAAGAATCAAATTTTGGTTTTTAACTAAAAATAAAGCTAAACTAATAGACTAAGATACGATTAAACCATTTGAACTCTAAATAAGTAAAATAAGAAGAAAAATCAATATCAAATTGCAGCGATTAGGTGATGAATCCCCTATCTTTGAATTATTAACCTTTTATCATAAAATTATATTATTGATTATTGGACCGTGAAAATTCCTATTTCATATTAACAACTCCCTCGAGACTCTTAACAACTAATCCATCAGTTGATTAACAAAAACTTTCTAGTTAAGATCCCTAAGATTGCATTATTGATTTACGAATTCTCCTATTAAGTTTGACCCTTATCTAGAGGATTTATATCAATCTATCTCTAGGTTTGGATGCAACCCTTCCAATTATGGTAGATCTATTCATGCAAGAGAAATTTTCAATCTCAATTATATGAAATCAAATCATGTACTAATATTCCGGATATATTATAACAAGAGTAAAACATATAATTGAATCATAATAATTAATTAATATAACATATTTAAATAAAAATTAAAAATATTATTAAACCAAACTAGGGCACTAAACATGTTTAGTTACTAATCATGGAAAACAAAATCAAAGATAAATATGAAGAAAAACTAATAGAAAACAAAGGAATCATATTTCTAAATCTCCTTTTTAGTTATATTGAATCTTCTTACAAATTTGGATTTGATGGAGCTATTTACTGAATCTTATGATGTTAACTTTGTATTTATCTCATCCCTTGATTAAAATCGTCACCTCATTAGGTGTTTTACATCTCAAAACTGCTTAGCAATTCAGCTCTCCCTTGTTTGCCTCTGCTCATATCCTTTTATAGTAAAAATTAGGGTTTCTAGAACATACATTGTCACTTACGCAACCATGTAGCTCCAGAAATACCTAAATCATGACTTTACATGTTCTTAGAGACTTACACAACCACATATACAACCATGTATTTCCAAATAGCTTCAAATCTTCCTTTTATGCCACAATTTCATTTGAATTCTACTCCTTTTTGTCCATGAAGGCAATTATCAACTATAAATTCCCATAGAGCAAATTAAGTGTCAAATATATAAAACTATAAATATCAAACAAAACAAATAAAGTATGAGTGTATAATTATAGTCAAGTGTGCATTTATCAAACATCCCTACACTTAAATTTTGCTTGTCCTAAAGCAAATCATAATCTAAATTATCAACTTTACAAATATCTATCCCTCCTTAACCTCAACCTATCCATACATACTTTAAATCATCAAATCATATTGATCTAATTAACATACAATTAGATTCAAGTTATCCTAAAACTAACTTCACAAGTCAATATCACTAGTAATCAAATCAATAATCTTTTTGAAATCAAAACCATTAATCTTGACATCCTTACCAAGATTTCGTTTAATGCACTTAAGTGTTTAGGGTGAAAAGTACGGGAACTCTCCAATTAATACATAGCAGAACTCTCAACTTTAAGCTTGCAATTTTATCACATCTCCACTACTTATAAGTATATTAGAAACAAAAATCATATATTAGAAACAAAATCAAAAAGTCTTTATAAGGGTTTAATGGAGCTTAGGTAAGATATGATTGGGATAATATAAAGTTGCTAAAATTGAAAGAAATTTACAATTGAGATGATTACAAGAAACTTGTTCTTTCACAAAATAGGGAAACTTGTTCTTTCACAAAGTAGGCCCTTCATAACATGAGTCCATTAGTACCGTCATTCAAACACTTTTCTTCTCTTTTTTTTCTTTTCCATTATTAATGCTCGCAATATACTTTTTTTTACAATATCGAGCATTCATCATGTTCCAAAATTGAAGAAATTTTAGACCTTTCAAAATTCAATTATCAAATAATCAAGTAATTATAAATACTTTCAAGGTTCAAATTAATAAAAAGGCTTCAAAGATAGGATAAAGGTTAATAATTCGGTTATAATCAATGAAATAAAGCTTACCATTGGTTATTTCTAAAGGATAAAGTATAATAGGTAATTTTCACAGAAATATGCTTAAACAATTATTAAATCTAAGTGTCTTTATCACTTTAATGCTTCCAATTTAACAATTTGTGGTCTTAGTATGCATAATAAAAGCAAGTTATAGAATTCTTCAACTATGCATGATAACACATATAAAAGAAATAAAAAAGCTTCAAATATTTGAATTTTTTGCTTTTAGGCTCAAAAGCTCAGAAAATTGATCTTATGTGTGTAAATAATGTGCAATTTTCATTCAATTTAATTATCTCAATGACTACTAAAAATATGACTTATAAAAGAAAGTGTATTTTAACTATCACCTTCTGCATACTAATTCAAACCAATATTCAATAATGAAACAAAGTATTTATGGATAGATTTCAATTAACTAAGAAGATCAGTTAATAAATTTAATAACAAAGATTATAATAAGCTTAAGAAAATTATTAACCCCTTCCCCAAACTTAAAGTTATACATTGTCCTCAATGTACACAATCTAAGCATATATGAAAAGTGAGAAAGTGGAGTTTTTCGGTACTTTCTTAGATAATAAGATTATCTAATTTTTGATTTTGGGATTGTCCATCTTATTCTAGATACTAACATCTTTGTAAAATATAAAGAAAAAGGGATAAAAAGAGAAAATAAAATAAAAAGAAAGAAGAAAAATATGAAAATGAAAATGGAAATAACATAAAAGAAAATAACATTAAAGTCTAATGTTAACACCAACAATGGAAACAATAAGAAACATAATTTAAAACAAAACCTATCCTAATTCATAGGTTGTCTCACATGTAGCGCTTGTTTAACATTGTTAACTCGATGTACCCTAAATATTACCATCATCCTGGGTCTATGATCAATGACTTTTTTCGACCCATTTCTTCATATAGCAGTTTTGTAGACTGTAAGTAAGCCATATATTACGAAATGTTAATAAGAGAATAATTTATTGAATTACTCCTATGTACTGCATTAATGCTCTTTTAATGAAAATTGTTAATAAAATAAGGAATAACAAAACTCCCTGAATCTTTGGTTGATACAAGCAGTTTGTCTTGCAAAAATTGGGAACCTTTCATACTTAAGATGACTACCAATAATTCATCAGCAATTTCCTACATTGGCTCCTCTTTTAATTCTTCCTTAACTCCTTTGTCCACTCTTCCATTTTCTCTTCCCGAATAAAGACTTCTTCCTCTTTTTCTACTTTAGTCATCTTTTGCCACTTCTTTACTTTCTCTTCTTCTTGGACAGAGACTTCCTGCTCTTCTATTTGCTTTGCTACCTCTATCATCTGTTCATCATTATCTCCTATAGTAGCAGTTACCTTCTCACCTTCTTAAGATGCAACTTCATTCATGAAATCAACCTTCCTCTCTTCTTCACTCTAGGACATTAATAAGCTCAGATAGTATAAGGTACTATGCTCAATATATTCAGGTGCAAAAATCTCTCCTTGAATTAAAATCAACTAGCTTCACTCTTCGCAACCTATACCATTACTTTATCTATAATACTTTCTTCTAGCTATTGTTCTACATATTCAGTTCAAGTATAGTCATTCCATTCATATGCGTAAGGGTTGCTCCACTCTGAATTATACGTATTGTCATAGTGTACATTCTAAGACCAATACTGCATGCTTGGTTGCTCTTATATACATTTTGATGCCTGAAATTCATGATTGTAATAATCACTCCCACAAATTTTGTAAAAAGGCATGGATATCAGTTAAGTTTTTTAAAAAATGTCAAGAAACATCTCCTTCCAATATGGTAATGTTACATATTGCGCTGACATATCATTGCTCTTATGAGAATACTGACTGCTCCACCCTTCTATTGTGAGTTATGGCTATGATAATGAATTGTAAATCCTAACAATAAGTCACAAAGTCAAAGTCAAAGTAGAGAAATTCAAAAGATAATTGAATGAGCAAGAAAAAAATAAAGTGAAATACAAGAAAAATAAAATAAATACAAAAATAATAGTTATATCAATAAAATTCGAGCTTTCCTATTATTACTGTCCCCAATAATGGCCCTAAAAACTTGATTGCTTCTCTAGGAGTTAAGGTCAATATTAATTTAATGGTAAGTGCACAACGTAGTTGTAACTAACACAGACAAGTGCAGGTTAATTCAACGAAGATGGTAATTATTAGTAGTTACCTTTTTTAGTAGTGTCTAGGTGATGAATCTACCTAAGTATCTTGGAATTATAAAACTTTTATCATGCAATTATATTATTGATTATTAGACCGTGAAAATTTCTATCTTATGTTAATAACTCCCTCAAGACTATCAACAACTAATCCATGAGTTGATTAAGATAAATCTTTCTAGTTAAAATCCCTAGGATTACATTATTGATTTATGAATTTTGTTTTTAGATTTGACCCTAGTTTGAGGATTTATATCAACCTATCTCTAGGTTTGCATGCAACTTCTTCAATCTCAATCATATGAAATCAAATCATGCACTAATATTCCGGATATATTAGAATAAGAGTAAAATATATAATTGAATCATAATAGTCAATCGATATAATTGCTTTGAATAAAAAATTAAAACATATTGTTATCTTAAACTTGGGTTCATCATACCTAGACACTAAATATGTTTAGTTACTAATCATAAAAAACAAGATTAACGATAAACATGAAGAAAAACTAATAGAAAACAAAGGAATCATAATTCCAAATCTCTTTGTTTCTTATATTCAATATTCTTGTAAGTTTGGATTTAGTGTAGTTATCTACTAGATCTCTTGATGTTAACTTCATGTTTTCCTCATGCCTTAATCAAAATCATCACCTCTTGAGGTGTTTTACATTTAAAAACTGCTTAATAATTCGGGACTCCCTTTTTAGCCTCCACTAACATCCTTTTATAGTAAAAGTTAAGGTTCTTGGGACATACATGATCACTTACATAGACATGTAGGTGATTATGTAGCTGAAAGAATACCTAAAATTGTGACTTTACATGTTCTCAGAGACTTAGATGGTCGTATATCTCCGAGTTGCTTCAAATATTTGTTTTATGTCATAATTTCATCTAAAATTTTGCCTTTTTGTCCATGAAGGCAATTATCACCAATATATGCACTTGGAACAAATTAAGTACTAAATATACAACAAAACTATTAAATAGCAAGCAAAACACATGAAATATGGGTATATAATTATAGTTAAATATGCATATATAATTTAGGAAGACCATAATTTCTCTCAACCCCTATAATTATTGTATAACTGGAAAGTAGCATCAAGTTTTGTTTTTATAAAAGGACTACTAGAAGGAAGGAGAAGTTAGAACTAGTGCACTTTGTCATGTGTGGTCCCATAGAGGTAGAAACCTTAAGAGGTAACAAGTATTTTGTTACATTTATCTTGCCACATGTAAGACTTAGGTCTTCATGTTGAAAACAAAAAGTTATGTGTATGAGACCTTTTGAAAATTTCATATCATAGAAGGGAGATAAAGAGAAAGCTTAAATATCTTCAAATCAATAATGGTTGAGAATATAAATCTAATTAATTTGAAGAATATTATGTAATATATGGAATAAGACAAGAGAAGATGAAACCTAATACACATAGCACAATGGTGTTACCGAGATGATGCATAGAACCATTGTGGAGAATGTTTAGGGTATGTTTTGAATGTCAAAACTACCAAAGTCCTTTTGGGGTGAGGCAATATCAATCACATTGTACATGATCAACATAACTCCTTTTATCCTATTAGAGCTTGACATCCCTAAGAGAGTATCAAAACTAGATTTGAAGACTATTCCTTATGTGTTTGTATGGTGATGAGGAGTTTAAATATAGGCTTTAAGACCGAAAAAGCTAAAAGGTTATTATAAGCAGGGAAATAAGCTTCTACGACCATAAGATAGGTGCAAATTGCATAAAAGAAGACAATAATACTTCCAAAAATTTGTTGTTCGGTACTATAGATTCTACCTCTATTTATACTTTTGTTGATTAACCTACAGGTGAAGAAGGCAAGCATAAGCTAGCACAAGATGATAATGATTAGGGGTAATCTAATGGTGATGAGACATATGAGACATCCTGTGGATGAAGTAGAGGAGGTCCATGAACATTATGATCATAAGGAGGAACTTGCTGAAGTATTGAAAGATGTCTAACTTTAAAGGGCAACTCAAGTGAAGAGACCTTCGATAAAATAGCCTATTTTGGATTGTCTCCTAGTCACTGCTGAAGGAGAGCTAGAGAATTTTCAAAAAGTTCAGTCACTTGAAGAAAAATACTGTTGGCTTAAAGAAATGTAAGAAGAGATGAACTTATTAAAAAAGAATGTGACTTGTAAGTTAGTGAAACTTCCCAAAATCAATAAGGATTCGAAAAATAGATGAGTATTCAAGATTAAGAAAGATGGTGACAAACTAGTAGAGCATAAAAGATTATTGGTGAAGGGATATAATCAAAATAAGGGTATCAATTTTGACGAGATTTTCTCATCAGTAGTTAAGATGACATCAATATGTATAGTATTGGGACTAATTGCTAGCGTGGATCTTGAACTATGGCAGCTTGATGTCAAGACTAATTTTTTACATAGCGATTTGAAAGAGGATATTTACATAGAGTAGCCAGAAGGGTTCGAAGTCAAAGAAAAAAAGACTTTATATGCAAGTTAAAGAAGAGTCTTTATGGGCTTAAATAGACACCAAGATAGTGGTATAAGAAGTTTGATTTGTTTATGATGAGAAATAGGTATAAACAAACATTAGTTAATACTTATGTGTATTTTATAAAATTCCCTGGTCATTTCATTATTCCTATCTTATATATGGATGATATGTAGATAGTGGAACAAGATACTGGTATGATTTTCAGGTTGCAGGAGGACTTGTCCAAGTACTTTGACATGAAAGATTTAGGAATTGCAAAACAACTTTTAGACATAGAGATCATTTGTGATAGTAAGGATGGAAACTTATAATTGTCACATGAGAAATATATTGAACAGGTGTTTGAAAGACTTAATATGAAGCATGCCAAGCTAGTGAGTACACCATTAGTAGCTCATTCCAAGTTGAGTAAAAGAGCTTGTCCTACAATCGAAAAGGAGAAAGAGAATGTATCCTAAATTCCATATTTCTCAGTTGTTGGCTTCTTAATGTATACCACGATATGCATTAGATTAGATCTCGCACGCATTATTGGATTAGTAAATAGATTTTATCCGATTCGAGAAAGATACATTAGGAAGTAGTAAAGTAGGTCTTCAAATATCTACAAGGCATTTTTAAGTTGTGTTTGTTTTCTAGAAGTAATAAGCTAATTCTAGAAGAATACACATATGTGGACATCATTGGTGATCTAAATAATAAAAAGTCAACCTCATACTATTTATTCAAATTTATGAGGGAGATATTTCTTAGCAATCTATGCCAAAAAGTGTATAACTTTGTCTACTGATAAGGTGAAATATGTTGCAGCTGCAGAAGCTGAAAAGGAGATGCTTTGGTTGAAGTGATATCTTCAAGAATTGGACATGAAACAAGATGAGTACATGGTTTATTATGATAGTCAAAGTGCTAAAAATTTAACCAAAAAATTCATGTATCATTCCTGCATTAAACACATAGATATCACTGGTTGTGATATGCTATTAAGGAGCAACTACACATAGGTATCACTGGTTGTGATATGTGGTTAAGGAGCAACTAATAAAGTAAAAGAAGATTAACAAGGATAAGAATAGTGTTGACATGTTAACGAAGGTGGTTCTTAGGAGTAAGCATAAGCTCTGTAGTAAACTTGCCAAGATGGTTTTTAAGTGAATAATGGGTGATAGATTTCTCCACCTAAGTGGGATAAAGAGGGAGATTGATGTGGGTCTAGCCCTATTTTATGGATATTGTTTTTGTTTAATACCACTAAATTTGGACTCTAAAAGTCTTAATTATTTTCATGGATCAAAAGGAACGAAGTTTGGATAGATTTTAGGCAAAAATTGATGATCAGAAGTTGTTTCTGGAGGACATGTCTATGTCAATAGTGGACATGGTTGTATGAATGGCAGTGCAAGCTTCTGTAATTGTACATAAGTTGAAAGGCAATGTTTCAAGATCAGACACGCCTGTGTGGAGTCAGATATGTCCATATAAGTTAAGGACACGACTGCGTCCACTAATCATGTAACTCACTATAATCGTGTATCTATGACGTTAAGATTTAAAGCTTAAATGGTCGTATATAGTGACCATGTGGATTATAAGATCTTATCCTTTTGAGATTTAAAGAGAGATTGGAGTTGCATGAGATATAAACACTCAACAAAAGAAGATTTTTAGGGTCTAAATAGCATTAATCAATTACAATTCTATTGAAGTTTGATCTCTAGGATTAGTTGAGAGTAATATTGTTATATATATGTCAATTTGTACTCAACTCTATAACTTTTTTTAAGAAAGCTAACAAAAGAGAGAGCTAAAGAGTTCAGCTATGATTGTCTTGTGAGTTGTTCTTGAGTGAGATAGCTTGAAACTTTTATTGTTTGTATCCTACTATTTGATTTTAGTAAATTCTATTATCGGTTTGATCCGTAATTTTAACTCTATTTTTTATGCTAAAATCTTGTGTTTATTATCTTTTAGTTATCTTTATCATTTGAGTGGTTTGTCATTGGTCGAATGAACATGAAAATTTTGTGAACATTATTGCTTGGAGCCTTAACAACAAGAACTGATGCAACATACTAGGTGTTACAAAGGTTACCTTGGAGACCCGAACTTTCACCTGAAGTTGCTTGCTCACACCCTTTGCACGACAGTCTCATTTAGATTCATTAAAGCAAGACTCAGCTTTTCCCCACCCTCGAAGTGTTTACCTCGCACACACTCGAAGAAACAACGCAGAAGTAATAAAGAATATAGGCAACAAGAAAACACACGGAGATACGGTCAAAAGACTAACTTTATATTACTTTCCCTCAAAAGAATACAAAGAATGCTCTCTCTGAATTCACCCCCTCTGAATGAATGAATGACATAATTAGAAGAGCAAAGCTCGAATGAGCTATATATAGGCATCCTAGCTTGGAGTCACAGATTCCCACTAAATTTGTACTACCTAAGATCACGTCTATCCCTATTAGATAAGATTACATGAACTAATTAGATGACACCCCCATCCAAATAGAACTCTAGCTGATAAGATAGAATCTAACAAGATATGTTGGACCCCGAACCTTGAAGAGAAAATTAGAAATATGAAAATGAAATCAAATGAGTGTTTTGTATATGATTTGTGTTATAGATTATTATAATATTGGAATGTGAATCATGTAATGATGGTGGGTTGAGAAGCTTTAAGCATGAGTCATGATTAGATATGTAAGATATTATGGGAAAGCAAGAGATTATAAATGACAAGATGCTATGGAATGTAAGAAATCTTATGAATTGAGGCTGAGATTTGGATGAATTCCAAATGATAGTTGAATTGTTATAAGTGATGTGCAATTAAGAAAGTGAAGTTAGGATGAATATTAAATGTATATGCTGATTCAAGGGAATTTCAGGAATGATTGACATAGAAT
>JAOTIZ010000002.1:20717829-20733452 GCA_027123425.1 Erythroxylum panamense | reverse complement strand
AGGCGAGAAATCTGTGGCATTAAGCAGAAGGATTCAGAGAACCTCTACGAGTACTGGGAGAGGTACAAGAGAATTTTAGCAAGCTGCCCGCAGCATGGCATATCCAAGCAATTGATCATCCAGCAATTGAGCAATTGATTATTGCAGCGATTCCATTGAGCATGAAGATCAATGAAGCCAAGCTTATTTTTGGCGAGAAGAGTTATTTTCATTGAACGGCTCCAGATGCAGTAATTGTCAGTGTCGGTGAGCTGATGTGAAACGAGATCAATGCCCGGAAGATCGGACGGATGAAGGTAAAGAGGACTGTGAAAATCAATGGCGGTTAAAGAACCAGAGGAAGCAGAATCAGTGAGAGCCATGAAGAAATTAGGGATTTGATAATGAAATTAGGGATCAGGAAAGAATGAATAGAACAAAGAAATCAAAAATGCAGAACTTAAGATGATGAAATTAGTGATCGTGAAAAGAATGAATAGAACAAAGGAATCAAAAAATGAAGAAAAGATGAGAAAAGGATCGAGATCGAAAAAAATCCGATTATGACTCTAATACCATGTTAAGAAGGGAAACGAAATAGATAATGAGAGATGATTTTTATTCAAGTTAAAAAACATTTTGACAGTATATATACAGAACTGTACAGCTAATTATTCTAACTAAATACAAGGACTAAGCAGCTAAGTATAAGGCTATAACTAATTACAGATCAGCAATATACAAATACCAATGGAACAAACTCTCAACACTTTGAAAGCCACGAAGAGGAATGGTCGAAGTCCTCTCAACTTTTTTTTTTGTAACAGGGAAAAACAAAAACAAAAATCAGCCTCTCAACTTTATGATACACTTGTATGTAAATTATCACAGGAATAAACTCCTCAGACTACCAAGTTCATTCCTTAGTTGCCTACTATGAGTTCGAAGGTGTTTCTCACCAAGTATGGCTAGAGTGGCCCGGCCCATGATTAATCTCTTCACCCAAGCTCTGGGTTTGACCGAGCTTCTTAATTCCTGGGTGAAATGGTCCAATTCCACAATTGTCAAAATTCTGTTTTATACACTATACAGTAGCGCATACCCAAATAGTAACACATCAAATGCCACTAGGAAAGTACGGCCACTGGGCTTGTTCTTTCACGCATGTTCCCACGTGCGTAAAGGACCGTCCTGACGTTTTCCTTTCGCCAAGGATTTAGTATTGGTTTCTGTCGTTTTTCACTCGATCCTCTAATATATGTGAAAATGATAGACCAACTACCGCTCAAATTCTTAATTATTAGTTTATTACTTTATATCCTTTTCCTCCTCGGAAATGATAATACGGACATAAGCCCTGTTCCACATGTGTTGCTCCGAGGCAATCAATGAATAAAAGACCGTGAACTTAAAAAAGGCTAAAGCAAGAGTGAGAAAGTCTGGTTAGAGAGAGAAAAGTTGACACAGTGTTAGAATGTTTGCTTTAAATTTATGCATGTGATTGTTATGTTTTTCATTTTAAATAAAAGTCCAAGTCAATATGTAATCTTTAGAATAGAGATTGTTATCTTCTATGTGATTCTTAGGGATCATGATTAGGATAGCTTATTTTTCTAGATTTTTGTTAGCTTTCTTAGCTATTTAAACCCAAAGTTGATATGAAATAAACGAGAACCTTCTCCATATATCTCTTCTATACACATAAAAAACCAACAAGTTTTTTGCTCTTTGGAAAGGAAGTAAGTTATGTTTATTCCCATGTTTCTTGTATCCTATGACAATTGACATGTTAGAAAGTAAATTCACTTTTCTACTTATTGCATGTTAGAAAGTAAACTTCTAAATAAGACATGCAGAAATATGCTTCATTATAGATTTGGATTATGCAAATGTTGGCCTCCTATACACATCTCAGTAGGACCTAAAAAGTGACTGGCTTGAGCATGGTTAACCAATACATACATAGGAGTACTTGTTATAACTTCCATAATTTGATCTTGGACTGAAGATGTATAATTCTTTGAACCCCTCCCTTATTGTTGCAATTGAGTTTCGCCTTGCCTATTTTTGGAAGAGTTTCACAAACATTACCGGGAAAGCCCACCAAATCTAGCTATAAAACTGGTCCACTCAAGCGCAAGAAGTAACTGCTTAATCTTTTAATTCAACCAATTTCATATTTGATTTGATTGCTCCTTACCATAAAATTACTTCAGCTTAAGAGTGTTATATCTTAATAAGGTTTTTGAAGATCCATTTTGAATTATGTTCTATCTCATATAATCTAGTAGACATTTAGATGAATTTAGTCCCTTGCTATAGAGTCTTATGCTAATTTATTCTTTGGATTTGACACTTATTATTGTCAATGAGCTATCTTAAATAAGAAAAATAGTTAATAGAATAATCTACGACTTGAATTGGACTTCTATTAGTCTATTTTTAATATTTTTGCTTTGCTTTTCATTGTTTTGACACTTGGAGCAATCCTTTATCCACAGATTTTGTTTGTGCCTTACAAATATGCATTTGTTCGAGGCTTTATTTGTTAGGCTGAAGAAAATAAACTTAATTTTATTGTGTTGTTGAAGTTATGGAGGCACCCAATGCATATATATTACAACAATCATTTTTTGTTTTACTCTCAAGTTGGATTGTTGTGTGCTTACATGATAAATAAGTTATACTTTGGAAGGTATTTAATGGTTTTCAACGAATATTATGTTGGATTACTTTCTCATTCCATCACCCTCCTTTTTTCTTTCCTAATTGAAAACAAACTAACTTAATTATACATAATTTCAACACTCTACCAATCTTGAAGTAGCTTTCATGATTCTTACGGCTAATCTTTCTTATATGATGGCTGACGTATGAAGTTGCTCTCATCGATATGGACAAACTTATAATCATTTAGTTACGTTGTAATTTTTTTGTAATCTCAACATTTATAATTTATAAAATGGTCTATGTATTTATTATTTGTCTATAAGAATAGTTAAAGTTGTAATTAAAATGTTGTATACCAAGAATTTTTTTGTTGGTATAATTTAATGATATATTACTTTTTTATATACAATGTTTCAAATTATTAATTACATTTTGTATTATATTTTTATATAATAATTTAAGAAAATATATAAATATTATATACAATTAAATGGATTAAAAATAATATAAATAATTATAATTAACATGGTATAACATTTCATTAACATTTATGCTAAAATTTGACTACATTTTATAAAACGTAGCTAAAAACATTTGGCTAAGTTTTCCAAAATTTGGCTAAAAATCTTTTGCTTTTTAGCTACGAAAACTAAATATAGTGAAAACATTTTGCCGATGATTTTTTTAAAATGTCACTAATAGTTTTTAACTACGAAAATAAAGCATAGGTAAAAAATATTAGCGACGATTAGTAAAAAATATTGTCATAATTTTCAGCTAGGGAGATTTGGCAACTTTTTGCGATGAATAAAAATAGTTGCTAATTACTATTAGCCACAATTTTGGAATTTTTAATGACAAATTTTTCGTAGTTAAATGTCATTTTTATTTTAGTTTACACACTTAGAATAAGACAAGAAAACGTGAAGCATGCACTTATATTCAACCCCTCTCAAATTACTCCATTCATACTTGCACAGGGTACTCTCTCCCCTACGTGTTTGGAAGTTTCGTTTACTTGATTTGGCACAAACAATCTCCATTGAATTTCTGTGAAAAAAAAAATCTCCCCTGAACAGGAAAAGAATTATTAAATTCTTCCTTGAAATAAGTCAACTATAAGTAGCGAAGAAGCTCCTCCTTAGTCTTCAAGAACTACGCAATTAGTTATGAAAGAAAAATAGTTAAATAGAATGAGAGAACTGAAAAAGTGATTAATTGTTAAAATAAACAATGACAAAAAGTTACCGTCAGTTGAAAACTTATCAAATTGATTAACAAAAAAGAGGGTCTCGCCACTTCTGGGTGCTCAATGTCCAATGAAACAAATGACGTAACCGATTTTTTAATTCTGTGGTCGGGCCAGCCAGTCTATTCTGATTTGACGACGGCGGCCGCAAGTTCTTCTAAATAGGATGAAAATCACCGACATACCCAACATTTTATGAGTTAGGATGGCTAATAAAGTTTAAAGTGGTCCCATTGAATAGTCGGCCATTTACATGTATGAATTCTTCGAATTAACGAGACTGAAATTTTGAATCATTCGAGTTCGAGATCTCGGATTGTTGGTTAAAAGGGTTAAAAACAAAGAAAATACAAAATACCTCATTTTTGTTCTATCTAATGTTTCAAAGCAATTTTTGATGTCAAAATGAGCTCTAATCTTTTTGGGACATTTGCAAAAGTCGACCATCGATATTCGATTAATGTCTTTCTTTAGTTTTCTTAAAGTATAAGCGCTCTTAACAGATCAGAAGATTCATATGTTTACGAATTATTTAAACAACTGAAGGAGATCTTAACCTTTATATATAGTTTTTGTATCGAGCTTCTTATTGGAAACTCGATATGGATCTGGTCTATATTAATTAAGATCTATTTTTTTCTTAAACGCTGATCAATTAATTTAGATCATTTATTGAATTATTTTATTATTTTTGTTAGAATCAAATTACGTAACTTAACCGATAAGTTATTAAAAAACCGAAAGCACAATTAATAGCTATTCAATTTATAAAGATGGACAAAATTATCCCATAAGTCATCCAACAGCTCATGATAAGTTATTAAAAAATCGCAATCACAATTAATAACTATCCAATTTATAGGGAAGGACAAAATTTTCCAACAATCAACAGTTTCAATTGTTTTGGATTTACGTCCAAAACAAACTCACTGGATCTTGGGAAATGTTAAAGACTCTCTCTTGCAACTCCTAATAGATTTGGCAAGAAACTGTATAATAAAAAGAGATTGACCCTTCGACCCTTCGACGCTAGGCAAGCTTTTGGTGATTTGGCTTTCCAACTCACACTGTGGATGATGCCAAGCCATTTCTGACTAGACCTACACTAGTTTCCAAGGACCTGACATGGCAAATGATGAGTAGGTATGCAAAGTTTGTAATTTACTTGCTATTATGTGTGAACTTATTGGTAGGAAATGATCATTTGAAACCCATGAAGGGTTAACGAAAGAGCCACCATCTTATCGATATCGGGTTCTTGTTGAATCCATATCAGTGTGAACATGACGTAATTGGCAATTCATTTACATGACATAAAGGATCTTTACGAGCCTCTTAAGAAGAAAAACGAGACCACTAGATAGACACTCACAAGAACAAAAATGAGAAGATGAGAAGCGGTGATACGTGTCACGAGTGTGCATACATTATCACCTTGTGTGGTTTCCCTTCCAATTAAAGATTGTTCTATTTGACCCCTTTCTAATATTTTTATGAAGAAATCAGCTCTATATATATATCCAAAACCCATAACTCTAAGCCCTACCCCTTGGTATGTAAATGGTCTTGCAGCTCTTACCCAAACTGACACGCCAATATGGTGCCTACCCAGAAGTTCCTCCTTTGCATTTTCCTTGTTCTGCTTTCATTCTCGAGTTCCGAACCTCGTCCACTAGTTCGTCACCAGAGGAATCGTTCATTGATAGAGACTGCAGAAGATATGGTGATGGAAAGCATGCGAAGACAAGATGGGAACTTCAATGTGTCTCTTAGGATAAGTCCTGGGGGTCCTGATCCCCACCATCACTAGGCATGCTCTAAGATCACAGCAAAGATCTTGATGGTTTGCTCTTTTGCAAGCTTATAATGGTTGATATACGTGAAGGGAGTGAGGGAGAAGCGTAGAAGTTAACTTTTGTGCTATATTATCTGTTAATAATATGATAGCGATGTCAAGAAAGTTACTGGATTATTTTTTATTTCTGGTTCTTTCTTTTCCTTTTAGCTATATAATTAAACATATGTACCACTAAATAACGAGGTGACTTTGGATCATGACATAAATGTTATCCTTATTACCTTTCTAATTGATTCGTGCAAGTTGTCTAAGGTCCCCTTCCGGTTCTGATGGTCTTGGAGTATTGATTGAAAACTTAAAACAGGCGTAGTTATAAAGTGGTAATGTATTATTGCTTTGTTGGAATAACAGTTCTTGCCGCATTTCTTTTGCAAGCCAGTACATCGATCAAGTTGTCATCTTTTTCATATAATAAGTCCGTAAAGAGATCCCAAGAATGGAATATGGCCTTTTGTTTTACCTCTACTGTTACATGCATCGATAGTGATATCCTAAGCGTTATTTCAAAGAACTGACATTAAAAGCATGCATGTCTTTCAATGCTTTCGTCTTTCGGTAATATAGTACTACTTTCTCGATTCTCAAAGTAAATAAAGTGCAAGGGAGTGGACCCTATACGGTTCTATTTTCACGACACAAAACCACAAGAAGCTATTTTTAAAATTTTTAAAATAAGTTTTTAGTGTATATAAATAAAATTTTAAAAAATATAAAAATTTATCAATTTTATTGCACGTTTTGTATAATTTATTGGAAAATTAAAGAATTTGATTATGACCGGTAATTAATTTTACATAAATATTAAAAATTAAGATCTCACATTTTAAAACCAGTGTTATTAATATCGTACCGTTCCGGCCGGTACCGGCCGGAACGTTCCGTTCCGGCCAAAAACCGGTACCGGAACGGGCTTAAAAATTCCGGGTCCAAATTCCGGTGGGTACCGGCCGATTCCGGTGAGTACCGGCCGGTACCGTCAATACCGAAAATTTCGGGACCGTTCCGCAAGAGAAAAATTATCCAGGGACCAATTTGTAAATAAAAAAATTTGAACCCTAAATTAACCTACCCCGACTCTCATGTCTCACCTCACTCTCTCATGACTCGTCGTCTTCTTCTCTCCTCGCCGACGCTCCCTCTCTCTTCGTCTCTCACTTCCGCCGGCCTGCCTCGCCGCCTTCCTCGCCTCCGGCCTGCCTCGCCTCGCCTCGCCTCACCTCCGGCCTTCAACCGTCGTCCACGCCCGAAGACGTCCGCCGCACACCGTCTTCGCCTCACCGTGACCGCACACCGCACGCCGTCTTCGCCTCCTCGCGCACACCGTCCGGCCTTCTCGCGCACACCGTCCGGCCTTCTCGCGCTGACCGCACACCGTCTTCGTCCTCCTCGCGCTCACCATCCGGCGTTCTCCACCGCAGTACCGAACACCATCCAGCCTTCTCCTTCGTCCATCGGTGAAGACCGATTGATAGTTGAAATTTGTTTAATTTTTCATGGCATTTTTGATTGTTTGATTGTGTTGGTTGTTGATTATGGTGGATTTGAGGTGAAAAAATGATATTATTGTGTTGGATTTGGGGGAAAGTTTGGTAGTGACTTTCGGTGGGCAGTGGGCAGTTTGGATTTGGATTTGGGGGAAAGTTTGTGTTGTAATTTTGGTGATTTGTTTTGAGAGTTATGAAATTAAACCGACAGTGTGAGAAGTTTGAAATTGGATTTTGGAAATGAATTTTAGCAAATTGTATTTTGGAATTGAAAATTGGAAATGGATTGGAAATTAAATTTAGAATTAGAATTGAAATTGGAATTAAATTTTGGAATTGGATTGAAAATTAAATTTGGAATTGGAATTGATTTTTTGAATTGGATTGGAAATAAAATTTTGAATTGGGATTTGAAATTAGATTTGGATTTGAAATTGGATTTGAATTGAGATTTGGATTGGAAATTAAATTTTAAAATTATTGTTATTTCAAATTAAATATCATTGTTATTTATTATTAAGATTTTTAAAAGTATGGTTGATGTAAACATTAAATTAGTAAAGTATACAATATAGCTGTATAATATATCAATATGGACTATTTTGTAATTTTTAAAAAATTTAGGGACTATTTTATAAATTAAAAAAATATCCCGAAACGATACCCGGTACCGACCGATATCGTTACAGTTTCGTTCCAGAGCTCAATCCGATACCGAGTCCGGTACGGTATTCATAACATTGGCCCCCACACATTAATATACACATTTCAGGATTACAAAAGACACCAGAAACCTAGCTTGCAAATGGACAAGGAACAAATTATATATTACCCGCGTGTGTCCATCTCTGCAATCTATTCGCTAATAGAAATAATAACATCATGATTCATGATCGGTAAACATAGTACACCAATTCAACTGGAATGCTGCTTTCAAGCTTGAAGCTCCACATGATTCTCTTGTTCACTTCAGTTTTTCAGATATTATTCTTTCACAAATTGCACGCACTTATTATCTGTTCATCGCACTGATGGGATTCAATACTGCTGTTGAATTGTTTCAGGATTCTGGTGTCTACTCGGGTGCTACACATTTCATTCATTTAAGACCAGCTATGCAATGATTTCCTTTGCCTCTGGAGAAGCTCTTATCTCCGGAAAACAAATGCGGCAGATGGTTGGATTGAACTTTGAAAGTCATCAGAAGATGAACTAACTAAGAACATCCTGCAAGTATTTCTTCTCCAATAACTATAAGCTCCTATTATAAGGACCAATACCGATCACCCTACTATTTCTAAACGCTGTCTTGACCAGCCTCTGCAGTAAGTCATATGTCCATAAAAGCGTGTAAAATATACAGCACCATGATGCCAAAATTGATTAATTTTGGCTCTTCCCTAATCACTATTTTTGACCAATAGGCAATGGGAGGTTTTAAGTAAGGTTAAAAACTCTGCTCTTTCATTCAAAATTGTCAATCACAAAATTCATTCCAATGACCATAAATCTAAAGGGCAGTTCTCTCAATCTAAATTTTAAACCTCCCTACCCCTCCTTTGCCTTTCTTCCCATCCTTTAGAGAAGAAAAAACACAAGATTGATAACCAGAAATAAGAGATGAGGCACATGACAGGCCTTGATAAGTAAGGAGTTTTGATTCAGATATCCGTTTGGGTTGCACGAAGACCACAGCCTAAGTAAAATATTCACATTGCTTGTCCAAACCCTATTTAACATTAGAGTTTCCACATAACGATAGTGAGGATCGATAAATACAGTTAGCTTTGCATGGAACTGAATTTTAAATAAGAACAGGAATCAAGTTTTACTTGATCAGATGTTTGACTTTTCATTTAACCTGCAGCCACACAAAGCAGAAAGGAAGAAGAGGAAACAAAAGAAGTTGCAGCAACCACTTGAATTGAACCGCTGAGATCAAATAAAATCATAGCAACAGTTGATTGTGTGTGAATCTGTTCGAAAATGAATTTTTAAATGTTGATATACATTGGCCTCACAGATGAGTATACACACACATATAACCTTTAGGTTTAACTAAAAGTCACGGTACTATTTAGTCATGGCTCTGATCACCATTTTTTAAATCCATCATCACATGTGAGGCCTAATCATGTACTTCTAAAACAAATATAAAGTAGAGAAGGAAGACCAGCTAAAAGATAATTGTTTTCTTTTGGGGGGGAGGTGTGGGCTTTTAAAACATCTGCTCTTATGCCAGAAGATGAAAAGGGAAGTAAGCATAATGACAAATAACCAATTTGTGGTAAAAGTTATACACAGTTGTCTGCCTAAATTAAAGCGTTGGCTGGAATAGTAAGCAAAAGAAGTGCTAGCTTCTTTTATTACTTTGAGGTAGGGCTATAAATCAATCCAAAAACCCAGTGAAGGACTTCAAATTCCAGAGTTAGAAGTGCCAAAACACTGGAATTATAAGCCAGTCTAGACCAAGAACATGACAGCTACGTGCATGATCCAATAGCTAAGAAAACTTATGGTCCCAAAGCAACAGGTCAACCAATGTGCTGAGTGCAGACAAAACTAGCTAATTCACAGCCTTTATGAGACCAAAATTTCACATTAGCATGCTAAGTTCTGTTGATGACAACTTCCCTAGAAGGAAGTGGGATACCTCTAACACTGTATAAAGACCAGTTCTTTTTCCAAATTTAACAGCTTGAATTAGTAAGTATGCATGAATATCCAAGGGAAGCAATGTTCACAGATGTTCATATTTATCAAATTTTCCGATTATTGGAAGAGTGTATCTCTCTAAATGACAATGAAGGTGCAATTTAGATATCATAACACTTTCTGAGGATCTAGATAGTAAATAGAACAGTATGTTGCAGGTTTTCCTTTATTGCCAAACATTCCTAATTACACGGTCAACTAGCAGCCCAACTAAAAATGGAGAACTTCCCAGTTGGTAAGTTGTAAATCTTAAATGTCTTTCTAACATATTACACCTGTATACATCCAACAATGTTACAATCTATAAAGATGATAAAAGAATTTAAAGAATTGAATATGTAATAGTTAGGTGCGTTACCTAGAAGATTTGTTTAGCACTGCAGTATTCAAACTTTACTTCCATCACATCTACAAGTTCAAAGGAACCCAGCATCAACTCCGTTGCAGGACACCATTTGTATTAGAACCAGAAGCAGCATCCCTTGGCCTTGTTCTTGGAATAACTAAAGGTCTACAACAGATGAGAGTAAACAGAAACTCAATCATAAACAACATAACGCTGGTCCAAACAAATATGGTTTTCCTCCAACACCATATAATCCTTTTGAGAAAAGGAAGTTCAGATTGAAGCATGAGGGATGCATCATATATTTCAGGGATACCAGCACCAGGCTGAAATTCAGCTCTTTGTTCAATTACCACCTTTAAGCAGGAAGTTGGCACAACTCCTTCAGTAAAACCTTTTACCTTCAATTTAAGAGTCTGGGATTCTGTTATGTAGCCAGCAAGAAGAGGCGCAATCTTTAGGAAAGTTATAAGTATACGGATAGGCTCACTTTGGAACTTTAGCATGCACGGTTGGCTTTTGCTGGCAAGTGTTATACCAGCAGCAGAGAAGAAATCCACTCGAACCTTCAAATTACAAATGACTCAATAAAAATCAGTCTTCAAGCACAGACATGAACAGTAACCATTAAAGAAGGAAACTGGAATTACGATCATGATTAGGTCATGCCACAAGGGAGAGAAATATAACTTACATTCAAGCTTAATACCTTTATCTACTTCCACATATCAAACTGGAATTATGATCATGATTAGGTCATGTCACAAAGGAGAGAAATATAACTTACATTCAAGCTTAATACTTTTATCTACTTCCACATATCAATTTACAAAAACCAATTTCTTAATCAGTAGAACATGCAGGATGTGACATTTGGCAAAGATGAGCATGTAACTTGATGCGTGGTCAGCTCAATTGGTCCACTATCATCAATCATGTTAGATTTTGAAAAACTTGTTCAAGTCACACTACATGGGAGAAACATCGTAAGATTGGTCAAGATATATATGTGCTATATTTGGGTAACAAAATATACAAGCAACTGTCAAGTCAGTGATATTTCACCTATGCCTATTATAATTTGAAATACTCTTCAAATGTGGTCAAGTTCTCTCAGAGTGGGGAACCAAAAAGAATTTTAAGGGAGAATATAGAGCTGTTACTAAATATGTCTTTAAAGTATGGCTTTCTGGACTACTGTATACATTTCAAAGAGAATTTCTTTTCACATAACACAGGGAGAACCAGAATTGGGAACCGAAAAGAATTTTAAGGGAGAATATAGAGCTGTTACTAAATATGTCTTTAAAGTATGGTTTTCTGGACTACTGCATACATGTCAACGAGACTTTCTTTTTAAATAATACATCGAGTTATCAGAATGTTTCACTTTCAAAACTGCCAAAATGACATTATCTACTTCAATACTAGAATTCCTTGCTAATAAGTTTAACAGGTTAACATAATAAAAAATATCCAAATGCCAGGCAGTTATTTCTGCTATATCTGAACTGCAAAAATGAACTTTGGTGGCATTTACTCTCTTCTCCTTTAGATTCCACAACCTCACCATCGCAAAGAACCAAAATTGTAAAATACCAAGTAGTATGATGAAATACGTTAAACCACGAAAGAGTAATATATGCCAATAAATGACAAAAATAGAATTCAATATCTTAGCATCCAAAACACTGAAAATTCAATGTTCAAAGAATCAGATGAATACCTGAAACATGCCAAGATTTCGGTTATATTCTGACTCTGGCAATGTCAATGAAACATCAATTTGCAACTTGTGGTTACGAGGTATAGCTCGTAGCTTCAAATTCATGATATCTCCAGCGTTCTCCATGCCATTCCCATCACAACCAAGACCACCACTAGAGATTATGGGAACATATGCAACTGGACTTATCTTTGTGTAATCAAAATTCAAATCTTCCTTGATTTGCATTGGTTCCTCCACCAAATACCTCATACACAATGCACCGATCACAACTGATAAAACCAACAATCCACACAAAATGATACAAACATAAACAGACCACATGCATCCCCAACCAATTCTCAAAACAAGTTTCCAAATCGTCTTATGATCCTT
The DNA here is from genome assembly GCA_027123425.1 of Erythroxylum panamense. Lineage (NCBI taxonomy): Eukaryota > Viridiplantae > Streptophyta > Magnoliopsida > Malpighiales > Erythroxylaceae > Erythroxylum > Erythroxylum panamense. Next base: position 20,721,050 of record JAOTIZ010000002.1, on the reverse strand, counting down.
TAGCAAATCATTTAAAAGCGGACCAAGCATTCTACCTATTAAACCGCCCAGATTCACCAATTTCCGGAAACAAAGCCGTCTAACACGCCTTATAGCTCCAAAGGGATCAACAATAAACATGCAAGAATAATACAAAACCACAATTGGAAAGCTCAGGAAGGAAAATAACAAATTTATCTGAAACCCAATTGCGTTGATCACCAATCCAGCAATCAGCACAAGCAAATTTGAGGAATTAGAGTCTAGAGGTTCAGCAACGGAATCGATTGGGCCATCAATTAGGTTACCCTTCGAGTTGGTAATAGTTGATTTCTGTTTCTCCACATCCCCCAATTCGGTGACACAACTCACAGTCCCGGACGAGTCAACAACATCCTGACTCGTTTCGGTAGATTGGGACTCTCCAAATTCTTCTCATTTTCTTTCAAATCTTTACTTATAGACTTATAACTGCAATCACCAAAATTGGATTTTGGGTCATAAATTTTGGTAATGCTTGACTCCACGAACGATTTATTAGAGAACATGTTGTCGGAGATTGAACGGCGCCGGAGCGATGAAGAAAGCTCTGGGAAAGGGGAGGCAGTGACGGTGAGACTGGAGTGGGAGGTGGATCGATCGCATTGGACGGTGTCTGACACTGAGCAATCTTGAAACGGGAAGTCATCGAGGGCATCATGAAAAGAGTCGCCTTCGTCGCTTTGAGTTGACAGTTCCATATACGGACGGGAAGAAGCTTAGGGAGAGCCTTTTTAGCGCGAGTGTTAATTTCTGGTTTCTTATGTTAAGAAAGACTTCGTTAGCGGCCGTTTCGTTTCGTTTGACATCTTTTTGTTTTTATTTTTTTTTCATTTTTATTGCTAATAATAAATACTAATAAAATAATAAAATAAATATTTTTATTCAATCTCATAAATATTTATTAATAGAGATATGTACGAAGATGTAAAAACGAAAATAAGGACAATTAAAAGACAGAACATTTTTCTATAAATATTGGAGTCTCTTTCTGTTTATCGTAATAATTAATGAACTCATCAGGAACATATAAGGGGATGTTTCTTCTTATATGTTATTTACTGATAATATTATTTTAGTTGATGAGATCAAAGAGGAAGTAAATACTAAACTTGAACTTTAGAGAAATATATTAGAGTCAAAGAGTTTTCGATTGAGTAGAACTAAGACTAATGGCCTATTTGGTTCAAAGAATAGAATAGATAAGGAATAGAATAATTATTCTTTAGGTATAGAAAAGATAAAGAATAAAATAGAATAGGCATTACTTTATTTAATTAAAGGAATGGAATAGATAAATAATTTCTATATCAATGTTTGATTTAAAAATATAAACTTAAAATGACAAAGAAATAACTAATAAAAATATTAAAACATCCTTATTATTATTATTATTATTAATTATTCTTATTTTATTATTAAAATTTTTATTATTATTAATTTTCCTCTTCTTCTATTTATTATTATTATTATACAAAATTAATAATAATAATAATAACAAAAACAAAATTAATACTCCTGATAATTAATAATAATAAGGAATTTAATAATATTAATAACTGTAATTTTCCAAAGAGCTCATTAAGATTGAATGATAATATAGCAAACAATGTCAATTTCTGCTTCTTTGATCACTAAACTTCCTAATTCTTGGTATATCCAAAAAAACAGCGAGAATCCATCTTCAGAGCAATCCTTTTTTTTTTTCCTCCCTTGGAATGGAAACTAAACCAGTAAGCAAACGTTACAATTAATCACTTCTTCTCTACAACAAAGTAACAAATATAAAAAAGATGTAAAAATTAAAACTGCCTTCGTATGCGTCTGCCGTTTGGATTCGGATTCGGTGATTCTTCAGCTATAGCTCCATCTCTAACTATATCTAGTCCATAAATGCTGCTACCACTCCTCTTCCTGCTTGATTGCATGCCTGAGTTCTCATCTCCTGATGCAAGTGTTTTTAACAGTTCACATAACAAAGAAGGGCAGTTCTCTTTCAGGTTTCAAAACCCTTCCGAGTCCATTACTGCCGCCAAAAGACGAGAAAGATGTATGAGCCTACTTTCAACAGACACTAAACATGAAGAAAAAGTGGAATGGCCATATGATCATGCTTCTGATATAGAGGAGAGAAATTAAACATGGAAATATCAAAGCACAATAAATGCGACGTTGGGGGTCTTCATTTACATTTGAGTGGTCTAAAAGTGCAAATCATAACTTGAAAATTTCACAATTGAAAGCCTATGAACAAGACTGACCTCCTAAATTTCTCGGATTTGCAACAAATTTCAAATAGATGGCCTTGAGTTGGGAAGAGTGATGTTGTTCAGTTAGTGCAAGTGTTGTCGCAACTGTATCGGCAGTGAGTTCCTCACACAACTTTGATGCGCATAGCTACTTCAATCGGTCTAAATTGTAGAGGTCAGCCGCAGCTAACAGATGCTGCAACATGTTGAAGGATGTGCACATAGATGATGAGCCTGTAACTTCAAGTTCATTTGGAAGTTGTCTGCTGTATATATGAACAGAAGCATTGCCTGCAAATAATGGAAGAAATATTCAAGTCTATACGTCTGATCTAACTTGAAAAAGTTCACTCCAGGAAAGAAAATTCCATGCAGATGCCAGCAGACAAACTTTCAAGCACCATAAATATATTGAACAAGTCAGAAACCTCAGAGACAAGAAGGAATTAAAGTGACTTTTGGTACTCATCCAATAAGAAGAAACTCCAAGCAAGCATTCTTGTCAGTGAAATTTTTTGAAAGATAAGATGATTAAAAAAACCAATTGAAAGTATATGCGCAGAATTCATTGAAAAACTATATTCCACCAAAGATAGAAATCTCATGCTTCATAGGTTATTGGGATATTGCCGAACTCAGAGTCAAGCATCTCCTTAAATCCCTGCCCCATATCTGAAGGTGGAACATGAATGGAGTACTGTTTCGGTCCTTCAAAACAAGTACTAACAACACCAACGGTACAATTCATAATAAGACAATCATCCTTTATGTAATCAGATGTTTCTAAGCTTGTTCTTCTAAAGAAACGCTTGTAACCCCTAGAATAGATAAGAAACAGCAAAAAGAGGGGAAGATTAACATTTTTCAACTTAAACTACCCTCTCCCTTCCAACCCAAGAAAGAGCATTCAACTAGCTGGAAAGCACTAATTTAACTTTTTCAACGTTTAAAATA
>JAOTIZ010000002.1:20686727-20697541 GCA_027123425.1 Erythroxylum panamense | reverse complement strand
GGTGATGCATTGCTAACAGCCACCTATGTACTTAATCGTGTGCCCACAAAATCAGTTACTAGCACACCATATGAGTTGTGGACTGGTAGGAGACCTGATATGTCAAATCTCAGACCTTGGGGGTGTGCAGCCTATGTTCATGATCTCTCTCATAAACATAGGAAATTAGGCCCAAGAGGGAGAAAAAGTATTTTTTCTTAGATATTCAGAACACTAAAAAAGATACGTGTTCATTAGTGAACAAGGTAATGGAGGTGTAACTGAATTTGAATCACGAGATGTAATATTCTTAGAGAATGATTTTCCCAAGCAAGGCAAAATAGGTAAATAGCTATTGTTATATGAGGCGCTTGATTAGAATGATTCTGTTATGAAGAATCAAGATGAGGAACTTTAACTAAGTGGAAGCAATTCCATAGAAAGGTTCTCTATGATGACTGATCCGAGTGGGAGCAATCAGATTAATCATGAATTTGTTTATGATGAACCTCGATTAAGACGAAGTAATCGAGGGATAATTCTCCGATGTCGTTTTAAGATTGAAGGAGAAATTAATATGATTGTTCCGTAAGAGGAAGAAGAGTTAAGGAATGTAAATGAGGCTCTTACTGGCCCTACTAAAGAAGAATGGATGAAAGCAATGATAAAAGAAATGGTTTCTTTAAACTCAAATCAAGTATAGGACTTGGTTGATCTCCCTAAAGGGCATAAAGCAATTAGGAACCAATGGCTTCTCAAAATTAAGCGAAAAGTTGATGGCAATATCGAAAGATATAAGGCACATCATGTAGCAAAAGGATACACACAATAGGAGGGAATTGATTACGAGGAAACGTTTTCACCTGTTGTGAAGTTTTCTTCAATCCATCTTATTCTGGCTGAAGTAGCTAGTATGGATCTTGAATTACATCAAATGGATGTAAAAACTGCTTTTCTCAATAGAAAATTAGACGAAGAAATCTATATGGAATAACCTAAAGGTTTCATCAAAGCAGGTCAAGAAAATAAAGTATGTCGATTATTAAAATCAATTTATGGCCTGAAGCAGTCTTTAGGACAATGGTATATTTGTTTTCATAACGTAATCATTTTGTATGATTTTCAAATGATCGATGAAGACCATTGTGTGTGTATGTTAAGATATCCAAAGATAAATTCGTGATTTTATCTTTATACATGGATGATATATTGATTGCTTGTAATGACTATGTGTTTCTTACGCAAATCAAAGATTGGCTATCATCTGAATTTGAAATGAAAGACATGGGTGAAGTGGCATACATTCTTGGAGTCAAGATTTCAAGAGATTGTTCAAAGAGATTGTTATCACTTTCACAAGCGATGTACATTTAAAGAATTTTTGAATGATTTCGTATGCAAGATTGCAAACCAATTGATAATACTATTACTAAAAATGAAGGCTTTAGTAAGAGAAATTATCCATCAACGCCAAAAGAAAGGGAACAAATGAAAAATGTTCCCTACTCTAGTACAGTTGGAAGTCTTATGTATGCAATGATATGTACAAGACCAGATATTTGTTATGCTGTTGGGATGGTAAGAAGATATCAATCAAATACAGGCCAAGCACATTGAAAAGCAGTAAAGAGAATATTGAGGTATCTAAAAGGAACCGTGGTCTATGCATTATGTTATCAAGGCAATGATCTATGTATATAAGGGTATACAGATGTAGACTGTGGAGGAGATTTAGATGAAAGAAAATCTACCTCAGAATATGTATACTAAACTATGGAGCAATATCGTGGAAAAGTAAGAAACAATCCTGCATTGCATTATCCACAATGGAAGCTAAATTTATAGCATTTTCAACTACAGTACAAGAGGCTGTGTGGCTTCATCAATTTTTTGTGTATTTAGGAGTCACTAAAAATGAAATTAATCTAGTGACCATTAACTATGATAGTCAAGCTACAATCGCTGATACTAAAGGCCCCAAATTTTATTGCAAGACAAACCACATAGATCTCATCTTACATTGTGTGAGACCCTTGAGGTTAAGAGGAACATTATCATATACCCTTATGACTCTTGTTTCATTCTTGAGAATTGAATTTAAGGTCTGCTACTTTAAGTTATTGCCAAAAGATCATGCAAGATGCGATCCTATGGAATAATTCTAGGAAAGCAAATTAAATTTAATTTAAAAGAGAATTGAGAATACAGGATGGTCATTTAATTTAGATCATTGACTCGCATGAAAAGTATTCATAGGTGGTTATCATCTCTTTAGTAGAAAACTTGAATACAGTCATGAAATAAGAAAGTAAAGGAGATTAAAGAAAAATGCAAATGCGAGATATGACCTAGGGTATAGCATACAATGTCTACTCAAGGACACATAAGTCCCATAATCAATTTGTTAAATCGAGATGACATATACTCCTAACAGATATATGGCACTGTGCTCTCATCGTATGCTGGTCACTTCGGTTATTGAATAAGTGTAAGCACTATAGAGTTTTGTTAAACCCATCATGTGTGAGTGGAAGATGATGACTTATATACACCCGTGAAGGGTATAGTAATCAACCCTCTTGAAATAACTACCAAAGGTAGTTATATGGAAGCTTTAAAAGCAAACGACAGAGACACACATTTAGATGTATGTTTTGAGAGGTTTTTTTCTTCTTTGATACAATAAAGAGAAGAGTAGAAACAGAAAAAATTCTCTGCAGTGAAAGTTCAAACAAGGTTCTTTAATCGATGGAACTACAACAAAATTCAAGTATGTAATTTTTGTTTTATCTGCATGTGAAACAATCCTGTGATTCACATGATCTTTGTGGTTATGTTTTATTATGTTTAATTTTCTAACAGGTAACTTTACTGACCGAAAACAACACAAAATAATCGTTGGTATATTCACCGACGATTGCACAAAATTTTTGTAAGTAAATTTGCAACGGACATTTTGTGATTCATCGTAAATTATTACCTATGGCCGTTTTTCCGACGTCTTGGTCCGTCAGCAAATTCCGTCTCCAACTTAGCTTTCCGACGGAATGTATAATTGTTTCATCGGTAATTTTCTTCGCTAAACTTCATTTTTCTTATATTGGTTGTAACCATGTCAGTATATGCCAAGTAATGATTGTTATTATTATGTTGATTTGAACAAGTGAACAAATGATGTGCACTACAGAGGGAGTTATATGGCATCAGAATATGTACTTTGGGTTTACTTGACCTATAAGGCAGATGTTTATAGCTTTGGAGTTACGGGTTGGAAATCGTTAGCGGCAAGAACAACAGTAACTATATGCCAAGTATTGAATGTGTCCGTCTCTTGCCCAGGATTTGAGATTTAAGGCCATCAAAGACTACGTGAAAGAAGTCAATTTTCAGGTTCTACCGCGCCCAACTTGTATTGCTCATTTGATGTGTAGATAAATTCCTCTTGGTCGTTTACTGCTTATTTATTGTATGATTGAGCAATAGCTTGTACATAATGCAGCCTCCTCCTAAGGACTTGAGATAATGCTGGCGCGTTAAGTTATTAATGCACTTATCTCTCTAACCGAGCACCAGGACCGGAGTTGGAAAAGTCTGAAAATGAAATCTTTGGATGCGATTATTGACTTGGCTACCAGATTGCAAGTCTGATGCAAGTAGACATCCTCATTAAAGGCCCTCCCCTTCTTCACCAGAAATGACAATTGTGATTACTTGGAAGGACAGCTCTCAGTTCACAACTGGCTATGCAAAAGTAGAATTGAATTATTAATATATATGTATGTTGACATTCTAAAGCAATCTTGGCATTACACATTTGGTTGTTGTCGATAATAATGGAACGAATCTAGAAAATAAGAATTTTATAAATGAAAATTTGTAACTTTGGAAGTAGCCAGAAGACTATTACTCCTAAATCCTGTTCTTTATATTACATATATCATTTCTTAAGTATTGCGGAGAAAACCAAATTTAATTAGTGATTTCACATTGATGCAATCAATATAAGTTCCATGATAAAAAAATTTGACGGACTCAACTACAAGGCTTGATAAATACAAATGAAGAAGCAATTCATGTCTTTTTTTAAAAAACTATATTATTATATAGAAAATTAAAATTATATAAGAGCATATGAATAGAAGTATTGATAAAAATGATCTTGATATAGTTACGTATTTTTTTATCCCTTCTTTTAGAGTCATCGGTTTATGGATCCTTCTTTTGTTATTACGATTGGAGATGCTCTTCAAAAGGTTTTTATATGGTTCTTCCTTTTTTCAAAAAGTAAATGATTTCATTGAGTAAACTTTAATAATGAGAAATACAAGTTTTACAATGGAATGGCTCACTACAAGAAAATTACACATTAACAACAGAATATTACTGACGATAAAAATACCGTAGGCAATCAGCGATGGAAAATCAATTCCTATCGGAAAAGTTTTCATTTAATGATAGACAAATTTTCCTTTGGTAAAGATGAAGGGAAATCATCTCAACAAATTTTCCAACGGAATATAGCAATGGAATAGTCATTTCTGTCATTAAATTTGCCAGGATTGCTTCCAGACAAAAATAAGAATCGGGGTGTATCGACAGAACTGGATGAATCATCGACGGAAGAGTTATTCCGTTGGTAAAATTAAAATTTAAACGCTATATAACACCCAAAAAACACCAATATATAGTCATACTAATACATTTCGAACCTAAACAAACATAAATAATCTAATTTACAACTAAAAACAAACTAAATTACCCACTAAAACATAACGTAACCTATAACTATCTCTTTCCTCCCTATCCTTTTTAAATTATTGTTTGATTAAATTATATTAATTAGTTATGCTGATTATTGTTATTTTAATGCATTAATTAAAAAATTGTTGAATTTTATAAACATCCTATTCACCCTTCCCTTTCTTAGGTGTCATTAGTGACTAATAGAAGAGAATAGTGAAATTCTGAGTGACTTTTGGATAGTGGATGTTAGCACTGCTTTTTTTATGAAACACTATAAAATCAATTTGCAGTCTCTTTTTTCTACTCTCTTTACTTATTGTCCTTGCATAATTGTAATTGCTTTTGTCATTGCCATCAAGTTAAATTTGTTAGGATAGGCTCTTCTCCCTCTAAAAAAATTATTTTGCAATCTCAAATTCATTTTAGAAGCTCTTAAATGTTGTTATATAATATGAATAGTGGAGATCTTGCTTAGCGAACTATAACTATAGTTTTCATCTCGTCAATAATAGTTCAAATTTGTGTGATTCCTCTCAATTTTCTTCCTTGCTTCTTGTTGCTATTTTTGTCCTATATTTATCCTTGTTTGGCACTTACTTGATGACCACTTTAAAAAGAATTATGTAAGACACTTTGTATACCATTAATGCTCAAAAGCTTTAGTTAAAATGGTTACAATGATAGAACCATTCATTACTAATATCTCAAATGACCATCATAAACATATTATGCCAATAGGAACAAAAAATAAAATAGTGAGAATACTTTGGTGTTATTAATAAACATACAAATAGATTTTGTTTTTCAAACGGTTCACAAAAAGTTATATATGCGATGATTGGGAAAATATAAGAAACAGAAAATATTGTTAATTTGATGCTAATGTGAAACTCAAATTAATGAGTTAGAGTTGAATTTTTATGTAGATTCTATTTAGTAGATGGGTAATTAGATAGACATATCAGCTAATCACTTTAGGGATAGGCAATTATACATTGAAAGATGAAAATTCATTTAACTTATAATGGTCCAAAATCATAGAATCTTTAAATAACTAAATCAATAGGTACAAGATGGTCTCAGGGGAATTCTTATTTACAAGTTATATAATTGATTACTTAATTTATTTATTTCTAGTATCATCTTGATTTCCTTTGGTCTAATTTTAAGGTTAGGTTAAATTCATATCAGCATTTTTGTTGTTAACTCAATCATATGAGGATTAGACATTGTGCTTAATTCTCATGGAAACAATATCTGCTCATCACTACACTAGTGCATGATGATATATTCACTAGCATAAAGTTCATAATATTAGGTGTAAAAAATAAAAATCAATATTTTAATGTCATTGCCAAGGATTTGGTAATATTAAATAGTCTCAATCATTATTATTCTAGTCATTTTTATTCCTATTATTTATTTTCTTTTATTTAATTTTAACTTCTTTGTTTTTCTATGATTTTTCATTTTGATTTTAAGTTTGGGAGTACCTAATGCATGACAAGAAGTAGTTCATTTAAACCCTTTAAAGATCTTAAAATAAAGAAGATACTTCTTTAGACACTCAAAGATTGAAAAGGGTTAGGCCAAGAAATCAAGAAAGTTGAAAATATAAAATGAAAGCATAAATTTATATTGGAATATAAGAAGAAAACACTTATGGGAACACTGTCTAACATAATGAGGTTGATAATTACAATAAATAGTTTTGAGATCATTCAGATGATTTAATAAGTTATATGGTTTGGTAGTTTATTGAATAAAGATCTTAACTAGTATAGAGCCAAATTTTCAGAGATATATCAATGAAGCAACTAACAATGTCATATAATTGAGGATTTTCTCATTCTCATGATTGTACTAAGTATTGGTTGAATTCATTACTTGTAGCTTTAATTAACATATAAAAAATTAATGGAGAAGTTTTTGGCCAAGTAATCCCTATTAGTAAAGAAATCCAAGCTTCAGAATGGTACCTCTACCTATTCACAATTTGACAATATGACATTCTTTGAGTTGTGGGAGAGATTTAAGGATTTGCTTTAAAGGTTCTCACTTTAAGTTTTAGGTCATGGTTGTAAATTTGGGCATCCTATAATGGTTTGAACTATACAACAAAGTTGATGAATGATTTAGTAGATGAGAAAATTTTGAATAGAAAATCCAAAAGTCCCTAGAGCTGATTAAGGAGATGGTGATGAATAATAATCAGTTTTAATCAATTAGGGCGAAGGCAGCCTTATTAATGTGGATATGGCTACCATATTAGCAACTCAAGTGGAAGCATTAGTAAAAAAAATTAATAACTAAGTGAAGTAGAAAGACTAACATAAGGATTATGTTGTTAATTTCTTGGGCAAATCATCTATGATTATCATATTGGTAATCCCTTTATTAAGCCAACTAAATATGTTAACTAAATAAGGAACTACCAATGATCTTAAAACAATCTCTAAAACAACACGTCATAAATGGTGGAGAAATCATTCGAATTTCTAATGAAATAATCAAGGAAACTTAAAATCCATCTATATCTATATATATAATGGCAGTAAAAAGGTAAGTCATCTTGGAAATTAGCCATTGAGAAACTATTTGATGTAACTTCTAAAAGATTTGAGATATTAGAAACAAAGGTTGATCAATTGAAAATTTTAAACATAAACTTAGAGTTCTAGGTTAGGAAATTAGCCAAATCCATTAGCTCTAGGGGCAAACATCCTTACAAACAAGACATAAGTGACTATAAAGAAGCAATTTTTAAGAAATGGTAAGTTTATAGAGGAAAAAAAGAAAGGGAACTAAGAGAAAGGAGGTTGTTCTTAAAGAATGCTCCACCATCCTTTAGAGCAAGCTACCATATAAATTAAAAATTCATAGAGTTTTACTATCCCTTGTAATATTGGTAGCTTGTTTTTAAATAAGAAATTTCCATGTTGGTCAACCAATGTTACAATTCTTAGTAGTTACAACGTCTAGTTTTTGTGTAAGATGACAGTTTTAAGCAATTATATGTATAAATACTTCGATATTTGATAGCTAGAAATCTTTATAACATTTGGGGATTACAATAACACATTTACAAGAGTTTTTTTATCATTTATAAGCATCCACCATTAGTTGTTAATTGATTCAAAGCCTTTGAGCATCAAATTAAGCAAATAAGGTTTATTCAAGTTTTAAACATCAATTTTGGTTGGTTTTATTATATTTGGATGTTCTTAAAAGTATTGAGGTTGCTCTTCTCTTTCAAGGAAGATTGTACGAGAGTTTATCTTTACTGAACATAGATTATTATAATAAAATTCCTCTTTACCTAGTTGAAGGAAGAGTTTAGTAAAATCCCAAAATAGACTTATGGAGTGGATGTAAGCAATGTATGTTTATCAAACCAATATAAATATTGATTTAAAACTTTTATTAGCTATACTCTTTACTTTGTTATTGCTTGATTGATTGGGTTTAATTAAAACATTTTTGCATTTTATTGTTCAATTTGAAATAAATTATGGGTCTTTATTAAGTTGTAAAAAGTTTATTAAATTTGCTAAAACTTAGTGTGCCCCCTTTTATGTATCAATAATGAAGAACTTGAAAAGTTTTTAAAAGCCTATTTTAGGAGGCTTGGTTACACTATGTTAGATTTAGATTTTATATTAAAGTTTTCAGGTCTTTTGTACATAATCAATATACATTAGCCAGCCAATTGAACCAATGCTCCTAACGAAATAAAATAATCATTTACCAAGAGTTTGTAACCGTATTAGGCGTTGCACTGGTCAACAAATATGATAGTATGTTTGACTAATATGATATTGTGGTTGACTAATATTACTGTTTCTAGTAGTTGTAATTATTTATTTTTTATTGACTTATTTTGAGATATTTTAATTATTAATATACTACATATGAGTTACAAAAGGAATCTTTAACATACTAGAGAGTTAATAAGAGCCTTAAGAGGCTAGAAAGAGAATTTAAGTAAATGTAGCATTGCATTATGATAAGTGTAAATTACATCATGTTTTAGGGCTTGATATGTGATTAGCTATTAAGTCAAACATTTACTATATGTTTAGGTTAGAACTGTGTTAGTTTGTTAATTATTTATGTTTTTAGTGTTTTATGGTGTTGGAACCCCTCCCTGGTGAGTCACGGGTCCGACGTCCTACGTGACATCTGGATGCGCTTCCCACGAGGGAGGAACTCCTCACCACAGAAGACAACTTCAAATCGATCTTATTTCAGTTACTCCCGAACAGATCTTGATAAATTCATCCTAATCCTCCTCAATAAAATTGATCTACTTAGGGCCCAAAATTAAATCCAATTCCTAAGCTAAAAACGAACCTTCATGTCTCTATAATAATTGGAACCAAAAATCACTTCAAACGGAGCTCTATACATCAAGAAATCGCCCAATTACGGAAACATATTCAATATCTCTACACAATTGACTCACTTTGATTTAAAACGTAAATTTCAATTGAATTTTGAAAATTTTAAATTTTGTATAAAAGGGGTAGAAATTTTTCTTAGAAAACCACTGCTTCAAACATCGTGTAAATCGGAGGTCAAACGAAAAAGTTATGGCTAAACAAGTGGATAGAGGTCGGAAAACGGCAAAAGGCCGAAATCAGCCGCGTCGCAGTGCTAGACGATCGCCCAGCATGCGCGAAAGGGCGTTCGACAATCGCCCAGCGCTCAGTGCTTGCGCATGGGCGATCGCTCAGCGCTCGCGTGCGGGCGAGCGCTGACTGCCGAGCCCTCCCCCCTTCCCCTTTTTCCTTTGCCTACTCAACTTCTAAAATTCATAACTTTTCACACAGAAATCTAAACTTTTTAAATTTGGTAGCAATAGAAAGATAAAATGAAGCTCTTCATTTTCATGAAGGATTCAAAAATTAATTTAGTTATTAAGGGGGTCAAAAGTCACTTCAAAATTTCAGCCAAATTTAAAATAGTCCTACACAATGCCAGAAGTTTGAAAAATCATATCTTTTAACACAATAGCCCAAAATTGTCACATTTTACCTCAATGGAAAGATAAAAAGATGATTTACAAATTTCATGAGGAAGCAAAAATCAATTCAGGCTCTAAAGAGGTGAAAAACCCTTCCAAAGATACTGCCTAGGCAATACCCTATCCAATAGTAACAGCATTCTTTCACACCTTATAACTTCTTAATCCTAGTTCCAAAAGTGACAAATTATATACCATTGGAAAGCTCTAAACATGTACTACAATCTTCAAGAAGATTCCAAATCCAATTCAAGCTCTAAGAGGGTCAAAAATATAAACAAAGTTTCTGCCCATTTTTACAAAAATTTTCCAGCACCTCCCCTAAAAATCAACTAGCCAAATCTTCAATTTTTAACCCAAACTTAAGCACCTACACAAAACTCAATCTCCACAATCCTCAATCTCCCAAAACACAAACCAATCCATATATATTCTCTCAATTGGCAGCAACCACACTCCTATACATCTAATCATTTTCAAACAATGAAACAACACATTTAAAACAATATACACAAGAATACTTTACAACTCAATTCTCTTGCATTTACATGGAAAATAAATGTTAATACAAAGCTTTAGAGGGCATTTTAGCCCGATTACATCTAAAAGTATCAAAAATCGAATTACAAAGCAAGTTGTTTCTCCAAAATGCAATCTAAAGCTTTGTTTCCAAAAGATGACTTCAAAAGAAAAAACCTAGGAGTAATGCCTCAACCCCGATGCGAATTACTCGTTATCTCGCTCTTCGCCTGTGGAGGAAAAAATGGGGGGTGAGCTTGACGGCTAAGTGAGTAACAATTTAATAATTAAGAATAAGAAAAAACATTCTTTAACAATTATTTTCAAAGAAATTTCCATCATATTCAAATGATCAAAGCATTTACAGAAAAACAACATAGACATACAAAACAACATAGACAAATTATATCACATAATCACATAGAGTTTGGTTTGGGTGGATCCAACGGAACGTACTACACATTCCCGCGAAGCGGTCATGTGTAGCCGTGAAACTTATGGGAGTCCGTGAGGAGCTCCAAGGCCACTAGCGGGCAGGCGGGAGAAG
>JAOTIZ010000002.1:20657738-20680592 GCA_027123425.1 Erythroxylum panamense | reverse complement strand
CGCCCGCGCCCGCCCACTTGGGCGAGCACAGCGCTCGGTCGCTCGCCCGATCGGGCGAGTAGGCGCCCGCGCGCTTGTCCATTGACCGCGGTGTCGATTTTCGGCCGACCGACCTCTCTTTTTTCTTTTGGCCATAACTTTTTCATCCGACCTCCGATCGACCTAATTTTTGAAGCGTTGGATTGCTAAGACATTTATATATCTTTCCATACCAAATTTATGATTTTTGAGATCAAACTGAGAAAGGTAGATCGGATCTAAGTGAGCAGACCAATTGGAAAAGTCTTAACATGCTTCAGTAATTTGGAGATATCTTGAGCTATCGAGCTCCAATCGATCTGATTCTTATTTGTAATTAAACTAGAGACATAGATGTACAAATGTTATGAAGAGGTCAGACTTCAATTTAGCCCCTAAGATGTTCAATTTCTAGAGTGAATTTAATTGTAGTGTGTTAGTCTAAAAGTGTTTTGGGAATATCTTGTCCGTCCGACATCCGATTGACCTGATTCTCGAGGCATCGGATTCGTGAAATATTTAATTTCATTTATTTGTGAAATTGGGAACTTTTAGAGATTAAATTGTCAGAGATTGGTTAGGTCAAAGTGAGAGGACCGGATAATTATGTTTCTGGTCCATGTTTTATTAATACTTGGATCTATAGAGGTCCAAATTGAGTGATTTTGATGTCTATGGTTTTCTAATTTTTAGAGGAAATTTTTGTGACAGAAAATTGTGAAATAGTGCCGGAAATGTCACGAACATGCATTGTACACATCTACATTGCTACATATGCATTATTTAATATTTCTGATTGTGCATTTGGTAATGTGTGAATATTTTGAATCTTATAGAGACACAGTTGGAACGTCATCCCACGGACGTTACCGAGACTTCCCGACATTAGCTCAGAAGCTACTTGGTGAGTGACCTAGATGGTTTCTCAATTATTATTTGTTTATTATTTTGTGCTTATAACTCTGTGTAGAATAATGGTAGGCTTGTGCGTTTGTTTATGATTGGATTCCGGACCGAAGGTGTCCGATGTATATGGAGATTTTGACATAGAAGTGCTGTTGTCTGAGAATTTGGGAACTCTATGTTTTAAATGTGATTAAATGTGAGTGTGATTTTAATGTGAAAAATTGTGAACTAATTGGTTGAATGTGATAATTGTGAATGATTGTGATGTTGATATGGTTTCATTTTGACCTACGCATTCCATGCATACAAGGCATGATCAGATAATAACAGTTGTGACTAGAGCAGCCACCGAGAGCTACAAGCTCAACGTTTATATTTGGGCCTCGAGCCCCACAGTGATCCAGAGCCTCAGGCTCAAAGATTAATGCGCCCATAATGGGACAGTTCAGAGCCTCAAGCTCAACGATTAATGCGCCCATATTGGGACAGTTCAGACGCTCGGTCACAACACCGAAATAAATTGGAAAAGTGTCACATGTGTATGTCATATGCATATGATTTTTAATCTCTTTGATTGAGTGAAAAGCTAACTGCCTTATGTTTTTGTGGTACCAATCATTCCGAATGTGAATTATGAAACAATTGGCTTATGCTTGAGTGTTTTATGAATTCAATTGGTTATGGATGTCAAATAGAATGAAATGTATCAAATTGTTTTTGTTCATGTGAAATTGTGCAATATGATTAAATATGCAACAATGTGAATATATGTTATGTGAAAAGATGTGTTGCATGAATTGAGTGAACCATCGATGATGGTTCCTCACTTAGTTCGCAAAACTCACCCAAAATTTGCAATTATTTTTTAGGACCCAGAAGAATACCCCGTTAGGCAACGGGCGTATAGCAACCGCATGTGAGTGAGATAAGAGGTCGGGATCAGTTTGCATCTGCATAAGTGTCTGAAAACAAAAATTTGTATTATTATGAATTTTTGTATTAATGATTAGGTCATGTTGTAAAGTCAATAGACTGAATTAATTGTATTTATAAAAAGGGCCCCTGTCGCCATTGTAATTACCGATGATTGTTTATGTTAATTGTGGTCCGCATAGTGCATGTTTGTGTTTCAAAAAAAAATTTATACTGAGTTTTTGACTGAGTGATGTGGCACGCCACCCTCGCAGGGCACGGACTCGGATATCACCATCGATGTCGGGTTCGGGTCATACGGGAGTTGGGTGTTACAGGAAGATAGGAATTATGACTGATCAGATGTAGTTGAAGGTGATGAGACAAATGAGTTAAGAATTGAGAGTTTAATGAAGTCAATTGGTAGCTTTATATATATATATATATATAAGCAATTTATGTTCCAAAATCATCAACTCAAGTTGATTTCTTCTTCACGTATATCTAATTTCATCTCACATCATCCATGCACCATTCACATTTAATTAACATCAAAATAATAAAGTTTTACAAATCTTTAATGGCTTTCTAAGCCACATTACATCATCGTCTCAAAATCTCAAATTACAAAAGGTCCTTGAACAAACAAACTTGTTGCTTTTCCAAAATTAACTCAAAATACAAAATAGGCTCTTGATCACTTGATCTCTTAGCTATCACCTGAACATAGGATAATGTGGGTAATAAGTTTATAACAAAGAATAAGCAAAATCGTTGAAATGTTCATTTGTCTTATAAAAGTCATAGCGAATTTATAAAACGCTTTATTCTCAAATTTTTAGTCAATTTCATGATTTTTGCTCAAAACTTATAGTTAAAAATGTCCTCACATCAACATAGTAAAGTACATTTACCCATCACTATAGAACACTCAAATTATGCAGCAAACTTGACAAATTTCAATGATGCAATGCATAAACAAATGGCTTGAGGGTTCTTTGGAAACAGAATGGAGAAACCGAAGTTTACCCCGTAAACAGAATGAGTCCAATTTTAGAGCTCATATTCCACAAGCAGGCATTCGGGAGAAGGCTCTTGTCAACATGTATGTGACGAACAGAATGGTTCCACTCTTGCCCAAATAAAAGCACATAATCATGCTCAAATCATTTTATCATATGCTCATACTTTCACGCTTTCTCATCATTTCATTTAGACAGAATGCCATGACATATTTCAAGGCATAATATAAATATTTTGAAACCATTTTCTATTTTAAAATCAAAATTCATACACTAGTATGCAGCAATTTCTCAAATCACTCAAAAACATTTAAATAAACTTTTTATGAAGTAATTGAAATCATTTTATTTTCTTGATTTGCGAAAACGTTAATGGCTCATAACTCTATTATAAACATGTAATCCACCTTGATTTCCTTGCTTAAAGGTTTGCTCAAAATGCCTCTTCTCTTGTTCCTCTTGCCTCTTTGATCCCCTTGCCTATTCACCAAATGAAGAGATCTTTGGCTCAAATGGAAGCTCTTCTCTTCCTCTAACTTTTTCTCTTCTTGAACCACTTCAAAATCTCTCTCACAAGCTAAGAAATGAAAAAACCCTATCTCAACTCTCTTCTTTTCTCTCAACCACCGAAGTCTCTCTTCTTTCTTTATTTGATTTGTTATTTCTCTTCCTCTCTCCCAATTCACTTTTTTCTTCTTTTTCTTAAACAAGGTTACATTTTGGTCTTGTCCTTCCAAAAATAGCCCTCCTTTCCTTTGGACTTCCCATTTGGCCCCTTCTTTCATTTACCTCCTCTTTTAATCTTCTTAAACACCATGTTAACTCTAACTTAATTCAAATCTTTCCATCTAATTTCAAACTTCTATTTATGCCCATCAAATTAATGACTCAATTCTAAAAATATTGAAAAAAATAAAACAATAATAATTGAAAAAGAATTCGGGGTCCAACATTACTTATTAATAATTTATATTTTATTTCTCATAATTATTAATCTAAAATATAGATGAGTGGTGGAGATTAATCAGTGAAAGTGCTCGGATATTAAGAAAACTTCCTATTAAATTACTCAGTCAAACAGCTTCTGCATCAAATTGTGAATGCAATTAGCACTTTTTTAAAAGTATTCATTCAAAAGAAAAAATGCTTTAGAACATAAAGACTCAGTGACCTTGTTTACGTTTCTTATAATTTGATAATAAAGAAATTTTATTTTATTGATTTGTTATTATTTTTCATTAATTTATTTGTATTATTGACTTTATAGTTTCTCTATTATGTATTCAAAGTGCTTAATAAGAATAGAATATATGATCCTGTTGATATTAATTGTATTGAACACACTTATTTTTTATCAAAGAAGAAGAAGCATTGCCTAATCTTGACGATAATAAACTTGAAAAAGCAATTTATGAAGACAATACATTTATCACAATGAAAGAATTAAGAACATCTACTAATGGTCTGCTTATATCTTATTTTGATCATATTTAACTTAAAAATATAATGTATTATAAATTTACAATTAATAATGATTTCATACAATACTATTTTGTAATTGATTTGAATATAATAGAAGAAGTTGATGCAACTATTTTTGGATGAAAGCATAGTTTACGAGTGATTATGTAGCCCTCTAGCACTTTTATTCTCCATTCTTGTCCAGCTACCATCCACCTTTATTTTACCAGCGAACCCTCACACATTTGTAGTTATCCACCAAGATGATTTCTTGTCATAAAATGCCTAAGTGATGTCTTGATTTTGTCTTCCTTAGATGCAGCCATCACACGCTTCATCATATAATAAAGATAGGTTAAATGGAAGTGGGATAGGTGACAAGAACCAAAGAGAGGAAGATGATCCAACTCTTAGTTATTCCTCTCCTTCTTTGTATATTCATTTTCAAGTCTTATTCTTGTCTTTATTTGCTCTAATCTTCCTCATTATTGTTCTATAAAGACAAGTGGATATGATTCTTCGAAATATTGCCCAAATTTAGTGCTTTGACTCACTTTAACTCCTTTACTTCCTAATTTTGACTAAAACATTTTGACTAAAATCACGTATGAGTCAAAATGAGTGTCTTAAGCAATTTCATATCATTAATCTCTAAGTGTTATGGAGTAATTATACAATCAATTAAGAACATATCATGACTCAGTAAAAACTAATTGAATTATTGCTTAACTAACCAATTTTATTTATAACGGTTATAAATACAAACTAAATTAGAAAAATGGTTTATTTTTCTATATTCTGGTTAAATTAATTGGTTTATTTTGGTTTTAAAATCATTGTTAGATCTTAACATATTGTTTTAATGATATAAAAATATATTACTATTATAGAATTTACTTTTGGTGAAATTATGTAACATCCCATCACCTGTGGGAGGCTAGAATAGTATATATGAGTGATTAACGAGAGATTAGAAACAAAATTTTCATACTCATGCATAATATGTCATATACATACACGTGAATAGTGAAATCTTGCACATGAAAATAATTGTACATGCATTAATGGATAATTCCGAGTATAATTGAATTGAGTTGTGATATTATTGAAAATTTTGAATTTATTATATTGGAAATTTTATTGGTTAGTGTGATTGTTATATTTTTGAATTTTGGTGAATTTTAGGAATAATTTCAAGAATTTTGGATTATTAAGGAAAATAGGAAAAAAGGGAATCAAAAGAATATTGGAGACAATTGTGATGTAAAGATGACAGTTAAAGGAATTAGTTCCAAAGGAACTTGGTTAGGCTTGGACCTTATAAAAGTGACAAGTGTCACTAACTTAGTTAAGTAGCTTTGGTAAATTGTTAGAAGTAAGTTATAGTTATCTGAGAGTTAAAAAGGGCTTAGTGTTATTTCCAAATACCTTCTTCATAGCCACCTTTTTCAAATTTCTTTCCAATACACAAGTTGCTCACCAAAATCCTTTTGAGAGATTTCTTGTTTTTCCTTATCCCATACCTCTACCACACTACTATTTATCTTTTCTGTCTAAGAAAAACTAGAAGTTGGTCATTTTACATAGTTGAATACGTGAATTTACATAGAGTTTAGGATTTTGGAATAGTTGCAAATCTTGGAGTTTTTAACAAGTAAGTGTTAAGTAAATTCTTTAGAGTTGGAGATTTATGAAATAAATTTGATGAATTACTGTTAGTTGCATAATCATGGCATTTACGTGTATATATTCATGAACACTGTGTTAATGGGATGAAAAATATGGATATAGTGTTATTTAGTATTTGATGGATTGTTAGTGATCAGGTGATGTAGAAATGATTTTTTGGAGTTTAAAATAGAAATGAAATGGTGTATGAGATTAGTTTAGAAGATAAAGTATGAAAAAGGTGATGTGCTCTATTTCTTCACTGTGTATATATATAGATGTATGTGTATACGTGAGTAGATGAAAGCTTTAGAGATGATTGGGAAAATGGTTTTTGATTTGAAGAGTAGTTGCAAAATGATGGTTTGAGATGGGTATGAGTGTATAAATGAAAGTTGAGAGGAAAATTTAGAATATGAAAAAATGTTGAAAATGCAGAAAAGGTTATAGAGCATGAATAGGATGAACCATAAATTTTTGTCTTTTGATGGTTCTTCACTAAATTTTGCATATTTAGGGGTAGTATGAACTTATGGTGGATAAGTTGAATGAAATGGAGTAGAAAGACTAGAAACAAATGGAAAATGGATTTTGGAAAATGGAAGTCTGGAAATTTTCTGGGAATGAATAGTTGAGAGTTGAATGTTTGATCTGAAACTTCCATGAGTTTATTGTACTGATCTAGTGAGATTTTAACAAAATGGTCTTCATAAAAGTTGTAGATCTTTCTTTAAGCCTTCTATTGATATAAATTTTGTAAATTTTGGAGTTTTGTATCAAAAGTTATGGAATTTAGAAGTTTAGTTTCGATGAAGAAAAGGAAGTAGAGTTGCTTCGGTGGGTTATTAGGGAATGTCGCCATCATGCATATGCACGATGGCGACTTCAGAAGCTCAAAGGGGAAAGTCGCCATCATGCAATAGCACGATGGTGACTTTGTTGTTTAAATGTGGAAGTCGCCATCGTGAGAGTTGTTGGTTGATGAACATCCGATGATTTTTTGGGTATATCTTCTTTGTTCGACCTCCAAATGATTTAGTTCTTGAACCATTGGACTCGTAGAAACCTCTCCACCAAAATCATGGCTATCTGAACTGAATTGAGAGAGATTGAGTGATAAATGTGGACAGGTCTGACTTGTGCATTTCACCCAATTTTGTATTTATCTGTCACACCCATGACTCTTGCACACTCATGTTCCTCTCACGCCCGTGACTCCTACACCCTGTGAATTTCCTCTCTCATGCCCATGAGTTAATTCCAAGACTCATTTTATTTGTCACATCAAGTTACTATTCTCCTCAATAGTAGCCATGACTTGCAATTGATCTAACCACCCGAGAGGAATTTGCAAACTGGACAATCCTGTTTCTTTTAACCATAACTTCTTCTCTAGATATCCAAAGGAGATGATCTTTAATAGAGAATAAAATAGAGACATAGGCCTACAAATCATATGAAGAAGTAGAATTGTGATTCAGTCTCTAAGATGTTCAATTTCTGGATGGAAGTTATGTATAGTACACTGTTTTTGAATATGAATAGCCCGAAAATGTTTGAGGCATATATTCCAAATTACTGAACCAAATTGAGTGATTTTGGTGTAAATAGAAACATAAGACATAGAGGAACAATTTTCTAGAAGGGAGTATTGCCAAATTCTTTTTTTTTCATTGTCAAAATGATTAAGAAAAGTATACTAGAAAGTCAGTTTTTGGGAGAAAAATCTGAAAGTGATACAATGAGAAATAAATTGTGATTTCAACAGTTTTAGTGAGGCATAAACCTAAGTATAAAGTATACTTAGATGGGTTTTGATATAAGAATGATTTTGTGATGAAATTGATGGAAAGATACTCAGGATTGTGATAAGCATGCATTGTACATAATTCATTTCATTCATGTGCATTGTTAAACACTAATAATTGTGCAAATTGTGATATTTGTGTATATTATTTGATTTAGAGGAGCAATTGGAACGTCAACCTCCAGACGTTGACTACACTTCCAAGTTTTAGCTTCGGGAGCATACTGTGAGTAACCTAGATGGTTTCTCTCAATTATTGTTTACTTAAATGTTGTTATGAATGATAAATGAATGTGAATTGAATTGTGTTGGTTTCCAGACAGAAGGTCTGATGATTGTGATGTATGAATGAAATATTGAAGTGCTCCTTGTATGTTAATTGGATGGAATATGTGATACATGACTTGGTTGTTAAATGTAGGACTTAGTTCTGAAGGAAAGTGTGTTCATGCATATAAATGAAAAAGTGATACTCAACTCTAATGTTGAATGTTGGACTACAATCCAATGATATGTGAATGTGAGTGAATGAGAATATGCAAATATTATTGAGGCATTCCATTTCATGAATGCATGAAACATAATGGTAGTTGTGACTAGAGTAGCCATCGATCAGAGCTTAAAGCTCAACGTGTGAAAAAGAGCCTCGAGCTCAAAAGTGATTAAGAGCCTAAGGCTCACTATGTAAATTGAGCCCTGTATCCCCCAAGCGGATAAGAGACAATTAGTAATAAGTTCGGTATCTAATAGATACAGGACAATTTAGACACTCGATCACAACAAAGTAATAAATAGAAAGTGGGTCTCATGTGCACTGCATATGCATAATACGAATGATTAAAGTGTATTGAGTGAAAATGTGATACTTATGTAAAGTGCAATTTTTGTGAAATATTTATTACGTGAAATGATGCGTTACATGAATTGAGTGAACCGTCGATGATGGTTACCTCACTGAGTTCGCAAAACTTACCCAAAACTTGCAAATATTTTTCAGGATCAGAAGAATAACCCTTTAGGCAACGGGAGTATACCTCCTACATGTAAGTAAGAGATAGAGGTCGGGATCAGTTTCTTGTCTACATTGTATTTATTTATTTTTGTACTGAATTGTATTTTCTACAAATTTTGTATGAAGGAATGTATTCTGAAATTATTATACCATGTGTATGCTAATGTAATCATGTTGTATTGACAGCATGATTACGAGAGTTTTGTTTCTAGAATGGGCCCTAGTGATTAACGAAACTCTGATGATTTGAAAAATGTTTATGGAATAAAATGGGATCTATTTGATGATTGATTTCCACATACTATATTTGTAGTTTAAAAAAAGAATTTATACTGAGTTTTGACTGATTAAGTGCTCTAACATGCCACCCTCGTGGGGCATGGTCTCAAATATCACTCAAGATGTCGGGCACGTGTCTCACGGGAGTGGGGTGCTACAGTTCTACTCATTATGATGAAACCCTTTTTGTATTTTGTGTATATAGTTTGTAATAACTATAATACAGGTTGGATATGAATTTTTAAAGCATATATTATAATATTTATACAATGTGTATAAGGTTAACTATTGTCAAGAACAAATGAAATGTAGTATATGTTTGCATGAGTTTCTTGAAAAACTTGGAATGCTATGGATTGTTTAGTTTTGTTTTATGTGGCACTTGCATATCCTCTTAGGAGGTATATAAGTGTTACACTAGGATTTGATTGATCTGGTTATTGTACGGGAGGAACAATTTCGATACTTGCCACCTTCTCCCCTTTTTTTCCACCAGTTGCCATTATATTGGATATCTATAAGTCAAAATCAACAATATGCGTAAACATCAACAAGAACTAGAAGTTAGAGATATGCCATTACAAAATGTAAACATCACCGGACTTAGAAGTAAACATTTAGGTGATGTTGTTTCAAAGATGCTCCATTCTTTTAGGATTTATATAACTAGTTTATTTAATTTTTTAAATTCCATATTTGTGTTTAGATAGGGATTGATTGTCTTTCAATGTAAAATTTAGATATATCTACGTTGTTATTTCCTTTTGGGAATTTAGCTTTTAAGGTTTTGAAATCATAACATAACTAGGGTACATGACATTATTAGACCATTTGAATCGAGAAAGGGTCTTCAGGCTGTGACTTCTAGGCTCACAAAATATTTAACCAATAAGCCTTATAGAAGCTACATTATGGGTTTCCAGCCTATATATCATCTTGGGGTTTATTATGCCTCGGATCATCCATAAGAGATCAAACTCATTCCACATGTTGTAAGTACTTATGTAATTCATACATCTAGCCATCAATGATTAAACAATATTACAAACAACAACAAAAAAATTGAGACATTCATTGCATTCACACAAAACTTAAACAAAAAAACTTAGACTATTAAAGTAGAACATAAAAACTAAAAAAAGTTCTACAACTTACCTGGATGGACGGACAACCAGATCGACACTCTTCAATGCAATATAGGGCCTAGGAAAATGACGATTTTGTAGATAATATAATACACTTGGTTAATGTAAATATAAACATACGCTATAGAATGCAAAAACAATTTTCATGAGGGATAAGTAATATTATGGTGGAACTATTCCTAAATCATCACATAAATATATGACATCTTTTAAATATATTAAACAATCACTTGCTCATCAATCTCCTTCTAGATTGCAGACAAAAGGAAGATTGCATGCATTCATGTATGGATTATATGCTAAACCTAAAAGTCAAAAAATTTAAAGAAAAATAGGCACAATGTTTATGCATGTTAATCCCAGAAGTAAATGCATCATCTTCTTTTTCATATAGATCCCTGTTTATCTTTAAAATGACATGAAGCAAGATCATAATTATTATAGGTCTTATTACAAGGATATGATACTTGCACCCATTGACTATAGGTAATATCATTATAAAAGTAGCATGTCATTTTCCAATTCATATGCAAGGCTTTTTCATCACACAAAGATAGTTTTCAATACATCATATATAAAGGTTAAAGAGGTTGTGATCCAATATCAAACAATCTTTGAGATATTATTATCTTGTAAAAGTTTGTCACTTCTTTAAACTTACAAATAAACTGTTGGATCCGGGTCGGTTCTATGCCACCAACTTCAGATCCAGGTACCGGAATTGGCTCAATGGTAAGAGGCGTGCTTGTAAAAGCAACAAAACCTTGAGGTTGCGAGTTCGATTCGCAACCAAAGAGGACAATACTAATTAATGGGGTACTGAAGTTGGTGGCATAGAACCCACCCGGTACCTGGATCTGAAGTTGGTGGCGTAAAATCCACCCGGATCCAACAATATAACTCATGTTTGCTTCTAGGAAAAATTTAGTTAACTTATCAACACCATTTATGTCTGTATAAATATTTTTCAATATCAATTTTTCTCCTTAATCACAAACCTTAACTCTTGATATTTGACACTTATATTCTTGGTATGGGAATGAAGTACAGTATTTTTGCTCAAGTTATTAATGCTTTGACTTTCACAAAATACTATATAGTCTTCTTGCTTCATATGCAACTCTTGAAGGAACCTTTTCAAATAAAGCATCTCCTTACAAACTTCCACTATAGTTATATACTCTGCTTTAGTTGTAGATAAAGCCATACACTTTTGTAGCTTAGATTGTCATGGGATGACTCCCCTTATAAACTTGAACATAATATAGGAAGTAAATTTTCTTCCATTAAGATCCCCAACCACATCTGCAACTATAAATCCCACTATGGTTGGCTCACCATCACCAAAACACAAAGTCCACTTTGATGTGCCTCTCAAGTATCTTAGAACTGTTTCACTATCTCCTTGTGAACCTTTGCTAGATTTGATAAGAATATGCTCACCATCCCAACAAACTCTGCAATATCTGGCCTTATGCACACCATTGCATACATGAACCACCTTCCTACAAATAGGTATGGAACAGAGGATATACCATATTTCTCCTTTTCTGTTAAGGGATATGAATGCTTACTCAGCTTGAAGTGACATATAAATGGCGTGCTAACTAGCTTGACATGCTTCATATTGAATCTTTATAGCACCCGTTCAATATATCTCTCCTAAGATAACTACATTCTCCTACTTTTCTAATCATTAGTTATCTTTATGCCTAAAATATACTTTGCAATTCCTAAATCTTTCATATGAAAAAATTTAGATGAATCTTCCTTCAACTTTTAGATTATTTCAACATCATGATAATATATCATCAACATATAGAAGAAGAGTGATGAAGTTCTCACTTGTGATCTTCTTGAAATACACATAAACATCGATATAAGTTCATTCGTAACCATGATCTGCCATAAAAGAGTCGAACTTTCGATACCATTGCCGTGGAGCTTGTTTTAACCTATATAGGCCTTTCTTCAACTTACATACTAGATTTTCCTTGCCTTGAGCTTTGAAATCTTTTAGTTGCTCCTAATGTCTTAGTAAGAGTTTGAGAAGTACTCCACCTTTGGAACATAATGATAAGAAACTCACATATCAATCCGCCAGTCATAACCCAAATTACAAACATTAAAGCTTTCACTTGTTACACAAACAAAGAACACCACATCTTTTGTTCTTGAAGATATTTAAGTTATATTCTTATCATCTCCATGATTATGATGATATTGCTTTTTCTAATCCATCTTCCACTTATTTCCATGTGTTCACATTGTTGTCACCTCTATACTTTTATCGGTTCTTAGAATTGTCACACCCTGTGGGACCCCTACTCTTGCTCTTCCCCTTACTTTGTATCACGAAAGCCTACACGTTGTCAACTGTAATCTCCTTTCTTATTATTTCGTCATTGAACATACTCTCTTTTATTATATATAAAAAGAGCACACCTTTAGGAGTTAAGTCGCTTATCATTATTACTAGCATCTCCTAACTATCCGATAATGAACTTAACTGGAACAAAGCTTAAAGTTTGTCATCAAGAATGAACTTCATTATAGTAAGCTTATTGATTATATCCTAAAATCATTTAGATTCTCCAACACAGATTTCCCAGCTTTCAGCTTCAAATTCACAAGCCTTTTAACCATAAAGGCCTTATTATAAGAAGTCTTCCTTTTATAGAGTCCTTCTAGCTTTTCTCACAGTTCAAAAGAATCCATTTTTAAAGATGAGTTATGTGTAAAATTATTCATATACTATAACATCAATTAACTTATTACCTTCATTATAGTCAACATATATTAATTTCGTAGTTATAGAATGGAGACTAATTTATACATGAATATTGCTAATTATTATAGTGGTGATACTTATCATCCATAGTATAAATTGAAAAGTGTATCTTTTAATTATGCTATATTTTATTACTATAGAAAATAATATACATCTTACCTGTATAAATTAAAACATAAAACAACTTTAATTATATATTTTATGTAATGTTACTAACTATTATGTTATGTCATAGATTAAATTTGTTTATTGTAAATTTTTTAGTATTTTATATGAATTTATTTCTTTTATTTATTAACATATTATAAAAGGAAAATTCAATAATATGAATAAACATACTGGACCTCGTTATGATTAACTCTTCTTTTAACTTTATCCTATAAATTTTAGAAATTATGAAATACACCCTTATATTTGAGTGTTGATTTCAAATAGATTAAGTTCCAGTAGTTGTTAAATATTTATAACATTTGGATTTTCCCATGTCCAATGGCTAATGTTGAAGTTTTCAATAATTTTCATATAAAAAAGGCTAATAGAAATAATTGTATACTTATGTAATTTGACTTTTTCTTATTTTAATTATCATATTTTAAATTTTATTTTTATGATATCATATAACTCTTTTATTATGTTTTGTTATTTTTACTCATTATTTTAAAATAACGTTATATTGAAATTTAATAATTTTGGTAATACTTTTTTGAGTAAAAAAAGATAAAAATATTTACTGAAGTTAATCTTTGTTTAACTATATTAACAAAACTAAAGTGTTCATAATATCACCTCCCGCAGCAATAGTGCTAAAAATTTGATTAATCTTAAAGCGTGTTAGTCAATATTTAATATCGTAAGTATATGGCATAGTTGTAACTAGTAGCGACAAATACAAGTCAATCCCACAAGGATGGTAAGTACTAGTAATTACTATTATTCTATTATTTAGCCTACATATTGATTATGGATTAAAACTTAAGAAACTAAACTTAAGTAAATAAAGTAAACAAGCAACATTAATTAAAGCAAAGGATTGACGACACTAAATTAATTACCAATATCAGAAAATTAGTACCTAGGCTTTGAATCCCCCTAAATCCTTAATCGATTGATCATTTGTCATGCAATTATGTTGTTGATTTATTAGACCTTATATATTCGTGGAGATTCTTACGGTATGTTAGTAGTTGACCTTGAGTCTACTAACAACAAATCCTAGGGTCTCTAATCGAATCACTCAGGTTAAAACTTCTAAAATTGTGTTGTATTCTAAATCTCTCTATTAGGTTTGATCCTAATCGTGAAGATTTATGTTATTTATCTCTATAATTGCAATCAACTTTTTCCAACTATGGTATATCTATTCAACCTAGGATTTCTCAATAACTAAGTATGAAATCAAATGAAAGTCCAAAAATCATATTAATAGACAATAAATAAAATGGATAATTGGATCTCAATAATCAACAAACACAATTGCAGTCACAAAAGAATCAAAACATGTCAAAGTATTCAACTAAGGTTCATATGACCTAAATACTAATAAAAATTTAATTATACATTGGCAAATATGAAATCATATTTATGTATTCAAAAAACATAATAGAAAACATCATTTATAATTCTAAATCTCATTGATTGTTCTCTATCACGTATTATAACAATTAAGGTATAGATCTTGTGTTATGATGGATCTGTTGACAAAAATATCACGTCTTCCATTCCTTAAACTCCAAATCACCTCTAGATTCATCTTTGAACTCCTTAGAACAATGCCAATCATTTCCACTTCTTTATTGCCTCAGAAATGTTGAATTCATATGAAAACCTATAATTTTGGGTTATACACTGTCATGTGCATAGTCCTGCACATGAACGTACATAATTGGAAATTATCAGACATAGTGAAAGTGCAGGGGCATGCAAAAGTGCATAGTTGTGCACTCCTTCTAGATTGCTAATTTTCAATTTTAAGCTACATTTTCATTTGTATTCCTCTCCTTTAAATCCATGAAGGCAATTATCACCTGTAAAATACACTTAGAATAATTTAAGTACCAAATATACCATAAAAGTATAAAATATCTAGCAAAATACATCAAATATGGGTCGTAAAATAGTCAATTATCTATATATGACCCAAGACCTGTGGCTTCCTATTTAGACTGACACAAAAATTGACAATTTTATCCAAGCCATGGAAAAATACGATGTCTCTCTTTGCACTTCCTTGCTAGAAAGATTCCTTCTTATCCTTTTAGAATTTTCTTATCTTTTAGGAATATTATTAGGATGCAATGTACCCTAATAATTCTTCTCTTTTATATGTTAGTGTGTATTATTGTAATAAGGGAATCTTTTCCTAAATGTTGTTTATCTCTATCCCTTTGCTTAGTGTCACACACTATAAAATTCCCCATTAGATGGAGAGGCTAGGCTAGAATTCTCTAGAAGATTTCATATCATTCTTCCATTTTCAAGACAAGCCTAGAGATGAGTGGAAGACTCTGGAACTTTATAGATAATTGCATATTATATTTGAACATTTAAATAGTTGTAGAGAATTTTAGATAGCTAATGTGAGCCCTTAGATCAAATGAATTATAGTCGTCCATTGAGGAGGTGGAAGGCTATAAATACCCAAAGGACTTCATTTGTAAGAGGCATAGAAGTTCTTATTAATAGCCTTATAAAGCTTTATTAAGCAATCAAAGCATTCTCTAATTTTCCTTATTCTTGTTCTTGTTTCATCTTGCATCTTTACTAACTTGTGTTAGCTTTGTTTGTAGAATTTGAGGGAGAGACTGACCTAGTTATGAGACATACAGCTAAGTGTTGTACAATTTGTTGGTAAAAAGACCAAGTCCGTGATAGTCGGTATCAGAGCTAAGGCTGTGTTCATGATTTCCTGGTAAAGATGTTGAGAATAAGTGGGATTGCCAATATTGGAGAGGAGAAGAAAATTGGTAGGGAGAGATCAAGGTTAAGGGAAGTCTTGGTAGACATCAATGGAAGGCTAGCAATGGTGGAATATGCAGTAGCAGAAGGGCAAGAGAAGCTCGAGGTGGTAGACCAATGCATCAAGGAACTTGAGAAGGGGAAAAAAGAGTTCCAAGGGGAGATGCAAGGTTCATTGAATGTTGGTGCTTATAAATGTCTAGACCAATTGAAGACCTTGGAGGAGTCTTTTCAATATGAGATTCTCTACCTAAAAGAAGAGCATGCGAAGTCATCGATGGGCTAGTCCTTTGTAAGAGGGCAATTGCTCAAGGGGAAGCAACGTCATGACCACAGTAGTCACTGCTCCTTTAAAGGTGAATGTTCTAAAGTCAAAGGCATATGGTGGGTTGAAGAACGTGAAGGAGATTGATAATTTCTTTTAGAGATTGGAGCAATACTTCAAGTCACTTGGTGTCGTGGAAGATGCTAAGAAGATTCACAATGCCGCTCTCTACCTTGAGGATACCATGATGGTTTAGTGGAGGAGAAGGCAAAGTGATATTGAGAGGGGAACTTGCACCATAGATACATGGGATGAGTTCAAGAAGGAACTCAAAAGGCAATTTAACCCTAGAATGATGAGTTAGAGGTGAGATCCAAGCTACGACATCCCACACAAAAGGGGAGCATTTGAGACTATATGAAGGAGTTCTCCGAAGTGCTCTTAGAGATCCCCAATTATCCAAGTAAGGAAGCACTCTTTGCTTTTATAGATGGTTTACAAAATTAGGTGAAGTTAGACATTCAAATGTATGGTGCACAAGAACTTGCCACCGCTATTTCAATTGCCGAGTTACTTATTGAGTTCAAGAAGCTCGAGAAACCTAAGTCTCACAAAGACAAGGGTGGAAAAGGAAAGAGTGGGGGAGACAATTATTAAAGCAAAGAGGGCTCCCACAAGTATGGCAAGCATAAGGAGAGAGGCTATAAGGATGACAAAGGGGGAAAGTAATTAAATGCTTCTTTTACAAGGGACCATACAAGACAAGGGAGTGATTAAAGAAGAGCAAGGTCTCCACCTTGATCGAAAAAAGGGAGGAGCAATGACAACGCGAAGAACTAAGATGGGGTCTTTCCAATTCCTAAATGTCATCAAAGCCAAAGTTGAGGTGCCCAAATCTGAGAAGAAGGGACATTTATTCATGAAAGTCAAGGTGGGTGACAATGTCATAAAAGATTCAATTGACACTAGAGCTACTCAAAACTTCCTCAAAGTTAAGGAAGCTAATTGATTGAGCCTCAAATATAACAAAGACCAAGGATGGCTTAAAGTGGTGAACTCTGAGCCAAAGTTGACCTTTGGAATTACTCATGGCGTTAAGGTTTGCCTTGATAAGTGGTCTGGCCTTGTTGATTTTTCAATTGTTCCTATGGATAATTATCCAATTGTGATTGGCGTAGAGTTTATGGATGGTGTCAAATTCATCCCAATTCCCTTCACCAATTCTATCTGCATTTTGGAGGAGGATAACATGCGCATGGTGCCTTTGTCATGTGAAGCAAGTCTATAATCCAAGCATCTTTTGGCCATACAACTTGCCAAGGGAGTGAAAAGGGCGCAACCCACATTTTTTGTGGCACTTAAGGAAGACGACCAAATTACATCAAGTGGACTACCCAAGAAGATTGAAGTGGACTACCCAAGAAGATTACTTTTGTTCTTGAGGAGTATAAGGATGTGATGCCTGCGAAGTTGTCAAAGAAACCCCCACCAAAGCTAAATGTAGATCATAAAATTGAATTAGTGCAAGGTGCAAGTCCACTCGCGGTGGTACCCTACGAATGGCACCTCCCGAGCTTGAAGAATTAAGGAGGAAACTCAAGGAGTTGTTAGATGCAGGATACATCCAACCATCAAAGGCTCCATATAGTGCCCCTGTACTTTTCCAAAAGAAGCACCATGGGTTACTCCAATTGTGCATCGACTATAGGGCACTCAATAAGATTACCATCAAGAACAAATATCCCATTCCCTTCATTTCTAATTTATTCTATCAGCTTAGAAAAGCAAGATGGTTTTCCAAGCTTGATTTAAGATCGGGGTACTATCAAGTAAGGATTACAGAGGGAGATGTACCAAAAACTACCACTGTTATAAGTTATGATTCTGTTGAGTACTTATTAATGCTTTTGGACATACTAATGCTCTTGCCACATTTTGCACCCTTATGAATTAAGTGTTACAACCCTTATTGGATAAATTTTTTGTGGTGTACTTGGAAGATATTGTGGTATATAGCAAAACATTGGAAGAGTATATTATACTTTTATGACAAATTTTTCAAGTCTTAAGAGAAAATGAGTTGTACGTGAAGAAGGAGAAATGTGCTTTTGTACAACAAAAAGTCATGTTTTTAGGGCACATTATGGGAGGAGGCAAGCTAAGAATGGACAAGTCCAAAGTGCAAGATATACATGATTGGGAACCACCAAAGAAGGTGTCTAAGTTACATTCCTTTCTTAGCCTCGTTAACTACTATTATAAGTTCGTCAAAGGATATTGCTCCCTTGCATCTCCAATTACCGATTTTTTGAAGAAGAATAAATTTTGGGCTTTGGATGCTAAGTGTCAAGGGGCATTTGAAGCATTAAGGCAAGCAATGGCAGAAGAACTAGTGTTAGTCCTTCCCGATCACACCAAGGTATATAAGGTACAAACCGATGCTTCTGATATTGCACTTGGTCGTCTTTTGATGCAAGATGGACATCTGATTGCTTACTAGAGTCATATGCTAAATGACACCGAGCATCGTTATATGGTCCAAGAGAAGAATATGGCCACGGTGGTGCATTTTTTGGTACTTGGAGACATTACTTGTTGGTGTCCAAGTTCATTGTGAAGACCAACAATGTTGCCACAAATTAATTCCTTAACCAAAAGAATTTAACACCAAAGCAAGCTAGGTGGCAAGCTTTCTTGGCAAAGTTTGATTTTGTGAAGGAGTACAAGTCGGACAAGGCTAAGGTGGTAGTCGATGCGCTTAGTAGGAAGGTCAAGCTAGCCGCCATCATAAGTCTAAGTTTTCCTTTGGTGGATCGTGTCAAGGAGGGACTTGAGCATGACTTGCAAGCTAAAAGATTGATGGAGTTGGAAATTTGTGGGAAGACACGCAATTTTGGCTTAAGGATGGGGTGCTCACTACCAAAGGTGATCGAGTGTACATACCAAAGTGGAAAAACTTGAGGAAGGAAATCATTCAAGAGTGTCATGACTCTAAATGGGCTAGACATCCTAGTGCACATCGTACATTGGCACTTATAGAGCGTGCTTACTCTTGGCCTCAAATGTGCGATGACATTGAGTTATATGTGAAGACTTATCTTGTGTGCCAACAAGACAAGGTGGATCAATTTAAGCAAACTGGTTTGCTAGAATCATTGCCTATTTTAGAGAAGCCTTGGGAGAGCATCTACATGGATTTTATCAGATGTCTACCAAAGTTCGAGGGATGTAGCAGCATTATGGTGGTGGTATATCGATTTAGTAAGTATGGAGCCTGGTGCCTACAAAATTCACAACCTAGGATGCGACATGCCTTTTCTTTCATCATGTGGTGAAGTATTAGGGCATACCGAAGACAATTGTGAGCGATCGAGATACTCACTTCACCGAGAGCTCTAAATGGAGTTGTTCAAGCTATTGGGTCTTAGCTTAATTTCTCTATAAGCTTTCATCCTCAAACTGACAACTAGACCAAAAGGGTGAATGCATTGTTGGAGTTATTTTTTAGGCATTATGTGACTGCCAACCAACATGATTAGACGAAGTTGCTTGATGTTGCCTAATTCTTGTACAATTTACAAAAGAGTGAGTTAATGGGAAGTAGTCTATTCGAGATTTCCACAGGATAATTACCAATGACTCCTCAAACTTTGGTGATTGGGTATAAAGGTCCAAGTCTTATCACAATTAAGTTTGCCAATAGTTGGCATGAGAAGAACGACATAGCACGAGCATACTTAGCAAAGGTTGCCAAGCGAATGAAGAAATGGGCTGATACAAAGAGGAGACATTCGTGGTTCAAGGAAGGAGACTTAGTGATGGTGAAGTTCCTTCCCTATCAAAGTTAATGGTTCGCTAAAGTGCACAGGGGATTAATAAGGCATATGAAGGCCCTTTTCTTGTGGAGGAAAGGGTTGGCAACCTAACCTACCATTTGACATTGCCATCACATTTAGAGATGCATCCAGTTTTCCATGTAAGCTTGCTAAAGTTATATTATGCCGATAAGGAGGACCCAAGTAGGGGTGACTCGAGGAGAGAACCCACGACCATCACTACTTCCCATTAATATGAGGTAGGGGACATATTGGCACATTGTGTTATACCGAGAAGGGGTTCCCATTTAAGCTACGTGGAGTACTTTACGAAATGGAAGGGATTGCCCGATAATAAGGCTAGTTGGGAGCACGAGTTCACATTAAGAGACTATAAGGATATGATTAAGAAATATAAGGAGGATACAAAGAGGGCATTGCCCGAATGAGTGGGGGAGAATGTCACGCATCGTAAAATTCCCCATTAGATTGAGAGGCTAAGGCAGAATTCTCTAGAAGATTCCATATCATTCTTCCATGTTGAAGACAAGCCTAAAGATGGGTGGAAGACTCTAGAACATTATAGATAATTGTAGATTATACTTGAACATGTAGATAGTTGTAGATAATTCTAGATGGTGAATATAAGCCCTTGAATCAAATGAATCTTAGTCATCTATTAAAGAGGCTATAAATACCCAAGGAACTTTATTTGTAAGAGGCATTGAAGTTCTTAGTAATAACCTTGTGAAGCTTTCTTGGGCAATCAAAGCATTCTCTAAGTTTCCCCATTCTTATTTTTGTGTTATCTTGCATATTTACTAACTTGTGCTAGCTTTATTTCTATCATTTGAGGGAAAGGCTGACTTAATTGCTAGATATATAAATAAGTGCCGTGTGATTTGTTGGTGAAAAGATCAAGTCTGTGACAGCTTAGTCTATAAAAACAAGGCCTCTCCTTCATCATACTTAAAAGCAAAAAAATCAATAAAAAGATTATGTGTGTTTTTCATCCTATGGCTTCTTTCTAAGTTCTCCCTCCCCTGAAAACTCGATTCAAATAATATAGTCACAATCATATAAAAAGATAAGTATGCTCTACATTTGTCTCTTTACAAAGATCTCGTGTATCAGAAAGTCTTAGATTACAAATCCTGTTTGAGGTCTTTGATTAAACAGAGAAAGATTGGATAATGTAGATTCTTAAGAGGCAAGCCTTAAGAATTGATGCCCAAACAGATACCAAGGGCTTATATCTCGACTACAATACTTAGAATTTATACTACAATTAATCATTGTTTATCTTTGTTCTCTAATAAATGATCCGTTCTATAAACCACTTAAATGGTATATAGGCTACAAACATGTGATGTAGCTGCATTGAGGCTTATCGGTGAAGTATTTCACGAGCCTAAGAGTCACAACAAGAAGAGCCTTTCTCAATTCACTGATATAAACAACGTCATGTACCTTGGTGATGTTATCTCCGTATATTATCTGACCAGGCGTAGCCTGTGTGACAATTCTTAAGATAGTATTCCAAATTTTGGTTCAGTAAGGTTTTGTATGGATGTAGTATTTGTGTGAGTTCAAACACATTATGTTATCAATATAAGCACTAAAAATAGGAACATTTAATCCCTATAGGTAAGATTTGTAAGGGAGATGTCTTACAATAGATATTCATGCCAATCATAATCTCTGGATCAAATCGATGACTTCCAAGAACTTGAATCCCTATTTTCTTTTGGCTAATGGCCTCGTGTTTAGACTGATACGAAAATTGAGAATTTGATATAAACCATGGAAAAATATAATGAAGACATGAATATAACAGATTCCGATAACGATAGTGGGGGCTTACGCGCTCTCTCTTTGTACCAAATAGTATTTTATATATTTGATGAATATATTTGTTTCCTTGTACGTTCTTAAATATAAATTTTAATATTTAAAAAATAGTTTTATTATCAGTTTCAAAAGCTATACAGAGTTGACGGATAACGTGATTGGACAATTTGGCAACCATAGCATCTTCATGCTTCATCATCATCGTTGATTGCCGCGGACACTCTGACAGGTCAATAATGACGCCCGTACAGAAAGCCCAAGTTCTGTTCGGAAGCTATCACGATTAATAAATGTTTGAACTTTCCAAATTGCAATGCCCACCAGACTGAGCCAGCGGCAAAGAGAGACTAGTAAGCAGCTATAACTCTGAACAAGGATTTATATGCGAAGTCTTGTCCACTCGTATCTTGGAACTAAAACCAGCAAAAAATCTCTCTCATCAGTTTTTCAGTTTTCTGGTATCAACTTCGCAGCAATGGTTGAGTTCTCTACCCGCTGTTTACTTCTACTTGGCTTGCTTATTTTGAGCTCCTTTATCAGTTCTATAACAAGTCAAGCCGGTCGACTGGATCCAGACGAAGGTATGTAAGGACCTCTCATGGTGATGCTTAAATTATTTCGTCATATCCATATCTTTAGACATGGCTGTTTTGAGCTAAAACAGAGGCTCACACATGCAAAGATTGTTGACTGTGAAGTCAACAAATCGATCGTAAGTAAACTTGAGTTACTTTAATTTTTGAAAAATGAATAAAATTTATTAACGCAAGTCAAGCTTATACAAAACGAAGGTACAAGAATTATTCAGACAAATAGCCACACAATTGATTATGTAAGTCTACGCTAGAACAACACCTGATAATAATAATATTACATCATTCATATTGTTATTTCTTTTTCTCCATATAAAATAGACAGAACAAGACCGTGCAGTTTTTAGAATAATC
>JAOTIZ010000002.1:20532909-20545095 GCA_027123425.1 Erythroxylum panamense | reverse complement strand
CATGTAATTTCATGAATTGTAAACTTGTTGCACAAAATGGCACTAGATTAGAAACTTGATTTTTCATGACATGATATCTTTTCAAAATCATTTCATTTTTCATTTACAAAATTTATGCACATAATATACAACACTTTCTCAAAGCATTTAAAGAACAATTAAATGCACTTTTGGAAGTAGTTGAAAACATTCATTTCACTTCTTCTGAAAGAAAACATTTATGGCTTAGTAGTCAATTATAAAAATGTAACCCACCTTGAATTTCTTGTTGGTAATTTGCTTAAATGTGCCTCTCCTCTTGCTTCTCTTGTCCTTCTTGATTCCCTTTTTAACGTAAATAAAATCCCCAAATAAATTCAGATTTTCAGATGAGAACCTAAAGAAGCTAATGTATAAATTGATCCTAGAACTTTTAAACCCATGCATTTTTTAAGCTCTTGAAACCAAAACCCCTTCTAAAATCCGAAGCCTTAAAATGCTCTTACCTCAAATCTTCTCTAAATGAAGAAATGCTTAGTTCAAAAGAAGACTCTTATCTTCCTCTATATTTTTCCTTTCTTGATCACTCTCAAAATCCCCTTTGAAGGTTGAGAAAAATCAAAACCTAGCTCAAACCTCTTTTCTCTCTCTAAACCACGACACTCTCTCTACCTTCTTTCTTATTTTTGTGCTTTCTCTATTCTGTTCTTCCTCAACACGTTTTTGGCTTCTAAAATGCAAGCCAATAAATCCCTTTTCCCATTTTTGCCCCCTCCTTCAAAGCCTTAAAGCCTTCCCACTTAAGTGATCTCCCCAAGATACCCCTTATGCAACTTATCACTTTAACTTTAATCCAATTCACCTATGTAACATAATCTTATTAACATAAACATGCTACTTAATTCCAACATACACTAAACTAGCAAGATCCCAAAATTAACCTAATCATGCTCATTTTTCTAGAAAAAAATTTAGGGGCCTTCTCCTCTTAAAAGAATTTCGTCCTTGAAATTCATACTTGAGCTACTGAAGAGTTGTGAATACTTCTCCTTCATAGTTTCCAAAGGCTCCCATGTTGCGTCTTCCACAGAATGGTTTCTCCACAAAACTTTGACTAGTTGAACTGTTTTGTTCTTGAGGACCTTCTCCTTGGTATCCAAAATCTCCATTGGAATCTCCTCATAACTCAGATCATCTCTCAACTGAACCTCAGTAGTCTGAATGATGTGGGAGGGATCCGACCTATACCTCCTCAACATGGACATATGAAAGATATCATGTATTTGTGACAATTCTGGTGGCAGCGCCAACCTGTAGGCAAGCGGTCCAACCCTCTTAAGAATTTCATAAGGATCTACATATCTTGGACTCAACTTGCCCTTCTTGCCAAACCTCATGAGTCCTTTCCAAAGAGTCGTCTCAAGAAATGCTTTGTCACCGACTTCATACTCCATCTCCTTCCAATGTGCATCAGTATAACTTTTTATTCTATCCTGTGCTGCTTTAAGCCGTTGCTTAACTAAATTAACCTTGTTGGCTATCATCTGCAGCAACTTTGGTCCTATCAGCTTCCTTTCCCCTTCTTCACCCCAACATATCGGAGTCCTACATCTCTTTCCATATAGTATTTCATAAGAAGCCATCTGAATGCTTAAGTGGTATGAATTATTATAAGCAAATTCGACCAATGGCAAGTGTTCGTCCTAAGCTCCTTTGAAATCCGTCACACATGCCCTAAGCATTCCCTCAAGGGTCCGAATGGTCCTCTTAGATTGACTATCCTTCTGGGGATGAAAAACCGTGCTAAAATTCAACTTGGTTTCCAAAGCCTCTTGTAAACTTCTCTAGCATCTCAAAATAAATCGAAGATCCCTGTCAGAAACTATAGAATTTGGAACCCCATACAATCTCACTATCTCATCAATATACTTCTTTGCCAAAACCTGCAGAGAATCTGCCTATTTAATTGCCAAAAAATGGGGGACTTTGTCAATCGATCAACAATAACCCAGATGGCATCATGCTTCCTACTGGTCTTGGATAGACCCATCAGAAAATCCATGGTTATCCTTTTTCATTTTCATTCAGGAATGGACAATGGCCTTAACTTGCCTGAAGGTGCCTGGTGTTCAGCTTTGACTTGCTAACACACTAGACACTTAGTTACATATTCTGCTACATCTCTTTTCATGCCTTTCCACCATAAATGCTCTTTCAGATCTCTATACATCCTGGTGCTACCTGGGTGCATGGCATAAGGCGCATTGTATGCCTCCTCTAGTATTTCATCCTTCACCTCTTTGATATCTGGAATACAGAGTCTATTCCCTACCATCATAAGTCCATCATCCCTTACTACCACTTTAGATTTCTTGCCATTCTGAATTTTTTCTCGGAGTTTACTCAATTCTGCATCCTGTGCTTGTAGCTCCTTAACTTTTTTCCTGAGTATTGGTCTCACCCTGAAAGTAGCAATAATACATTCAGGTTCCTCCTATTTCAAACTTATCCTAAGCTTAGCCATCTCCTCCAATAGCGGTAGGTAAACTATTTGAACATAAGCTATGGAGGATTTCCTACTCAAGGCATCCGCTACTACATTCGCCTTTCCTAAATGATACTCAATCAAAAGGTCATAATCCTTGAGCAACTCTAACTACCTCTTTTGTCTCAAATTCAATTCCTTTTGGCTCATCAAATACTTAAGACTTTTATGATCGGTGAAAATCCTTGTTTGAATCCCATACAGATAATGTCTCCAAATCTTCAAGGCAAAAACTATTGCTGCTAATTCAAGATCATGGGTCGGGTAATTTAGTTCATAAGGTTTTAGCTGTCTTAAGGCATAAGCTATCACCTTCTCTTCTTACATCAGTACACAACCCAAATCCTTTCTCGACGCATCATTGTATA
This sequence comes from Erythroxylum panamense, assembly GCA_027123425.1. Taxonomy (NCBI): domain Eukaryota; kingdom Viridiplantae; phylum Streptophyta; class Magnoliopsida; order Malpighiales; family Erythroxylaceae; genus Erythroxylum; species Erythroxylum panamense. The sequence goes on along the minus strand of JAOTIZ010000002.1, from coordinate 20,542,203 downwards.
CTATATAACCCTTGACTCCCACAGGCAAAATAAAAAATGGAGCAATTGTTAATCTGCACTTGAGCTTCTCAAAACTTTTCTGGCATTCCTCACTCCAGATAAACTTCTGATTCTTCCTCAATAACTTAGTCATCAGAGCAACTATCATAGAGAACCCCTCAACGAATCTCCTATAATATCCTGTCAGACCTAGAAAACTTCTCACCACTGTCACTGTCTTAGGTGCATGCCAATTCACCGCTACTTCAGTCTTTCTCGGATCAACATGTATCCCATCTTTAGAAATCACATGTCCAAGGAATATCACCTCATGAAGCTAGAATTCACATATGCTGAATTTGGCATAAAGCTCCTTCTCCCTCAGTGTCTGCAACACAATCTTAAGATGCTCCTCATGTTCCCCTTCATTCTTGGAATACACCAGAATATCATCGATAAACACTTTGAAAAACTGATCCAGATACTCCCTGAAGATCCTATTCATAAGATCCATAAAAATAGCTGAAGCATTGGTTAGTCCAAATGGCATGACTAGGAACTCGTAATGCCCATATTAGGTCCTAAAGGTTATCTTGCTTACATCAGACTCCTTGATTCTGAGTTGATGATAGCCTGATCTGAGATCAATCTTAGAAAAGACCCTTGCCCCATGGAGCTGGTCAAACAGATCATCAATTTGGGGTAGAGGGTACTTGTTTTTTATGGTCACCTTATTGAGTCTCCGGTAATCTATACACATCCGTCATGTTCCATCCTTCTTCTTAATAAACAAAACCGACACTCCCCAAGGTGACGAGCTCGGTCTTACATACCCTTTCCCTAACAGTTCCTCCAACTGTTCCTTAAGCTCCTTTAGCTTGGCTGGAGCCATTCTATAAGGTGGTATAGAGGTGGGTGTGGTTTCAGGAATCAAGTCGATGTCAAACTTGATTTCCCTCACCGGTGGCAAACTAGGTAAATCCTCTAGAAACACGTTTGGAAATTCCCTCACAATTGGAAGATCCTCTAACCTCCCTTCATTAACTTCAATGTCCACAACATATGTTAAGAAGGTTTCACATCCCTTTTCCATCATCCTGTTAGCTAACAAAATAGAAATGATTCTTGGTGATGGTGTTTTCCTGTCCCCTCTGAAAATCACCTTCTAACCGTTGCCCAGGTCAAATTTCACCTCTTAAGGCTACAATCTAACTTTGCATGATACTTATCCACGACATCCATTCCCAGTATGACATCTAAATCCTTTAGATTTAGAGGTAGTAAGTCCACTACCAACTGAGCACCCCCGATGAAAAGCCCACAATCCCTATAAACTTGGCTTACAATCACATTCCTCCCGAAGGGAGTACTAACAATTAAAGGGCTATCCAAAGGCCTCAGATCAACATCATGCAATGTCATGTTTGCAGAAACAAATGAATGCGTGGAGCCAGAGTCAAACAAAACATATACTTCAGAATTAAATAACCGAGCCATACTCGTGACAACTTCAGGTGCGGCTGCAGCTTGCTTTCTAATCATAGCAAATACTCTAGCCTGTGTCTGACCCCTTGGCTCCCTGGAGGAATAGTCTTCTTTGTAACTCCAGAATGGCCCACCTTTGTGACTGGTCTGGTTCCTACTGTTTCTGCTCTCCTAGGGGCTTGCGACTGGGACCCCTCTTGCCTTGTTACTTGGGGTCAGTCTTTGATCAAGTGTCTCTTCTCTCTGCATCGGAAGTGTGATCCAAGCAACTTGAAACACTCTCCCCTGTAGAGCTTCCAACAATGCTCACATTGGGGGTTCATGTTCCTGCTCTTCTCCACCCTGCTATTGCCTCCCACAGAAGAGGCTTGTACCGGAACTGCCCTTGGTTGTTTGTTCCTAATAGGGGCACTACTCCCCACCTCACTCTATGTGTGGAAACTCTTCCTACCCCTCTTAGGCATTTAAGTACTCCCCCTTTCTTGGAAAACTGTTCCTTGTTCTTCCTCTTCCTGCTTACTTCATTTATGATATTCTCCAGCTTCTCAGCCTGGAGTACGACATCTACTAGTTGTTGGTAGTCACAGAAGTTGTGAATCAGAATTTTCTCCTTGATCCCCAAATGAAGACCTCCCTCAAACTTGTAGCATTTATCCTCCTCATTAGCAACAATGTTGGCCGCATACTGGGACAGCTAGGTAAACTTCAACTCATATTCACTCACACTCATATCCCTTTGTGTGAGATTCAGAAATTCTCTTGCCTTTTCCTGGATATAGACTCTCGAAAAGTTTTTCCTCCTAAAGGCTTCCAAAAAGTCTCTCCATGACAACACTAGAGGCATATCCTAACTGTGGGGCACTGATTCCCACCAATGAAGTGCATCCTCCTGTAGCAAGCTCACTGTATAATCTAACTTCTCTTCATCTGAGCACTTTATCTGAATCAGAACCCTCTCGGTACTCTTCAATCAGGCTTCAGCCTCTTCAGAATTTGTAGTCCCATTGAAATCTACAGCTCTATACTTGCGAAGCTTATCATACTGGTCACTTTTCTCCACTAGAGTCTGCATCGGGACTTGTGACTCTTGGCCCATGGCATATGTGAAAACCTAGGCAAAGGCCTGAAAGAACTGCGGGTCCATAGATGGCATAGGAGGAGGAGGCGGTGGCACTTCATGCTGCACATTAGGTACCTCAGAATCAGGAGCAGGGTGTGTCTCAACATCTTGTGGGACATAAGATTCATCCGTACTCCCTTGGCGAGAGCCAGGTCGAGTCAGAGCTCCCCGAGTTCTCGTTCGAGGCGACATTTATCACTCCTTAAATATAAGATCAGTGAAAACCTTTAGTTTATGTAAAACAATTTCAAATCATGTAAAACAATTTAAAAACCATGCACTTAGTTTACTAAAAAAAATAATACATGTTCATTTCATGTCTTAGACTACCCAACAAAAGCCTAAGATACTCTTAAACCTGGTCGCTCTGATACCATAAGTATAGGACACTCCGCCCTTGTAAGTCACGAGCTCGACGTCCTAAGAGACATCTGAGCGCGTATCTCACAAGAATGGTGTGCCCCCACCAAGACAAACTTACTTCTACTGTTGTCGAACTAAGAAGAAGCGAAAATTAAGAAGAAGCGGACAAAACTAAGAAGAAGTTCACTAAGAAGAAGTTCACTAAGAAGAAGTTCGACAACTAAGAAGTAGTGGACAAAACTAAGAAGAAGTTCATGAACAGTCACTAAGAAGAAGTTCATGAACAGTCACTAAGAAGAAGTTCACTAAGAAGAAGTTCACTAAGAAGAAGTTCATTAAGAAGAAGTTCACTAAGAAGAAGTTCTAAGACCAAGAAGAAGTTCACTAAGAAGGAGTTCACTAAGAAGAAGTTCATGAACAGTAACTAAGAAGAAGTTCACTAAGAAGAAGTTCATTAAGAAGAAGTTCACTAAGAAGAAGTTCGAAGACTAAGAAGAAGTTTACTAAGAAGGAGTTCACTAAGAAAATAAAAAACATGTGTGTTTGTAAATTTTAAATAGATAACTATTATGCTGGCCTTCGGGTTATGAATAGAACTAGAAGCTAGTTAAGAACATAATGTAGCCAAGTAACTAAATCGACACGCATCACAAATGTGTGCCTTTGCATCAAAAGGCTATAATGACGTTCTAACTAAGCAAATTAATAAAATATGAATTAGTCGAGTAACCGGATCGACATTCGTTATCAATGTTTGCCTTCATGTAAAAAGACTAGGTCCATATCCACAAAAAGTAACCAAAAAATGTTTTCTAATGAAAACCTACCAAACTTGTCTTTAGCCTAACTTTTCATGAAAATGTACTTGGAATTAGTTACAAAATTTGAATGACCAAATAATTATTAATGTGTCTGTACAATTAAAAAGGGTGAATAAACTTGACATTTGGGTCTTGATTAATATGTATATTTAGTCCAGAGCTCCTAGACGCAAATTTTGCATGTTAATGATTTAGAATAACTTAAATGATTGTGTTTAGAATTAAATTTGTTTAATAAAGATGAAGCCATTGTCTCATTATTGCATTGTGTGCTTTGTGAGTTTGTGTTGTTTGTTGTTTTGTTTGCTTAAGGACAAGCAAATGTTTAAGTGTGTAGATGTGATAAGTGTAAATTTTATCGTATTTTAGGGCATAGTTGATATGTGCTTAGCTATTAATTTGATCACTTGGTATGTATTTAAGTTAAAATTGTGTTAGTTTGTGATTTATTTGTGTTTGAAGTGTTTCATGGGTTAGTACAAGTCTTTGAGCTTAAATATTATATTTTTAAGGTACCTTGATGTGTTTACTAGTGTTTTAAAGTCAATATCGAAGAGTGGAGGAGTTTTAGAGGAAATCTAGGCCACAAAATAGGCCCACAATTGTGACAAGTAGGTCATGATTATGATAGAAGCTCTATGTTTATCCAAGCTTATGGAATAGCCCACAATTGTGGCTTGTATGTCACAATCATGAAAAAAGGCTTAGATGTGAGCCACGACTGTGGCCTATAGGGCAGACGCGTAAATACTGGTGAACTTCATGTTTCGAGGGGTTTTTTGACCTCTCGGACCTTGGAAAAATCCTAAGGTTACTAAAAACATAAAAAAGTATAAAAATAACATAAACAGGCAGGGAAAAAGGAGCCTATATGTAGCCATTGTTGAAAACCCTAAAGAGAGAGGAAGAGAAGAGGAAGAGGAAGAAGGAGGAAGAAGAAGCGATCTCGATCAGGAGGTTTTCTGATGCTGCTGCCTTCCCAGATCATCCATTCTAAGTCTTTATTTCCTTTTCGTTTCAATTTTATTCATGTATAAAGTTGAGATGGATTGTATGATGATGATGTTCTAACTCTCCTTCAGGATTTTATTTTGATTTAATGATAATCTAGTCGATTGTGTTTATTGGATCAATATCGTGATTTGATTACATTCTTGCATAATTCGATAATAAAATGAGAGGGTGAACTTAATAAAAAATGATTAAATCAGATTAATGAGAGTTAGGCGATTTAATAAAAACTATGACAAATCATATTGGTAATTATGCGAAGAAAGATCTTGTGTGATGTTTCGATAATTTATTAGAGTGCTTTAGATCTAATTAGGGTTTTTAATAATTTCTAAATTGAGATATTACAAATTTCATAATCCAATTAGGGTTTATAAATTAGGACATAATGTTTATAACTCGAGGGAGAGTAATGAGACCTAGGATTGTCTAGAACTGACACATCATTAACACATAATCAGCTAGGTTAGCATTAATGATAGGTATAATTCCCTTTCTCATAAATTGGTAAAATCCTTAGGTTGATTTCTATTATGATTGCATATTGCTCAATTGTTAATACTTTTGTGTTTAATTCCTAATTCGATTGGTAGAATTCAATTATCATAATTAATTCTGGTTGCATCTTTATTTTTAGTTTTATAGCTTTTCTGGCGTTAGATTTTAAGATTGGATTACTCCCCCTTTTTGTGGGATCGACATCCCTTATACTACAGTCGTGACCCATGCGCTTGCAGTATTTAAGGGCTTATAAATTTTAAAGCTCGAACGACACGATCAAGCACAATAGTTAGCAGCTGTTATATATTCCACTTTAGTTGTCGAAAGCGATTTGCAATTTTGTTTCTTGCAAAACCAAGAAACTATGAATCCTCCAAGAAATTAACAATGACCATCGGTGCTTTTCCTCTCAACTTTATCACCTATATAATCTGAATCACAATAGCCAACTATGTTAAATGAATCAGTTTTTGAATACCGTAATACAAAGTCCATAGTTCCAAGAAGATAGCGAGAGATCCTCTTGACTACTTAAAGATGGCTCTCCTTTGGATTTGATTGAAAGCGTACGCAACGACACACACTATGCATAATATCTAGTCTTGAGCTTATAAGATATAGTAATGATCCAATCATTCCTTTGTACTTTGTCTCATCTGTAGCCTTGCATTCGTCATCCTTATCAAATTTAGTTCTAACATACATAGGAGTACCCATTAGTTTGGCATTCTCAAAATGACATTTCTTGATGAGTTCCTTTGTATATTTGTCTTGACTAATTAAGATTTTGTTTTCTGTTTACCTAATATACAACCTAAGGAAAAAAGATAGTTCTCCCATCATACTCATTTCAAACTCCCCCTGCATTAAAGCTAAGTATTCTTCACAGAAGGATGGATTACTATCACTAAATATTATGTCATCAACATATATTTGCACTATTAGTAAATCATTTTCCTTTTTCTTAATAAATAAAGTTTTATCTACCTTTCCTCTTTCAAAGTTATTCGCAAGCAGAAAGTTACTTAACCTCTCATACCATGCTCGAGGAGCCTACTTAGACTATACAGAGCTTTAGTTAACTTCATCACATAATTAGGATGGTTTTCATCTTTAAAACCTGGAGGTTGCTTAATAAACACTTCTTCGTTAATATATCCATTTAACAAGGCACTTTGACATCAATTTGGAATAATTTAAATTTTCTATAGCATGCAAAAGCAAGTAAAATTCTAATTAATTCTAATATAGCAACAGGTGTATTAGTTTCATCAAAATCAATACCTTCATGTTGATATAACCTTGAGCTACAAGTCTAACTTTGTTTCTTATCACCTTACCATTTTCGTCAAGTTTGTTTCGAAATACCCAACGAGTTCCAATGATTGATTTATTTTGTGGATGGGGTACTAGATTCCAAACTTTATTCTTGTCGAACTAATTTAGTTCATTTTTTATAACTAAAACCTAATTTTCATTAGTAAGAGCCTCTTTAAATGTCTTTGGTTCTAATTCTGAAATGAGAGCATCATAATTGCTTTTGAACATTAATCTGGTTCTTAGACTTTTAGAAGGGTCTTCCAGAATATACTAAAGTGTATCAAGATCTCTCCATTCTTTTGGTGTTCTTCATTGCATAGGCTCCTGTTGAGATGTTCTTAGAGAAAGAGCCTACTCTGTCCTAGTTTTAGGAGGACCTTCTTGATCTTATAATTCAGAAGGCATTATAGGTGTCATTTTGAGTCTGCGATGTAATTTTAGAAACTAAAGGATGCCTGCCATCATCTGAATTAGTTACTGTTTTCTAGGGTAGTGCTTCATCAAATACCACATGTATTGATTCTTTTATCTCTTTATTCTTTTATTATAAACTTTAAATCCTTTGCTAGCATCACTGTAACCTAGAAAAAATAACATCATCTGATCTCACGTAAAATTTTTCAAGATTGTCTTTTCCATTATTTAATACGAAGCATTTACAGTCAAATGCTCGAAAGTAAGCAACATTCAATTTTCTTCCTTTCCACAACTCATAGGAGGCCTTTTTGAGAATAGGTGTTATAAGACACTTGTCAAGTATGTAACAAGCATTAGATATAGCTTTTGTCCAATAATCATGAGATAAACCATTTTTACACAGCATTGTCCTAGCCATATTAACAAGAGTTATGCTCTTTCTCTCGATAACTCCATTTTGTTGAGAAGTCCTTGGGCATGAAAATTTATGAGTTACACCATTTTTCATTACAGAAATCTTTAAATTTTATGTTATGGAATTCTCATACATGATTGCTCTGAATTGATGTAACGCAATACCCCTTTTTAATCTATTTTTTTTGCAAAACAATTCTAGTAACTGTCATGTGTCTCAAACAACCACTATCAACTATCTATTGATTTTCTCTTATCTTTGTTATGAAACATATCTGTGGAATGTATTATCTCATTTTAGGTACCCAAACTTTTCTGGATCCTTTGAGGTTAGTAGTTTGACCTTTTGGTCTCCAAACATACATTTGAGATAATTTCTTCATTTTTTGAAAGTTACAGAAATGACTAATATAACTATGTCCCCCACAATAATCTCACAAAACAAATGAATGAGAATTATTATAATTTTTGCTATTTATCAGGTTCCTTCTGTTTTGACTATGCTACTGTTGGATTTAACAAAGAAATTCTTGTATAGTCTAATATTATTAATGTCATTATATCTTATTCTAGCCTTTTCAAAAACACCTTTACTATGCCTAAGTAATGAATCAAGATTATTCCTTCCATCAACAAAATTAGCAAGATCTTTTTCTAGAGAATTTTTTTGTAAATTTTACTTTCTCAGGTTCTAAAGTAGCAACTTTTCTTCTAATTATTTAACCTTATCAGAATTATTTTCAAGCAATGCATTCTCTAACTGACTTACCTTTTTTGTAAGAATCCCTTTTCAGAGACTTTTTGCCATTTTCAAATGACATGATTTTAAACAACAAATTCTTATTCTCAAATTATAATGATTTAACCTTATTTGTTAAGGAAGCATCATTATTTTTGGACTTCTAAACCTTTTTAAACTATTGCATTGTTAATTTTTTATAATCATCATACAGTTCATGATATGCATCTCTTAATTCATCAATTTCAATATCAGAGTCAGAATAATATACCTCATCGTCTCCTGATTCAGCCATAAAACAAATGTTACTGGCTTCCTTAGGCTCTTCTTCTTCAAAGTTTTCAAAATTCTCATCTGACTAAGTTGCAGTCATAGATTACTTTTTGGATTTTCTATTCTCTATTTTATCCTTTGAAGAGGACATTCTGATTTTGAGTGTCTAGGCTTCTTACAATGATAACATATAATTTGATTATTTTATGTATTACTATTGTTGCTGCCTTTTGATAGAAACCTGTTGTTTCCAGTTTTCTTGTTTCCTTTTCTTTTCTTCATTAGCTTCCTTTTGTAGAAGCGTGCATATTTTCTAACCAAGAAATTGAATTCATCGTCTCTATCTATTTGCAAGTGTTGTTTTCATCATCGTTTGATGGATTTGATTCATCAGCTACTTTTAATGTCATTCCTCTTCTATTTGAAGATCTTTCATCTTGCCTAAACTCGACTTCATGTATCATCAAATTTCCACTTAACTAGTCAAGTGAAATAGTGCCAAAATCCTTTGCAGTTTCTAAAACTGTCACCTTAAGTCTCCATTCATTTGGTAGTAACCTTAAAATATCTGTTACACGCTCATTATTAGGATATATCTTTCCCAAGTTCTTTAAGGCTATGATGGTGTTGAAATGTTTGAAGAATTTGTCTATAATTTCTCTTTGTTTCATGCAAATAGTTTCGTATTGATTCACTAAAAGACTTATTTTATGTTTCTTTACCCATTCGTTCCTTCAAAAGTAACTTGAAGTTTGTCTGTTAGCCCCAAAAAAATTTTATTTAAAATTAAGCATAATTAGCTTAATTGAGTAAGTTAGATTAGTATTAATTAAGTTGAAATTAATTAGTAT
>JAOTIZ010000002.1:20476210-20495437 GCA_027123425.1 Erythroxylum panamense | reverse complement strand
CAATCAGAGCAGAACCATTGACCCACATTCAACTTCCTCACTTTGTCATCCAAATTAAATTAAAATAAAACAAAACACTGATCTTTCTAGAGCAAACAACAAGGACGAGGCAAGAGAGAAAACCACTTAAAACCCTAACAGATCCTTCCTACTCCTCCTCCTCCTCTGTCCACCACCACTGACCACCATTTCCGGTAGCTGCAACCGCCACAACCCAATCTTATTGTTTTGCTGAAATTGTAACAACAACATAAACCTAGAACAAAATGAAAGGAGTCAAAACCACAAACCCAAAACAAAATGAAATAAATGTAAATCTAAAACCCCTTAAAGAGTTAAGAATATACCTCGTGAATATTAAAGTGAAACAAAAAAGTCACTAAAGCAGAAGAGGGAGATGATGATCCTTGGTGGCATGTGGCCTCCTCTGTCACCTCCCACACTCGTTAATAACTCGCTTGGAGATGGTAGCACATCGACGATGATGCGAAAATCCTTAAATGAGGATGAAGACTAACTGAATTAAAGGGGGGATACGATTTGTGGCCAGCAGTGATTAGAGAGCTGATAGTGGGATAGGGATTCGACGAGAGAAGTGAGAAAAAGGCAGACATGAATTAGTAGATAGGGTTCGTTGGAGATGAAAGAAGATGATAGATAAAATAAACGAAAATAATCAATTTGGGTGGGAAGAAGGAAATGAACGCACGATAGAAAACTTTCCATCATCGTTTTAAATGGTAAATACAAAGAGCGACGTTTTATCGGAGAAAACTTCGCTATTTTTGTTCGGTGACGTTTTAATAGAGAAAACGTCGTAAAAATATTACAAATTTATGACGTTTATATAAAACGTCACAAAAAGTTTGAACAATTTGTGACGTTTTATTAACAAAACGTCACAGATTGTATATGTTTTCTGTAGTGCATGCTAGGTTTAATAATGAGCATTATTGGTTCAAAGGTGGTACTAGAACAATATGGTCCAAACGCTAAAGCTGCTGGAAATTGTAGTTAAGGAGATAGAACAAGGAAAGTTAAAATGCATCAATGCGGTAGGGAATAATTCTTGGTTGGACATTATATAATTTAAGTCAAGGTGGAAATTTGTGAGATATGCCTTATAATTATAGTGAAATAGAATTTTAATGACTTTAGGGTTCTGATAAAATTATATTTCAATGACTTAGGATTCTTGTGAAATAGAGTTTTATTGATCATAAGTTTCGATGAAGTAGAATATCAATTATATGAGGATTTTATGACACTAAAGTTTTTCTTTAATTCGACTTCTTACATGTAACTCCATAAATACATTGTTAAGAATTGTGTAAAGTGGTAGTTTCAATCATACTTCTCCTTCTATCGTCTTTCTTACATTAATAGAAGAATCCATTTACTTTCCCATTAAATTTTTGTGTTCTTTGCTTCTCCATTTTTATGTATATTGCTTCCGTTTGTGCAATATGAAATAAATATAGGATGTTCTAAAACAATTTTATCTCAATTTCTAGCATCTATGCCCCTACAAGGATTCTTCAAATTTCAATATTTAGTTTTTTTAACAACCTTCAATACTTTTCTTCTTATACTTAACAAAAAATTCTGTTACTTATGATGGTTGATAATGAAAAGTTTTTCTATCTAGGTTGCGTGATTCGAATGAATTTTATTTTTCTCATAATAACTCTACAGCCTATGAAAAAGCCATCATTTTCTAGAGGCGGTGTTTTACAATTTTGTGGTCAGACTCGATCAGAAGATAGAAGGTTCCGGCGATCATAGATTAAAATGTAGTACTGAACAATTAACGTTGGGTATATTTCTGGAATTGCTGGCTGCTATGGTCCATTTGAAAGTAGATTGTTTCAGAAACCTTTGAAAATATGTGTCCAATTCTGGTAAAGCTGCTTATCGTTAAGAATAATGTAGTTCGTCTCTTAATGAGAGAGGGGAATTGAATTATATACGCTGTTAAATGAGATTAAAGTTATATGCCTATTCGTGGACTTCATTAATTTTCTCCAATGGACAAACAAAGTGTCTCTTAGCTAGAAGTACTCTTATTGGATTAAGCAATGTATCCTTGTTTACTTAAATATCATGCCACACACAAATGATGAGAAGGATGGCTCATATAGGAAACGATGATGATGAGCCCGTTCAATTATCCATAGCAGTACCTTGATCAAGCAAAGCCAAATGGCGGATGTCAAATGGGTAGGCATCTGAAGGGCTTAAAGCGCGATAAGCGCTTGTTGCCGAGTATATGTTGAAAGCCTCGGTGGGATGGAATGCGTCCCAGAAAGCATAAGCAGACCTGTTTGGACAAGTAATTTGGTCCACAATACATTCACCTGTGCTCGATACCGGACAGCATCCTGAACTCGTAACTTGGAAACCTGAAAAACACCAAGAAGACGCATGTTCTAATTTCGTGATGTTCGTTTCAATGCCTTCTGATATACCTCAAGTACGCAGTAAGTAGAATTACCAAGTGCAGAAGAATTCACTCCGATCCCGTAGGAGTCTATGTAGATGAATTTGGCATCCGAATGTTTGTCATTGAGTTCATCGATTAGTGATATCAGTTCGGTGTTGAAATCCTTGGACGCTGCATTCAAGAAGTCTACACAAGTAGAGCCATTTGTGCCGTAAGTGTCGATGGCATCCGGGGTACAGCCTAATAACCCTAGTCCAAACAATGCAAACTTCCGTGCTCCATAACCGTATAATACCTGAGGGCTCCACAAGAAATATAAGCCATTAATGTGTGTTTATAGGCTATTTTGCCCTTCAAATAGCTGAGGCTTTAAAGAACAAACATATGCTGTAAATTTACTTTAATATCAACTGCACATTTCTAAATTAATCATTTTATTAGGCATAATAGAAGAGTTTGATCTATAATAAAATGTAAGTGATACGATAATTAATCTAATTAAAGTTGACCAAAATCATTTAATTTAATTTGAATTATGAAACAACACAGGTAATAGAAGTTTATTAGGCTTGTATTGAATAACTCAACATAAATTCTATTTTAAAAAAGAAATATTCTTCACATGTGTGTTCAAACTTCAAAGAATATCTCTAATTCGTATATGATTATTCGGTTTGTCTTACATAAAATTTAGACATTATAGAGGCATATGGCTAAATATTTATATTTTCCTTGCTAACCTATGTGCTTATTGGTGGTAGATTAACGAGCATTTATGATAGTTTTTATTCCCCTTTATATGAAGGTCTTATAATTACATGTTATGTATTCTTCTCATAAATGTTGCATGACATAAGTTTTAACATTTTCAATACATATACTATTTTGTAGCTTTAGATATCATTGTATAATGAATATATTTTATACTTATTTTACAATCACCTTTTTCAGTCAACAATAAAAACATCATTATTGAAACTCATAATGGGATTCATTTCAAAAGGTGGATGCAAAATTTAGAGTTTCTATGAAAGTTGACTTCCATGACTATGGACAAGTCGTCTACACTAACTCCTATCAATACTAAAGAAGAAAAACTTTGCTAACACTTTTAAGGAAAGGTCAATCCTTACGTATTATTTGACCATAAAGAGTTTAATTTTGGATCATATGCTAAATGTACTTCTTACTTTAGACATAACAAAGAACTTTCTGAATTATGTTTCTCAAGGAAACAATTTTTCTTCTAATTCTAAGATAAAAACTATATTGTATAAGATATGATGGGGTTGGAGGTGCTAGGGAGTTGTCATTATAATATACCTAATCATGGAGAAGTATCCCATGTTATGACATAAAAATTTTGGCCACTTCTTTAGGGACAGAGTTGAAAGCTTGATAAAGGATATCATCCTTTCAACTCTTGACTTAAGTGAGTTAAAGAAAAGTGTTATCTATTATAAGGATAAGTTGACAGTTGATAAAATAAAGAAATATGTTTCAATTTACAATTCTAATTTTTTAGAAATAATTCATACTGATATTTTTAGATCTTATGCACCAATAATTTACAATTCAAGATTCTTTATAACTTATATTGATCATTATTCTTACTATAGTTATTTGTTCATTATTAATAAAAAGTCTAAAGCTCTTAAGGAATTTAACATCTTCGCATTTAGGTTGATAAGAAACTGATAAAGTTAATCAATATCGTTGGAGAAAAATATGGAAGATAGTATCAATATCGTTAGACATAAATATGGAAGATAGTATTTTGGTAAATATGGAGTTTTCGAACAAGCAAAAGATATGTTTACCCAAATACTTATAAAATTGTATCATAGTCACTCAATTTACTATATTAAATAATCTAGAAAAGAATAATCTAACTAAAAAGTGTAATTACAACCTTCAGTAAGAGCATGTAGAATAAGATTAATCTTCTAGAATATCTTTAAGTAGAAGCCATTAAAATAGCCATATGCATCTTTAACATAACTTTAAGAAAATTAATACTTAAATTCCTTTTGATTTGTGAAATGGATGGAAATTGGGCCTGCCCTCCTTAAATATGTCTCTAAAATCTAATAAAAATAAAATTTCATGTTAGATCTAATCATTGCTACTATACTGGATACCCATATCATCTAAGGGATAAATGCTTTATTATAGAGAAGGAAATTCCAAACTTTTACTATTGAAGTAAACTCTTTCTAATTATTAGAATTCTTTTTAATTATTAGAAAATATGAGTGTGAATAGGAATATAACCTCTTACTCCACCTCCATTTATGATGAAATAGTGTATCCTTTATCTTTAACTAATTTGACACAAGAATATAAGCCTACATAGTCATTACAAATTGATCCAAAGAACATGATAATGTTGAAAATATTGAACTAAGAAAATCCACTAGAATTATGAGTTATACTATTTCTTTTGGTTATGTAGTATATGTAGGATAGGGTGACTATAATATAAGATGCATCATTATTCTTATCAAGGTTTCAAAAGTTGTTTATAGTTCTTAATTATATTTATGGAGGAATGCAATTAAAGATAAAATGTAACCTATAAAGAACAATAAAGTATTGAAACTTATGGAGTTACCACTAGAAGGATTTTAAAGGAAAGAATAAATGATTTAAGACAAGATTGATTGAAAAAGAATTCACACAAAAAGAAGGAATAAGCCACCTTCTCTATATTGTTCTCTAAAGGTTCCTTAAAAGAGACTATGAAATTGTTAATTCATTTTCTTATGGAGTCACATCATATAGATAAAAAATTTGCTTTCTTTAAAGGAGACCTCTTTGAGGAGGCATACATAGAATAACCTAAATGGTTCAAGGAAGATGACATAAATCATTTTGTTTGCAAAGTTGAGAGATAAGAAAATATATATGATTGAAGGAACTTTCTCGTTAATGGTATCTTAAATTTGAAAAGGTAAGAAATGCTTGTAATAAATGGTTATAAGAAGTAAAGTGTTCTTTGCACTTTTTCGCATAGATGATATTTTACTTCTATCAAATGACTTTGACATATTGCATAAGGTTAAGTAATTATTGTTTAAATATTTAATATAAAAGACATCGGCAAAGTAATTTTATCTTAAGTATTTATATTCATTAGGATAAGTCGTTGAACTTACTAGGTCATTCTTTAAAATGTATACATCAAGAAAGTGTAGAAAAAAAGTTTAATATGGATGCTCTTAAACCTTGTACAAAACTAATTTCTTATAAAATATTATCTTTGGCTTAATACATAAAGAATAAATTTGAGAAAATGGCCATGAAGGATAATCCATACGTCAATGTAGTAGAAAGCTTGATGTATGCATAAATCTGAATTAGACCAGATATTCTATTTTATAGGAAATTCAATTATTTTAACACAACTAGAATGTCAGTAGAATAACACAAAATTTGATAACGGAGTTCGATCAAATTGTACCTACGTCTCCGGGACTACTGCACAGCCTTTTTATTAGGGGGAAAACAACACTTACAAGTGTTTACACTCAACACTTAACTCACTAGTGTTTACATACACTCTCAAACCCTTACCCCAATACACCCCAAAATTACTCACAAAAATTTTCTACTCTTAGTATTTCTCTTACTCACCAAAGGAGGAGAAAACTAAAAGTTAATATTTTGTTTTCCTTTTTGGATAATATAAATGGAAGGGGGAGGGGGTTTATTTATACTTGTTTAGCCTCCCCCCTTCCTCACTCACTTTCAATATGGGACAAAGTCCCTTACAAACCTAACACTATTTGGGTAGATATACTTAGTCATAAGAATTATTATTATTATTTATATGGGTTGTTTAAAGACATAAAGATTCAAAAACTTAAGAGTCGTATCAATATCAGGTAATTAAATCAAAAATAGGCCAACAAGAAATTTAAAATTATTGTTAGACCTTGCTTCTATATCTTATGGTATTGAAGTACAAATAGGTGTTTTATAAGCATAAAAGGGTATATGATATTTATTCTATAAAGAATTTATCTATTAGAATTTAATGTAACAGTGAGAGAAATTAAGATAGACAATATATAAGTACAATCATATAATAATGTTACTATTGTTCATTTCTACATTTCTATTTTCTTATAGATGAATATATATATATATATATTTCAAACTGACATGTGCTTATGATATTCTTTAGTACTAAAAATTTTATTGAACTAAATGATGGATATTAAGTTACCTTTGGATCAAATTATTTTTTAAAAAGTGCATCAATAAATTTTTCTTAGTGATTTTTTATCCAAATTATTTTACTTTCAAAATCGGGAACGGTCAATATTGCTCAATAGGGAGAATGATAGAAGTTTTTCCTCATTAAACTAATATTAATTATAAATTTTAAAATTAAACATTAATATCAAGAACATGGTTTTTATAATTTATAAAAATTAAAGTTGACTAAATTCATATAGACTATTAGTATGGCTATATAAATGTCTTGACCTTATGATGAGAAATTTAAAGAAAATTCTATATAAGGTGATTAGGTTAACACACATTAAAATAATAATTCTTTAATCCTTTAGGAGCCTTGCGATTTAGGAAAAGAGTGGGAAGTTATGATTTTCTTGTACACTCATCTAAATCAAGGATATGGAAAACAAAACATATTAAGTTTTATAGCCGTCTATTATTATTGATATGAACTCACCATTTCGTAATAAAAATCCTGAATAAAATTAGGGTTTGTTGACATAATAGGCCAATATATTGGGAGTGTAAGTCTTATCCAGGAGACTCGTGTATTGTGAACAATGATAGAAATATTTGGAATTTTAAACTTGTTTGAAACTTTAATTAAATAACTTAGAAAAGTTTACAGTAAAAAGTAAGTGTGGAAAGTGGTTATAGTCATATTTTATAATTAATGTTGTGCATTCGCATTCACACATATTTTAGGGTTTTCATGGCAGCTAAGTAAGGGCTAAATTTTAGAAAATATATACACTAAAGGATTTGAATTATTTGCGTAAAAATTCCAAAGTTCTAATATTGGAAGAATAACTTAAAATCTTACTCCAATTGAGTTAGATCTTTTAATACCTAAAGTCCGTTGCGAGAGTTGACAAATTTTAATTGATATTACTACAATACTTATAGATTTTGAGGCAACAACATGTATAAACATAATTTTATTTGGTAAATTTATCAGCTCATAAAATATCATAGTAACAACTATGGTTATTGAGAATAGGAGTAATAAAGGTGACTCCTATCTCAAATAACCATTATGGCTTCATGTTAAGGTCTACGACAAATGCATCATATCTCTTAAGAAGATTAATAGAATATTACAGGAAAAGACAAATAATCCACACTTAATTTTTATTGATTTAGAGAAGACATTTGATAGGGTGTCTCGGGAAATCTTGTAGAAGTGTTTAGAGGTTAAGGGGGTTCCTTTGTCTTATATACGAGTTATAAAGGATATATATGAAAGAATAAAGACTAGAGTAAGGATAATTGGAGGAGATACATGAAATTTTTCTATTGATATTGGGCTACACTTTGGCTTCTCATTGTGCCATTTTCTATTTGTAGTAGTGATGGATGAGCTTACAAAGAACCTTCAAAGGAAAGTATCTTAGTGTATGTTATTTGTTGACGATATTGTCTTAGTAGAAAAGATAAAAGAGGATGTCAATATCAAACTAGAAGGTTGGAGGCATACATTAGAGTGGACAAGTTTTAAATTGAGCAAGACTAAAACAGGGTACTCATAGTGTATCTTTTCAGGCCAAGGTGTATCCCAATATAGAGGTAAAGATTGAGTTAGAAGTTATAGCACAGATTGAGTGTTTTAAGTCCCTAAAGTCTATTATTCAAAGTAATATAGAGATCGATGAAGATATAGTCTACCGTATCAGATCAAGGTATCTTAAATAGAGAAGTATATTAGAGGTTTTATGTGACAAGAATATACCACTCACGCTCAAAGGTAAATTTTATTTTTTAACGATTAGGCCAATTATGTTATATGAGGCAAAATATTGACTTATCAGATAAGTGCACAGTCGTAAGCTAATGGTAGTAGAAATAAGGATGTTTCGTTGAATATATAACCTTAATGGAAGAGATAAGGTCAAGAATGTATTGATAAGAGACAAATTAAAAGTGGTCAATATTGTTGATAAATTAAAAGAGACGAGATTTAAGTGATTCGGACATGTTAAAAGGAAACACCCTAACGCTCTAGTAAGAATATATGAGAAAATAGTACTTAAAGACTGTAACAGGAAAAAGGGAGGCCTAAAAAGAACTGGAGCAAAATGATTAAGAATAATATAACTTTGCTAGAATTTATTGAAGACATGGTCAACAATAGACAAACTTTAATATACTAAGATACAAATTAAAGGATATCATGTTCAGAGGTCTTTACTGTTCTCTTAAATCCCCTAAACTTTTTCTTTCAAGTCATTCGTTTCATATATAGTATTAATATTTTGATTAAGTAGTAGTTCTCTTCTAATTATTTAGCTTAAGTAGTTTCTTACTTAGTTTATTTACTCTATTTTAATGGTTGGTGTGATTTATTCTTATACTTGTCTCTTTTTTCCTAGTTTGTATATTTATTAACTTATTTTACCTTGTATTGTTAACTTTTACCATGTTCTATGTGCATTGTATTACATATTTTTACATATTCAGTTATACATATTTATTTATATTTTATATTATTAATAATTTACACTACATGTGGTATATCAGAAACAGTATCTTTACTATAGAGGTAAGATTACATGCTATTATATCTCCCCAGATCCTACATTTTAGAGATTGATATTGTTATTATTATAGAAATATCATAATAAAATTTCTTAATTCAATCATATCCTACTCGACTATCCTATAAATGGGAACCATTTAAATGAGCCAAAGAAGACCAAAGAAAAAGTGTAACACTGGCTACTAACCTTTAGTTGGTGTCGATATTGATCAATAAGAAGTCCTGTAAATTGGTCCAAGGTATAGTCGTGGCTTGTTTGGTAGTAATTAGGCCTGTAATAGTTGTTTATATAATCGTTGCTGCCGATATCAACCGAATATAAGCACCTGTTTAAGTGTTGCGTTGTTAAGTTCTCGCTCCCTAGTATCTGAACCAGTCGCGAGATTATGGTGCGATGATTTTGTAGCTGCATATTCAAAGATATTCGCTCACCCTGCAAGAACACTAATTTTTGAATACTTGTCTCCTTCGATAATATTGCATTGTGTAAGCATGTGAAGTGTCAGGAATTTTTGTTACCAAATGTTGTCCAGTTTCTTCACGGATTCCTGCCGATCCAGATGCATAATTCGCACCAAAGAGTATTTCTAGGTCACTAGCAGTTACGAAGGGTGGAATGTAATTAGGAAACCCCAATAGTTCAGCTGGAATAAACCAAATTTCAGTACTTTACTTGACTATAATGACAAGAAAAAGGTTAGCAATTAAGTTCTTCAGAGTATAATGTATGATAAACTGAAACAAAATGCAGCGTAGACTAATTTACAAATACTCGGATTTTTGCTAAATCTCTAATATCGATATTAGGTGAAATTGAATTTCAGATTTTCCATTAAAAATTAAATACCATGTGAAATTGGGATGAAGAGATTACAAAAGACAAACAAGGAAAAGGTGGATTAAAACCCTGTATGCCCTCCCACAGATATAATATTATTGCAAGTGCATATCTTGCCCAACCCAAGTATGTATTTTCAGTTTTTGAGTTAGGACTCCTGTAACTCTTAACCGACGAAAAAATAAAGTACACTGGTTGTTGACTTTTTTACTTTTTGATTGAGGCTGCTTTCTGGAAATTTATTTCTGAAACAAGTTTAAAATGGGAAAATTATTGCAACTAATGTTAATGGATAGTTATTCATTTGCAAATTTTGTTGAATTAAATTAAAAAATATTGACATAAGTAAAACTTGAAATGATTATTGTCATAAATTTGTGATGTGGCAGGAGTGTTCTTAGCATAGGTTATGCCAGATTCAGCTAGCTACATAGCATATTTTATTTGATGTCATGTGATTAATATCAGAATCAGAGCATTACCAATGACATCAAATATGGTCTTTCCATTGCAGAACCTTCCAGTGGGTCCTCCAGGAAAATCAATCCCGTAAGGTTTATAGTTGGCCTTTGCAAGCGTCTGGAGGAAATTATTATTGCCGTTGTCTGCTTGCGAGTCTCCAAAAATGTAGTAACATGGCACTTGGAGCTCTCCACCAACACCATAGTTTTGCAACTTCGGAACTGCCAATATGTAAACAACCGAAACCCACCACCACAGCTTCATCTTAACCAGTAGCAATGCCATGTCTTCAACTGTAAATGGAAAAGACCGAAACTTTTTCAGAAGTAGAAATGTTGATAGACAGTCAAAAGGGTGATACCGGTTCGTACTTTGACGGCTGAAGATACGAGACGGGAGAAAAAGATGGTTGTTGATGATTGCCGTATTGAGCTTAGGAAAAAATTGGATCGACTTTGTGAGTGAAGAAACTTCTCTGCGATGCTCTTGACTGTATAAAATGAAGACCAGTTTGGCTGTATTGAGCTTAGGAAAAAATGAAGACCAGTTTGGCTGGATAAATTCAATAATGTCGTGTCTTGTACCCACCTAATGAATTAGTTAGCTAGCTAGGACTCGTCTGACTGTCTGAGAGCTATTTTTGATCCAGTTCGTAGTATGTCCTCTTTCATACAACCCAATATGTACGGATTCTTTCTTATTATTATTTAACCATGTACGGATTCGTTTTTTTACTGATGGAGTATTAATTAACATCGATTGCCCATTTCCAATTTTCTTGCGTTTTCCCAGAATATTAAATTATACTTTTGTAGTTTAGAATGACTAGGAGCCATGACTTTAGATATCAAACCTTTTATACCATTTAAATCTTGCCTGCAAGATAAGAGATTGATTTAACAATAAGGTTGCATGAAAACAGAAGAGTTTGAATCTCCCTAATGCGTTTCTGAAATATCTCTATAATATACTAATCTCGTCTACCTAATAATTCTGAACTTGGGTTAAGGCAACTGTTGTATAGATTCCTTCAAATGTGTGTGGGCATATTTGATGCAATGTTCCCTAATGTCTCTTTAATATAACCAACATATATATCCTAACTTATGTGATTTGTTATCACGTAAAATTGATGTGAATTATTCAATAATATGGTTAATTCATACGAATAAAGGATTAAAATTTAAGAAAAATGTCAAGCATTAACCTATATTAATATAATCTTTGTTCAATCAACTATCCACAATAATTAGCTTTCATTTTCTCCTAAAATCATGTACATCAATATTGTGTATTATTTAGTTAGAGGCACCTAGAGTGTATAAATAAGTGAATTTAGATCACATTAGAGACACATAGAAATACAAAGAATATTTCTCTATTTATTTTTTTCTCTATTTCTACATAGTATCAAAGTCTCCTTTGTAACAAAAGGAATCAAAATTCTATAGCCTTCTTTATTCTTTCTCTTAACATTCTGCTTTTGTATTTTGGGTTATTAAATTTGTTTCAAAATCATTTTTCATATACTCAATTGTTACTCTTTATGAGCATATTACAATGATGCAAAAATCATCTCCAGAAGTCTATCCACATGCCCTCAAGTGTCGCCCCAAGTCATTGGATTCCAAAACCCTAATTGCTGGTGTTTAAAGGAAGAAGAAATCTAAATGAAATCTTTTAGCTTTCATGCAAAATGACTTCGTTTAGTCACAAGAAGTGAACACATTAGTGCCATGTCATCCAACATGTCAACTGCAACGTCAACTACTACATAAGCTAAAATCCTAGTCAATTGCCATGTCATCTAACATGTCATTTTCCACATCGTTAGCAATCATTGCCACACTAGCTGTACATGTGTCGTTACCTTATTTTTTCATGTGTGCTCTCCTCTTTAGTTCAATTCAGACCTATCAATTAAATTTGGTTCAAAAAATTTGATCGATACTTTGACTACTCAATTTAGTATATTTTAATTCAGGTTCTCTACAAATTAGACTAGTTGTTAAGGTTTTTTGACATTTTGAATCTAATTTTGTGGTCAAAATAACCAATTTCATCTTTATAAGTAGGTTTCCTTTTATTTTATTTTCTTATTTCAATATGATGCATCTAAACTTCCCTATAGCATCGTCGATGGCTTCAACTATGATCTTTGGGCTAAGGAAATATGTAGTTTTCTTAAGGGGAGATTCCTTTGGTGTATTGTTATTGCAGAAATAACTAAACTCACTTAAAAGAAAGCTGAAGATATTGATGTATTCACTAAATGATTAGTGGCATGGGATGAAATGAACCATCAAATCTTAATATAGTTTAGAATACATATGTTAAAGCCATCAAACTTGACTTTCAATAGTTTGACATAGCTCAGGAGGCATGGAATTTCCTGAAAATTTTATTATCCTGTATCAAATGATATCCACCGATGTTAGCTATATAGGAGAATTCATCGCACACAACAACAACTAGATAGACGATACATAATTATGTGTCTAAATTACAAGAACTTTGGGATTAACTAGCACTTGATGATCCTATTTAGCCTAGTTTTGATGCTAGTGCAATTTATACAAATCTTCAAGATTGTTATCATATATGGCACTTACTTATGAATCTCAAGGTCATTTGTAACTCTCTTCTTCATAAAAGAACTCTACCCAATCTCGACACTGTGATTAAGGAGCTCATTTTAGAGGAAAGATACCTTAATATGCTCCGTATGGAAAAATCTTTCTTATTTACTAATGTTGTACTTACAAATTATACTTTGTCTTAAACTTCTTACAACTCAGGAAAGAAGTTCTATAAAGGATCTTGTGGCGAATTCAAAAAGCCAGACATTATATCTCTTAATATAGAAAACAACTTAAAAAGAAATCTAGACAAGATAATTCTTCCAAGTCTCTTCATCTTACTTTCACTACTATTGTTACCACTGAGGGGCCAAAAGCAAGCACTTCTCCCAAATTCTCTTTAAAGGACCTCCACGCCTTTCTTCAACAATGTCAACCAAATTTTGGTGCAGTCTCCTCCTCTGCCCTATCTGTCACATCAAGTACCTCAAATTCTTGGTAACTCGATTATGCCTATTGAAATCATATGACCTTCGATTATTTTATTCTTGAATCTTTAACAATACTATCTATTCCACTCATTATTCACACTACTAATAATTCTACCATGCATTTAATCATATAGGTATTATTCACATATCCATATTACACTTACCTGAAACCTTTCTTATTTCCAAACTCTCATTAAATCCTATTTCTGTTAGACAATTATATGAACTTAGTGTTAACTTATCTTTTTTGATATTGAAATGATGTGACCTCTAATTCTTATATTCTTGAATCTTTAATAATACCATCTACTTCGGACGTTGTTCACATTGATGATAATTCTACTATGAATTTAATTATATAGGTATTGTTTTCACATCCATATTACATTTACCTGAAACCTTTCCTGTTTCCAAACTCTCAAGTGTTAGCTTATCCTTTTCAAATTGTGGTTACATTATACAGGATCCACAAATGAGTAAGATCTTTAGGAAAGGGTGTAAGGTCAGATGATTGTTTGAGCTTACTTCATTAAATCTTCCTTCAAATCTTTTTGTGGGCGTTGTTACCTCTAATTTATGGCACTCTCATCTAGGTCATCTTTCTATCTCTAAATTAGGGTCATTAATCTCTAGCAGTAACTTAGGTTATGTTAAGACTGCACATGTTGAATGTGTCCCTTCTCAACTATCTAAAAGTCATTTTTTACCATTTTCTCTTAATGATTCTATCTCCTTAGCACCTTTTAATCCAATTCATTTTGATGTTTGGAGTCCTGCACCTCAAGAAGCATGAATATTATGAGATCTTTATCAACGATTTTTCTTGCTAAATATAAATGTTTCTAGTGCGACATAGATCTAAACTATTCTCCATTTGCTCTCATTTTATTAACATGATTCACACTCAATTCTTTTGCAAGATTAAAGTATTGGGACTAATAATGCAATGGAATACAAAGATAAAAAATTTATCAACCTTCTTAATTAACAAGGGATCATCATTTAGATATTTTATGTAAACATATCTTAACAAAATAGTTAGGCTTAACAAATATAGAAATATCCTTGAAACTACTCGAGCCCTTCTTATGTCATCTTTTATCTTAAAACCCTTTGGGGAGAAGCAGTCTTTACTACTTTCTATACTATAAATCGCATTCCCTCTCCTATCAAAGGTAACATCTCTCCTTATGATTGCTTATTCAATCATGCTCTTGATTATCAGTCTCTTAAAGTTTTTTATGTACGTGCTTTGTTTTATTACAACCTCATGAACACACCAAACTTGAACCTAGAGCACATTTATGTTGTTTTCTAAGGGATGGGATAGATCATAAAGGATAAAGATGTTGGGATCCATTATCTTAAAGTCTGTGAATCTCTCAACATAACACTTTTTGGGAACATAAAATGTTTTCCACAATACGAAAATCCTGAGTCAGCAAACCCTCACACATTTTTTTTTCTGATCCTACCATACCTTTAGTTCCTAATACTTTCTCTATAGGTTCGTTTTACAACTTAACACAATCGATGCTTGATTTTATTATATCTTTTCCAATTGTAGATCCTCAATTCTCAATAAATAGCTCTCTCTTCTATTCATTCATTATAATCTACTTAGTCTCAACAACCCCTCCGTCGATCCTCTCAAGTAAGACAACCATCTATTTGTTTTAGAGACTTCCATGCTTATCCCACTATTATCTCTTTATATAAACTTTGCATCTATCGTGAGGTCAACTCTAACCCTTTATGGCAACAAGCATTGGCGGAAGAATTATGGGCCCTCTCCGACACTAACACTTAGGACTAAGTTGACCTACCTTCAAATAAGTTTGTTATTAGCTATAATGGGTCTATAAATTCAAGACTTGAGCTAATGGATTAGTCAAAAGAAACAAATAACAATTGATTAAAAAGGGGTTTACTCAAGAATATGGAATTAACTATGAGGAGACCTTCACTCCAGATGCTCACCTTACTTCAATCTGCAATCTTATTATTACAATAGCAAGCAAGCATTAGGAATTTTTTTGATGGATGTCAAGAATGTCTTTCTTAATGGTGATCTTCATAAAGAAGTATTTATGCAACCTTTAACTAGGTATGCTTATCCACCAAATAAATTTTTTCATCTTCGTAAAACATTGTATAGCCTTAAGCAAGCTCCTCGAGCATGGTTTACTAAATTCAGCTCCACCGTCAACAATCTTGACTTTATGTCTAGCACTTATGATTATGCTTTTTTTGTCTGAAAAACAGATGAAGGATGCACTCTTCTCCTTCGATATGTTGATGACATGATAACAATCAGCGATGACACTTAGGGGATTTGAAATGAAAGATTTAGGTCTCCTAAGTTATTTTTAGGTGTTGAAGTATCTTCTGATGATTCAAGCAGCTACTTATCATATCTCTCGTGCTAGTTTTACTGATACTAAGACTGCTAACACTCTACTTAACTCTAATAATCATATGATTACCATTGATGGAACTTCTCTGAGTGATGGTAATTTTTATTGACAGTTGGTTGGTAGTCTTATATCTTACTGACACTTGTCTAGATATTGCTCATACAATTCATAATGTCAGTCAATTCATGTTTGCACCTCGTACCAGTCACTTTTTTATTGTTCATCGTATACTTTAATACATTCAAGGCACCTTATTTCATGGGCTTCACTTCAATCATTCATCTCTGTTGGATTTATGTGCATACTCTAATGTTGACTAGGCTAGAGACTCAACTGATCGTTGATCTACCACTAGCTATTAATTTTTTTCTTGGCACATCTCTTATTTCTTGGTGTAACAAGAAACAAATGATTGTCTCTTGCTCAAACATTGAATTAGAATATCGAGCCTTAGCTGACACTTTTATGGTTACGATAATTACTTCAAGACATTAGTGTCACACTTTCTTTAGCAGTTTCTCTCTTTTTGATAATCATAATGTCATGTAGATTGCTCGCAATGATGTCTTTAATTAATGAACTAAACATATTGAGATCAATTGACATCTTATGTGTCATCTTGTGGTTTACGAAACTATACAACTTGTCTCAATCTCATCTATGGCACAAATTGTTTGTCTTTTTACCAATTCACACCCACCTTGATATTTTCAAGATCTCTCCAAACTTAAGTTATCGTCTTCACTAACACCTTAAGTTTGAGGGAGGATATTAATGTTTATTAACGTAATCTTGGCCAATAAACTATCTACTGTAATTAGTCTTCTTTTTCTCCTAAAATCTTGTATACTAATGATATTTATTATTGCAACATCCCACTACCATAAGGCAAATACCTGAATACCCGAAGGGCATTCAAGTACATACCCTATGATAATAGTATGTTGGAGCAAAAGCAAATCTAACTTATACATGGCATCACTAATATCATTTAAAAATCAGCAAATTTTGAAACCCTTCATTTCATTCATACACCAAATTTACACTGTTTCCTTTAAACAAATATTTACAAAACCTTTTATAGGTTCCAGCCAAAACTACAAAATACAAGACTCCACACTCCTGGGGCCAGTTGACAAACCTCTGAGCCATAACAAAATTCAAAGGGTCCTTAAGTCCTGTCTAAAGCACTAAGTCTCCTATCTCGTACCTGAAAAACCACATTGCAATTTTTTATGAGCTTTACAAACTTAATGAATGAACCATCATGGATGATTTCACCGGATCACATACACACATCACATATGCACAAATATTCATTCTAAACATCATAACTCACACAACATGGCACAACATAGGATCACTCAATACAGCTTTCTAAATCATTCATGGATTTCAATCTTATATGAATGCTATATGCATGAAACTCACATACATTCTGGTTGTTGTGACAGAATGCCTATCACAAACTTATACAAATACTGGCCCATAGGACTCAGTCAAACAGAATCACGGTTCATAGCTATATCTGCAGAATCAGAAATCACGGAGCAAAGCTCTATGTGAAATCACTTCAAACTGGCTACTCAAGTCACAATGCCTTTATCTGAGCATGTATTTTATGAAATGCGTCAAATACTGAATATGTCATATATCACAATCTTATACAAATGCTCATAAAAAGTTTTCACATTCATCAAACCTAAGTCTGGCATTCAGAGAATCAAAGTCATTCAGAAATTCATATCAAATCAAAACATTTCCAATACATGCCCAACTAATAAACTCCTCGGACTTCAAGTCCATAATTTAGAAACAATTCGCAAACAGTTCAGTAAAAATTTAACAAATCAAATAAATTCAAAACAAATCAATCCTGGGAAATCATCTAGGTTGACTCACAATACGCTCCAAAATGTTATTTCCTGGATGGTCTGGCAATGTTTGACTGGCGTCCAATGAGTTCTTCTATATCATACAAAACACATTTACAAATATCACACTTTTGCACAATTGTACAAATATTCCTTAACACACACGTACTTATACAATATGCACAATGCATATTCAATGACAATTCCGGGGGTACTTTATCGAGATCCTTATAAACAAATCATTCAGATATCAAAGCCCTCATTAATACCATGTATACTTATAATTTTGACCAATAAAAAGCAATGTGAAACCAATTACACAACTTCATTGACCACTTCAGATTTTCTTCCAATATAAATACGAGTCAACTTTGCATAATAAATCTAATAAAGTAAATGGCAAAATTAGGCAAAACTTCCTTCTACAAAGTTATTTTACAATGTCTTAAGTTTCTATTTACACCAAAATCACTCAATTTGGTTCAGAAATTTGGAAGATATACCTCAAACCTTTTCAGACTGTTCTTATTAAAAAATAGTTTACTATGTACAACTTCCACCCAGAAATTGAACATTTTAGAGGCTGAATCAAAATTAGACTTTGTCATATAATTTGTAGCCCTATTTCTATAGTTTACTCAAAAGTAAAAATAATCTTATTTGGAATGCTATAGATCCATATATAATCAAAACACCGAACTATGTTCAATAAAACAACACCAGCTCATACCATTCTAACAAATTCTCTCACTTTCGTTCAATCAATCTTTTTGAAAACAATTTAGAATGTTAAAAATTTTATGGAGAGGTAGGAAAATGTGTTAAGAATCTATTGGTTCAAGAATAAAGTCATTTGGACATCGGATGAAGAAGTTATAACAAAAAGATCAAAGTATGTTCAGAAAATAACCTCCTTTGGATATACAGGGAAGTCGCGATCGTGCACATGCACAATCGCGACACTCTATTGGACCTGCGAATGCTTGTTCTTCTTCATCGACATCAAAACTTCAAACCTCCATAACTTTTGACCCAGAACTCCAAAATTTACAAACTTTATATCAATGGAAAGCTAAAAGAAAGATATACAACTTTCATGAAGACCATTTTATCAAAATCTACTTAGATCAGTACAGTAAATTCACTGAAGTTCAGATCAAAATTCAACTCTCTCCTACTATTCATTCCTAGAATTTTCAGACTTCTTTTTTTCTCCAAAATCCAACACTTCTATTTTTATTCTAGACATTTCAACTCCATTTCGATAAACTCATTCACCACAATTCATACTACTCCTAAAAATGCAAATTTAACCAAGTTCCATCAAGATCATCAAAAATTC
>JAOTIZ010000002.1:20461484-20473837 GCA_027123425.1 Erythroxylum panamense | reverse complement strand
TCACTAGGTTCCAATTAAGTGAGACGACCCGAGGTTGCATCCTGTATTGCAATCTTTGGAATTATTATTTTTGACCGGTTTCCAAGGATCGATCATAAGATCGAATCGACAAAGCCGCGATCAACAACATAATTCAAGAGAGAGTTCCTTATAGGATAACCCTTTGGGAGCTGCTAAGCAATAAGAATATTATCACCAATGCTTCTATCCTTCATAAAGGCACTTTGATTCTCATTGATTATGAGACTGAGAACCCCTTCAAATGATTTTCCAATATCTTAGCAATAATTTTGTAAATGAAGTTTGTGTACGCTATTAACCTAAAATCACCAAAAGAAGAGGGGTAGAAATTTTGGGAATTAAATAGAGAAAAGTTGTATTGAACTCTTTTAGGATGAACCCCTTCTCAGAAAACTTATTAATGGCCTCTCTAATCATAGATCTAGTAATAGATTAGTTCTTTTGAAAGAAAAAATCATTTAGTCCATCAGGACTAGGGGCCTTCATCCCATTCATAACAAAATTAGTAACATTAATGTTATCATCAAAGATAGGTTTCACCAGCTCTCGAGAGGCTTTAGCAGAGTTTCAGTTGGAAATAATATATTGGAGAGAGTCTACAGAGGTAAAAGAATCAAGTTCTGAACCCAAAAGCCCCTTATAGAAATTGACACTCTCTTCTATTATACTCAGTTGATAATAAATGAGTATCCCATCTACACTTTTTATAATGAAAATTTTGTTGATATTTCTCCTATTTGATAAGGAATTGAAAAAGAACTTGGAAGCTTTATACCCTTTCTTAAGTCAGTTAATTTGAGCCCTCTGTTGGATAGTGAAGAATGATTTAGGACGTCTCTTAGACAGGTCTCCAAATATAAATTTTCCTTCTGAATAAAATTAGGATTTCTAGGATTTATAGAAAGTAAAAAATTAAGTTGCTACTAATCTTCCCTTGGCATTATCAATAACTATTTGAGTGATAGGAGAGTGAGCTTTTTTCAGCTTCTTTAATTATATTTTAATAGCTTCGAATTTTTGGCAACAGATGTATTGTCGAGATTCAAAGACTTGAGCTAATAAACTCTTCATAATTGCATTATTAAAAGCATCTACTTTGATAAGAAAGTTATTAAATCTAAAGGGGGTTGATGAGTGGATGTTCTATAAAAAAAGACCATTAATTAGAATCAAAGTATGGTCTAAAAAAAGAGGATACAAGAAAGAAGCCTTATTCTCAGCCAATTAAAAGATCCAATCCTTATTTATTAGTATTATATCTAGCTTTTTCTAAATAAACCAAGCATTCTTTTGTTGATTACTCCAAGTTAGGGACGGCAAAAGGGCCCAGGCCTGACCTGACTAGTCCTACGACCCGACAAGGTAATAATAAAACATAGCTGTTTTGCCAAAAATGATGTCATTTTTTCATTTTCTAAAAAATAAATAATTTGGCCCGAGCCTAGGTGGGATGCCTCGGGCCGTTACCATCCTTACTCCAAGTAAAGGAGTAACCTTCATGTTTATGGTCTAATACACCCAGATGATCCACACAAAGGTTTTAGATCTTCAATGTAGTTCTTTAGACTACAATTTCCTTTTACTTCTGATTTATAAATAGTAGAATTGAAATCTCCATAAAAGATGCAGGGACATGAAAAGGTATATGGGATGTTTCTTAAGGAAGGCCACAAACTACTCCTTTGGAAACTTGTATTAAAACATAGACAAAAGAGGAGTGGATTGTAACTCCTTCCAAAATGAAATGAACTTTTAGGTGTATCATCTGCTTATTAAATAACTTCTCCACTTTAACAAAATTCTCGTTATAACCAATAACAATTATGCCATAATGATGGTGTTAATGTTTGGGGAGAAAATTCTGACAAGGACCAAAAATGTTCACCTTATTCATATACCCAAATCTTATTTTTATTTCAAGCAAAACTATGACAAGATGCCTAATCCTACCGAAAAAATCCCCCAAAGCAATCAGCTTTTCTAGGTTGTTAATACCACAAACATTCCATACTAACATTGTCATATCAGTATATTTTTACCTTTAACACCTTTCCTCTTTCCACTTCTCTAAGTCTCATATTTTGAAAATCATCTACCTATGTTTCTCCATTCTCCAAGTCTAGAAGATTGATTGAGGAATTAGTAGAGGAGGAAGTCACTTCATCCTTGTCAAAAGATTCCATTCTGACTCTAAGGGCTGTATTGGAGCTGTTGTTATCCTATAATCCGCTATCTTTTGGTTTGCCCTCTCCCTTGCATTATACCCTCTTGTCTTGGTTGGGGATGCTTAGGGCTAGATGTGTCTATCTCTAATCTCATTCCCTTGTAAAATGGAAAAAGGTTTCTAATTGTAAAAAATGTGAGCCATATCTTCTTTTAAAGTATTATCAATGCCAAGTCTAAAATTTGGAATATAATTAGGGAGCTCTGTAGATATGTCCACACTGACACATATTTGTGCATAACCAATTCTTTTTTTCTTTTTACAATGTCTTAATTAATGCAAAGTGATCTACCAATCTAACTAGCCAGCAAGCTAATGCGCTAAGTAGTCCAATATTCCAAAGGTATACTATGTAAGTTGACCCAAATTGGAAAATTTTGTACCTTAATATTTTTCCAGCTTAATGTTAGGTTTCTATGATTGCAAGAATAATGAGAGTTGAGAAACATGTCAAGGACCCTCTTTCAGTATCTTGTTTATTGTAGCTTGGGTGGAAAAAGCGAACAAAAGTAGGTTATTTTCTGTAAGTAGCAAGGAAAGGAGGTCTATACTCCATGAAGATTCCAGCCGAAGTGGATTCCCAAATTTTTGCTCCCGCCTTCAGCATCTCAATGTCTAGAGAAACTACTATTCTGCCTTCAATTTCTTTCAAATGATTGTAATGAAGAATGGTGCCTAAGGGCTCCCCTACCACATATTTATAGCTCTTGTTCCATAAATGGTTAATTGGATAAGTTTGTAGGGTGGAGGAAGATGGATGTTGTTTTATTTGATTAGGTTTCTTGTGTGGTAGTTGGTTTTCAATTTGAAGATGATATTGGTCAGATTGTGGAGTTTGGGGAGGGAAGATGATTGGAGGGTTTTGAGGGAGGGTAAAGGAGGAACGACATCAGGAGAAGCAAGCTACATTGATGTCAAATGGAAGGGAAAGTCAGTTTTTGGGATAGTTTATGGAAATAAACCAGCTTTCCAGATGAAAAGGAAACAAAAGCAAAAGCAACAAAAGGGCGGAACTTTGACTAAAAGTAAGGAAAAACCAGAAGTGCCCTTGTGGAGAGAGAGCAAGGTACACAATGAGAAGCTGGAAAGCGAATAAGGATCTGTAAAAGGAGAAGAAGGATGGATTGTGCAAGGAGATGGTTGAGTGTGCAGTAGGAGGAATGAAGGGTTAATGAATGGATTAAATAGTGCTGGAGAAGAGAAAGCGTGGTGTAGAGAGAAGAGCATGGTCGTTGAAGATGTTGTTGTTATTAATTGTACTTACTTTTTAGTTCTTTCCATAATAAACTATTGGTTGTTCCATCAACTTCCTCTCTTAAGATCTTGTCACTTAAACTCAACAATTTTACTTTATACGCCTCTGTCACAATCTCTTCCTTATTTGATACTGCCAAATTCTTTAAAACAATTTTTCTTCTCCTTCCAACACTATTGCCTATCCTATTAAATAAAAAATACATTCATCTTTACCTTTCATAAATTGAAATTATTTTATCTATTAAATTTCTTAATAATTTCATAGATTGAAATTATTTGGTCTAATACCACGATACTGAGAATTTACGTAAAAACATAAGAAGATATACTTCTTTTAATATTGTAAGAAAGATGATGCAAAGGGAATAGATAACAACAATATTCCCAATCTCACAAAGATTCAAATTTCTAGTCGTTTACAATCTATGGTTACATGTAAAAAGTTTAATTACAATGAAATTTTAGTTTTGCAGAAGTTTAACATCACCCAAGTGATAGAATTTTATCATAATTGTGGACTATACCAATTGAAAAAAAATCATACCCGAAATTACAGATTAATTTCATAATTAATCAACACAAATAATTAACCCTAGAATTGCAAGCACACATATAGTTTCAATGGGGCAACTGTATTTTAAAGATTGGCTAGCAGTAGGGCCTCCTGTGCTTTATAATACATAGGCCAAGCCTACCCATCATAACTAGCCCATGAACACAGGCCCAATGACACGTTAAAGAGAGAATTACAATTGACATCTAATTAAATCGGGATTTGTACAAAATAATTTCAATTATGCTAGTCCACAATAAATGATAAAATTCTATCACTTCTTTTTATGGTTGATCCAATATTCTTTTAGTTCTAAAAAAGAAAGGAGACAGAACTTTTTTTTTTCGATAAGAAGATGAACAGACGGATGAAATTTGTAGTTGATGAGTTTATTATTCTTTCTTTTTTTCAAAGTACCCGTAGCTCTATATATAGAGCCTCCTTTTGTGCAACCAGAACATAACAATGCAATATACAAATATTGTTTACATGGAATCAGAGCCATTATCTATTATTAATAGTGTCGTGATCTGTCCTTACGGCTATTCTCATTTGTGGCAACTGTGTAAGCACTTTAGTTGTCGGCACTTCAGTGATTTTCCGGGTTTTCTTGCAGTTGAAATTTCTTCCATTAATAGCCATTTGTTTTGTAGCGGCATCCTTGTCCTGGTTATTGTGTCCACAGCCTGTCGTCACTTGCTTTGCTCAAGTGTCCCACATTTCATTGCTTCCTGCACCAAAGTTTGCTTTCCAGCTGCAGTTATCTTGGTTTGACTTTTTTCTCTTACTCGCTCAACGCGTGTTAGAGAAACAGTTGCAGCAGTCCAAATCACTCTGTTGCATCTGATATTTTGCTGCACACTTCCCTTCTCTTAGCTTCGTCGATTTGATTCTATAAAACTATGGATAAACACGATATTACCAAATCCAATGGTGTTTCATTTGATAGAACCGACTATGCGAGTAGACACAAGGAATGTCCAATTTTTTTGCGAAGTCACAAGTTATGGAGTTGTGTTACAGGTGATTTTGCTGAGCTAAAAGAAAAGCTTGACAAAATTTCAAGAAATTCAAAGAATGATTAGAAAAAAGGGAATACAAAACTTACTAAATTCTCAAATAGTTCCGCAACACATGTGAACCATTAATCAAACGACATTTTGGTCATTTTAAAACTACAAAAGAGGTTTGGGATATGACTGCTAAACGTTACTCTACTTCTGACGTTGCTCACCAATTTCTGTTACCAGAATAATTCCATCATCTAAAACAAGAAACTGAACAATCTGTATCTGATTTTCTTTCACTTTTGCTCACAATTTGGGACCAACTTGCTACTTCTAATCCAAAGTGGCATGACCAAAAGAGATGCTGAGTTATTTGCACAACAACAAGATCACGTGAATGTAATGAAGCTCTTAATGTCTCTTCATCCTGAATTTTAACTGGTTCGTGGTGATGGGAAAAATGTCGATAGATGCAGCGGAAGTGACCCACCAATTAGTCGATACAATAACAATATATATGACCCCAGATATAAATTAATTCTCCCTACTTGTGTAAACTTTTAGGAAATAATTAGGCAATAAATAATCTAACGTAGCACCTAATAAAATCAACACTACGATATACATGAAAAACCTCCTCGATATGAGGAGTAAAAAACACAAGACTAAAGTCCAGCAAAAATCTCCACTATCAATAAATAATAGGTACAATAATAAGTTCTCTCTAGTATCCTACTAAAGGCAACAACAACAAAATCAAGAATACAACAATTCTCGGCAACAACATCAATAACAACAATAAGAGAAATCAACAAGAGAGTTTGTGAAATCACCTGGAATCACACTCTCTAAAACAGCTCGAGCAGATCACCCAAAAGGTCTACAAATAGCAAACCCACTGTTTGATATCAAGATTAACGTGTCCTCTACCAGTTGTCAAAGTTTCAGCCCAATTGAATCACGTTTCACCATCTAATCGTGAGCTTGATCAAAACTGCTCAATGTTGGAATTTAAAGATCCCAAAAGTCGATCCCAACTTTGATCACGAATCGCCAGAAAATCAGAACTCCGATCACGATTATGATTGTTGGAGTTGAACTAATACCAGTGTAGAGTAAGCCTTCGAATTCCGAGCTTGATCAGACCATAAACGACCATCTGATTGAGGACCTAATCAAGACTGTTTAAATTTCTCTCCCACTTACTAATATTTTCTCTCTTCACTCTCTTGTTTTTTATTCATTACAAACGATACGATCCTCTCCTGTCTCTTTATACAACAGAAGAAGGAAGAAACCAAATTAAATTCAAACATAAACCTTTGCTTTTTTCTCTCAATTATGGAGGCTATTTTTTTTAATTATGGAGGCTACAAATGTCAAATATGGAGGGTTGACTAATACGTGGATCACTTTTACATTGTGATACATTTCCAAAAATGGAGATAGTTGCTGCTAAACTTATTTCTAAGGAAACCAAGTTAGTTGCACTAAATCTCATTGTTCTATTGGCATTATCTTAGCTACTACTGGATCCACAAGATCAACAAGTTCTCATCCTCCAAGGAAGGGCAACTATAATTACTGCAAAGAATTAAGACATTGGATATCTGAATATCCAATCAAACCACCGAAAAAGGATTATATACAAAAGTCTTGACAACACTGACGCAATCCTTCCTCTTTCACTACTGTAACCACTTAGGATTCCATTAGGCCTTCTGATTCTGACCTTGCTACACTTCTTGATCAAATTGATATTGATACCCTTAAACAGGCACTTCTTTCCTCTCAATCTGATCATTCTACAACCTTAACCTTATAATTCACACCAGGTACAGATTCTTTGTATCTTGATTCTACATATTGCAATCATATGAGTTTAGTACTTTCATTATTCAAAAATAAACAAATAGTTGAACAAGCCCACATAATACACACTGCTCATAATTTCCATATGTCTGTTAGCCATATTGGTATTGTGTCTACATCTAACCTTACATTACCAAATAGCTTCTTGGTTCCAAAGTTGTCACTTAATTTGATATATGTTATTCATATTGGGAAACAAGGATGTGATCCAATTCCAAATGCATTGGAATAATCATGAAACTTTTTGATATTTTAGTTTCCCAAAAACCAAGATTAATTAAATTCTATAAAATGATTAACACATAAATTATAATAAAGCATGAATCGTAATCCGTACCTTATTCCAAAGCTTGATTTTTATCTTGTCGTATCCCTCGAACTATTTCCAAAACTGATTTATCTTAACCACTGTAGCCACACAAATGTCCAGCCTCTAACAGTATCCACAGAATAGGTTGAGAGAATTCTATAACTCTTACAAAGAGGGTTAAGTAAGAAGTATTAACTCCATCAGAACTTAAGCCTATTTATAATATATTTTGAATATTTTAGTAATTTAATTAAAATTAAATTCTAATTTCAATTAAAATTTAATTAGCATTACAAACAATTAAATGTCAATTATGCCCAAATAAGATACAATATCTCATATTGACCCTTAATTATTAAATATCTCATATTTAATCATAAAGTTTTTCAAACTTTACAATCTAACTTGATTAAAATAACTTTGCTCTCTTCAACTCATTCTATATGTGAGACCCATTAGGTTTCCAAATATGTTAGCAATGATATAAATTATAACTCTAATTCATAATTAGAATTACATAAATTAAAATTCTTTTTAATTTATCTTTAATTCTTCAATTAAAAAATTTATAATTATATATTAAGATTTCCGTCTTGCAATGCATCATGATCACCCAAATATTTAAGAATGTCAAAGTGATTCTGACTAAGCTTTCCGTGCATGATTTTTCTATATAATTCAATCATTTCATCATATAATGTTCTGATTAGACATAGAGTATGAAATTAATGTTTACTCTATTTTTAGCCCAATCATATTAGTTCTCTGACATTAGATATCGATTCAATTAATGACATTTATAAACTATTTACAAAGTGTCATTCTACCTTGGCCAAAGATTTCCTGAATCAATACTAATTAAGAGCAACACAACATTTTTCCTAATTACTTTAGGGTAATGAATCATATCTTAATCACTTAGCGACCTCCATATAGTTTATGTTATATCCAATGACTACCGATTGACTGACCTATGATTAAATAGGTCATAAGTAGTATCAAAACATAGCAATCCCTATACATGATAACTTTGTTGACCTCAAGTCAAAGGATCACTTATAATATCATTACAATAAGATTTCTATAGACATATAAGTAATGTTCTAAATGGATTTCTCATACCAGGTTTGTTCAGTGAACTTGTTCTATAACAAACACCCACACATTTGTTTAAGTATCTCCATATTTTAGCCTATGAGAATGATTATTTTTTTATAAGGAAAAACATAACGTGTGCTAGTTTTTTTGTGTTCTATTAATGTCCAATCTAATAGAATAAGGACTAGGAACAATTTAAGGATAATACATATATATAACTTTATTCCCATAAATATAAACTCATTATAATTTCATTTGCAATGCATAATTATCCCATGGACTTTATCATATTCATCTAAACATGAATAAGATAAAGAATGCCTTTAAATATTTTGTTACTAAACCACAACCAAAACGATTGGTTGTAGGGCATAAACCAACAAGTCAACTATATGATCTTATTATTAATATTCATTTTTAAAGTCATGGTTGTCATGTGCAGGATTTAAGGATGGGGCAAATCTTGGCACAGGGCATAATGAGGGACAATTGCTTGAGCTTACTTGACTTCAATCACCTTAAATTTAGTTCAGTTGTGGTGATGTTGTTATATCCGGAACTTGGCACTCTCGTTCATATTTCTCCTTAGCATTTTAATCCTTTAATTTCTAGTAGGTTATTAAGATTGTTAAACAAAAATTTGTTGATTATTTACCTTGTCAATTATCTAAACATCATGCTTTGACTTTTAATAATAGCAATTATATGTCATCTATTCCTTTTAACTTAATCCTCTCTAATATTTACGACCCTTCTCTTACTTTTACTATAGGAGGTTCAAAATATTTTGCAATTTTTGTAGATTATTTTTCTCAACATACCTGGATCTATCTAATGTAAAAAAATCCAACTTATAAGATATATATACTTAGTTTGTCCAAATGATCAAAATTCAATTTTCTAAAACAAAAAGTTTTTCGAAATGATAATGCCATAGAATATAAGGATAACTCATCTTTTACTCTCTTAATGCAACAAGGTATTGTACTTTATTTATCTTTTCTAGGCAAATCTTAACAAAATGGGAGAGTTGAAAGGAAACACAGACATATTCTTGACACAATTCGAGCCTTACTTATTACTTCCCCTTGTCCTGAGCATTTTTTTAGGGAGAAGCAACTCTCACTAGTTGTCTAAACTATCAATTATGTCCCAGCTGCAAATATAGGTAATCAATCGCCTTATGATTTTATTTTAATAATACTCCTAATTTTATTCTCTTTCAAGTTTTTGGTTCTACTTGTTTTGTGTTTCTTCATCTACATGAGTATAACACGTAAATTATAATAAAGCATGAATCTTAATTTGCACTATATCCTGAAGCTTGATCATATTCTTGTCATATCCTCAAACTGTTTTCGAAATCTATCCATTTCAACACCATATTTATACTAATGTTCATCCCCTAACGATATCTGTAAAATAGGTTTAGAGAACTCTATAACTCTTACGGAGAGGGTTAAGCAAAAAGTGCTAGCTTTATTAGAGCTTAAACCTATTTATAATAAGTTGTGAACATTTTAGTAATTAAATTAAAATTAAATTATACTTTTAATTAAAATTCAATTAGAACTACAAATAATTCTAATTAACTATTAATTATGCCTAAATAAAATATAATATCAAATATTGATAATAAAGTTTCTCAAACATTACAATCAAGTTCAACTTGATTAAAATATATTTACTATCTTCAACATGTTTTTTATATAAGATCCATTAGGTTATCAAATATACTGACAATGATTATAAATTATAATTTTAATTCATAATTAGAATTATGTAAATTAAACTTTCTTTTAATTTATCTTTAATTTTTCAGTTAAACAATTTATAATCATATATCAAGATTGGTGTCTAGCAAAATATCATCACTACCTAAATATTTAGGAATCTCAAAGTAGTTTGGACTAACCTTTTCGTGTATAATTTTTATGTGGACCAAAAATGTATTTTAAACCTTAACGTTTATATCAAAATTTAAGTTAATTATAACGTTTTGGAGAGTTCAAATTAAATCTTAATATTTACAAAACGTTTAAACCAGACAATACGAGAACAAATAAAACGTTTAAGCCAGACATTAAGGCCTTGTTTTGTTGTCATAGATTCTTGCTTAGGAAAGTAATTTTTTTCCTAAAATTTATATTATCACGTTTAGTTTATTTTTTTTAGTAGCTAGGAAAGTAAAAACTTTCTCAATCTAGGAAAAGTAGTAGCACTTTCCTTGGATTCTAAATCCCAGCACCCTCTTAGTATTTAGATTACTTTCTTCCGGAATTTAATCTAAAAAATATACTAGCCAATTTAACCATTCATTCTCTCTCAACTCTGCGATAACTCTTTTATAAAACCCTACCTCCTCTTTAACCAACGTTACGAATACTGTACCAAACTTGGTACCGGATTAGGTTCTAGCACAACATTATACCGGTACCGGTTAATACTAAATACCGTTTCGGGTAATTTTTTAAATTTATGAAATAGTCCCTAATTTTTTTTAAAATTACAAAATAGTCCATTATCATATTATACAGTTATACTGTATGTTTTTAACCCTATCTCCAAAAATCATGATAATAAATAATAATCATAATTTTAATTTAATTTATAATTTAATAATTATTAATAAATATGATTAAATTTTTAATATATAAATTTCAAATAAGTTTTGATTTAATAATTAAAAATATATATAATAAATATTAGATTATAAATAATACTTTTTAAATTATTTATTTTAAAAATAAAATATTGTTATTAATAAATATTATTTAAATTTAAATAAAAATAATTTATTTTTAAGTTTTATTTAATTTATAATAATAATTAGTAATAAAATATTTACTATTATTTTAAAAACAAAAATTAAAAATTCACGATAACTATAAAAGTTGAAATAAATAAAATAACTAATTAAAAAAACTTTGAAAAAAAAGGGGGGAAGGAGAGATAAGAGGGAGGGAGGGAAATTTTAAAATTTTTTGAAAATTTTTAAAAAAAGTCCTCATATTTTTTAAAATTTTTTGTATCGACCGATATTTGGCCGGTATTCAATACCACCTGGTACTATCCGAAACGGGCCGGTACCGACCAGTATTTAAACCCTACACGACCTACCTTTTATTTCGTACTAGTTTTGGTCCGGTACATACCGGTATTCATAATACTACTTTTAACTATTCTTATTGTTCTCCCGTTAGTAGGATTTTGAATATTTTTGCTCAGAAGTTTCAATCAACAATCTTTAGGTTCATATTTTTCCTTATTTAATGATTTCAATTTTTATTCAATTTGTGGGGATATAGTTGGAAACACAAGTCAAAATTAAGTTGCATTCCATGAAATACTGTTACATATCAAATACTATAATAAGAATCAACTCAATTTTCCTATTAGAATTCTTATAAATATCCAAACATGTGAATATCTTTACTTTCCATAGATTTATTTTCCGAGAAATCATATTCCAAATTCACTTTACTTTCCCGCCAACCAAATGGGACCTAAAAGAACTGAAAATCTTACGGAAGTTACCCTCTATCAATTAAATACCACGTAACTTTTTTATACGTGGTTTTTTAAATTTTACATATAATGAAGACCTATTTGTCTTTCACGTGGAATTATAGTGGGTCCTACTAATATCCAAAACTCGTTGTTTTGCGCGAGTAGAGCTTCGACCACGATTCTCATTTGCTGGAGAAAGAAAGAATATACTGAACTTTGAAATGTGGGATAAGATACTAAATTTCTCTATTATCTATAAAAGTTTCCTTATTGCCTATTGTTGGATTTTTAGACCTCCCGAACCCACACCCAAGGATATTTGATAGACAAAAATATCATAAAATAAAGAAATAATAACAACACAAGAGAATTTATGTGGAAACTCTCAAATCGGAGAAAAAAACCACGAGCAACAAAAAGAAAATGTAACACCCCAACCCCGCAAGACCCGAACCCGATATCGTGGGTGATATCCGAGTCCGCGCCACACGAGATTGGTAG
>JAOTIZ010000002.1:20389918-20406312 GCA_027123425.1 Erythroxylum panamense | reverse complement strand
ATGTCCGCGTTTTTCGTGACGTTTTTTATAAAACGTCGCGAAAAACTTTTGCCTACACCACATTCAGCGACGTTTTTTGTGACGTTTTTTAAAACGTCGCAAAAGAGCTTCTGTGACGTTTTTAGGACCTTTTGTGACGTTTTTAAAACGTCGCAAAAGGGCCTATTTTCTTGTAGTGTTCACACTTAACTTACCTAAACTATAGGGTAAAAAATAATAGTTGTCTTAACTAGGTGGTATATTTAATATTGTTTTGTGATTCATTTATATCACGCCAAAGTTCACGCATACTCAATTGCTTCCTTTCTATCTTTAGCGTATTCCACGACAGTAAGTTCTAACTCTTTTCATGGCCTTTTTAAGCAACCTTTCCCCCATTACTGGCCAAACTCTACTCCTAGTTTATTTCTATACTATTATTCATTCTTTTTCAGCTTCTCATCTAGATCCTTGTTAAAATCTTCCATCTTCTGCCATCCCTATTTCTACTCCTTCTAAGAATTGCTTGTTAGATGAATTGGTCCCTAACTCAACTCTTACTCCTTCTAAACCTTGCTTCTCTCACGGTCCCTCAACAACTCAAGTACTGGCATCCACTTTAAGGGCTAACTCGAACTCAGTTAGTGCTTCCTCCTTAAACCATTCAAGGTGGAAAAGAACTTGGTGTCAAGTAGTTGGTGATGCTTCACCATTTAAGGACTTACTTACTTACTTACGTCCCTTTGGGAAATGTAAGCATTCATAAATTTATAACCCCTTTTATTAAGTCCTTTATGTAAGAGCATTAAAATTTTCCATTACACTAGTCTGTTACTTCCTAGATAAATGACTTGCCTTCCTTCAAATATAGGTATATAGATAGAACAATTAGAAAAAGATGGGGCTAGAAAGCATCCTTATTAATGAGGATAATTTTTTCCTCGTCAAAATTAATTATGAAGCTAATATGATGAAAATTTAAAGGCTAGTCTATGGAACATAACTAGAAATCTTCTCATACTATATAAATGGTGGCTACATATTGCCTTTGAGCTGGTGCATTTTCTTGCTGCTTACTTCTAATTACGTCTCTATTCGCCAGTGGCCTTGACTCTCCAACGACCTCTTGTTCCTCCTAAGCATTTTTATCCCCCAAGGTTCTCCCTTTCCTTTAATGTCTACCTTCTATCGCCCCCTATCACCACTAGTTTTTGGGTGACTATCACCCTCGATTAGTGGCGAGATAGTCACTATCTCTGTCGCCTGAGACACAGCTTCAACTTGGGGTGATTTCTTGCCCTCGCTAGTAGCCACCGACAATTGTCTCTGCTGATGCTATAAGATTCATCTTCATCTGGCAGTGGAATGGGCTTCCAAGCCTCATCCGTAAACTTATTTGCACAATCATGTGAAACCCAAAAAAACACATAAAATCCATAATTCGCATAAGTTTTATCATAAAAGTTTTTTCAAACTTCAAAGCTAAGGTTAAGCAAGCTAGATTAATTTTTAGATTTAAATAAACAAGAAAATAATCCTACTTATTCTAGCCAATTTCTAGAAAAGGAAAAAGCATATGTATGTTTGAATTTTCATAATAAAAAACCAAGCATATGAGGCTTTGCATCATTAACTAAGGAAAAAACTTAATTTGTATTTGACAAATTAATTAATTAATTAAAATTTTAAGCCCTATTTTTATCAAATCAATAAAAATAAGGTAAATTTAATCAAGTTATAGAATTAAAAGTTAACTTTGATACTATTGTTGAGAGATCGGGTCAGGATCTAATATTATATGCAACGGAATAATTATGAAACCTTTTTGTTTTAATTTCTCGATAGCCTAGATTAGTTAAAATTATATAAAATGATTAACATATAAATCATAATAAAGCAAGACTTATAATACGTACCTTATTCTAAAACTTGATCTTTTTCTTATTGTATCCCTTGAACCAATTTTGAACCTGACTCATCTTAACTACCGTAATTACATAAGTTTATAGCTACTAACAATGTCTATAAAGCAAGTTGAGAGAACTATATAACTACTATAGAGAAGGCTAGGCAAGGAGTGCTAGCTCCCTTGAAACTTAAACTTATTTATAATAGGTTCTAAAAATTTTAGTAATTTAATTTAAGTTAAATTTTAATTTCAATTAAAATTTAATTAGAATTATAAATAATTCTAATTAAATACTAGTTATATCCAAATAAGATCCAATATACCATATTGATCTTTATTTATTAAATATTTTCATATTTAATCATAAAGTTTCTCAAACTTTATAATTAAGTCCAACTTGATTAAAATATTTTTTCTCTCTTCAACTTGTTCTTTATATATGACCTATTAGATTATCAAATATGTTAGCAATGGATACAAATTATAATCCTAAATCACATTTATGATTAAATAAATTACAAAATTTCAATTTATCTTTAATTTTTAATTAAATAATCTATATCCATATATTAATATTAGAGCCTAGCAACATATCATGACCATCCAAATATTTAAGAATGTCAAAGTAGTTTTAACTCATCTTTTTATGATTGATTTTTTTTCGTATAATTTAGTCATTTCATCTTACAAT
The DNA here is from genome assembly GCA_027123425.1 of Erythroxylum panamense. Taxonomy (NCBI): domain Eukaryota; kingdom Viridiplantae; phylum Streptophyta; class Magnoliopsida; order Malpighiales; family Erythroxylaceae; genus Erythroxylum; species Erythroxylum panamense. The sequence goes on along the minus strand of JAOTIZ010000002.1, from coordinate 20,403,733 downwards.
GTCCTGATTAGACACAGAGTAAGAAATTAATATTTACTCTATTTTGAATGTAAATCATTAGCTGTTAATTCAATTAATGATATTTGTAAACTATTTATAAAACAACATTCCACTTTGGCCAAGGATATTAATCGAGAATAATAAAACATTCTCCTTAATTACTTTAAAGTGATGAATTATAAATTAATTACTCAACTACCTCATACTATATTTAATGATTACCGAATGAGCTATCCTTGACTAGAATAGGTCATAAGTACTATTAAAACATTATTATCCCTATACAAGATAACTTTGGATATTTCAAGCCAAATGATCACTTATATAATTATCATAATGAGAATTTTCATAGATATACAAGTAATGTTCCAACTGAATTTCTCATATAGGGTCAATTCAGTGAACTTGTTTTTAACAAACAGTCACATTCTTTTAAAGTATCTCCGTACTTTTAATATATGAGATTGACTATTCCTTTTATAAGGAAAACATAACGTATAGTAATCTTTTTACGTTCTATTATTATACAGTCTTAATAGAACAATAACTAGTCACAATTTTGGAATACTATATAAATATAATATGAATATTATTATCATAACTTCATGATAATTTTATTTGCAATCTATAATTATCTTATAGATTTTATTATATATATTTAAATATGTTCAAGATAATAAATGACTTTTAAGTTATTTTGTCAATAAATTACAACTAAACCATTGACTATAAAGTTATAAACTAACAACATTTTCATTTAATTGATTGCTCTCAATTAAGATGTCTGAAGACATTACATGGTAACACGCAATATGAGGAATAGAAATTGCATGGGGCAGCTAGTTCTTTAGACAACCTTAACCTCTCCCCGGTGCAACTATTTTTCACAAATCTTTTGAATGTAGTTGCATCCAATAACAAAGTTACATTAGGAGTTGAATTTTCTTGTTTTCAAAGGAGATGGAATCAAAGAACTTCTCTTGATTAAGTTTTACAAATTAACATGAATTGGCAGTTAAGCCTACCTACAACTCAGCACTAATAGCACTGCCGAATGTGTCAAACATTGACTTAGTCTTCTCCTGGTTGTATATTTGTAATTGTATTTTGTTGCCTATAATTTAGGATTAGATCAAGGAGATTATATCTCCAATTAGTTTGAATTTCAAATTACCTTAATTGTAATATGGATGAGTTTAAATACTCTCACTCAATACAAATCAGATACAGCTTGTTCTCATCTTCTTTAAGCACAAACTAAATCTGTCCCTCCAATACATGCTTCTTCTTAGTTGTTTTGGTAAGTACGAATTTTGGTTTCTTGGTTTGGTAAATATAGTCTCATAAATGGACGTAGACTATAAGTTTTTCTGCCTTTTGAGATGCCTTTTGTACGAAATATTATATGTCCCCTATTGAGGTGGCTTTGATTAGTAGAATATGTGGATGTCTTAGTTTCTTTTTTCGCCAAGATTTGATGATCGATGTAGTTCAAGCATTGGATAAACTTTACAGTATATTTATTGTTCTATAGAAAAGAAAGGATTACTCTTACGTGTTCAAGCAACCTCTATCGAAGAAGAACAGTGAACATAGGGTGTTCAAGACGATTTCTTCAACCCAAAAGAGAAAAGACCAACACGATCTTTATATGGCTTGCAAGAGGCATGGAAGAACTGAATATATATGGTTTTATATTCTATAGCGAGTCAAATCAACACAAAAGTGGCACTACCCACCAATTGGACAATGTTGTAAAGGATAGTTGTCAGTGCAACCATGCATTCGTTGATTTTTCCAAAATGAAACTGATGGTGTCCAGAAAGAGACAGACATCATTTGACATGCCAATGAAAGTTTTTTTAGTTACTTACGAGGTATCCTAGGAAGACATGAATTAATGTCAATAAATTGTATGAATTAATGTCAATAAAGTGTTTGATGCAAGATACAGAAACTAGAAGGATGTATGTAACGACTGTAACCAGTACCTAACTACCATGTACATCTATCATCTTTCTATGACTCTGTCTGCTTTATCTAACTTAATTAATCAATTCTTTACTTACAGAGGAAACAATTCGTTTTTCTTCTGTATGAATATGATTCTTATACACGAGTCCCAAGCAGGCGTATCGACCTTATTTCACTAAAAGGCTTTTACTAATTAATTTGATGGGCTAAAGTCCCCACCTATTAATTAATTTAAGTCGTCCTAAAAATAGCACACCAAATATCTAATAACGGATATTAGTAAAAAGAATTAATACCAGAAAAAGAAAAAAAGGATTAATATTTTGCCCACAACTGAATGTGTACAAGCATGCTTATTTGTAAGTAAACAGTTCAGATACTACCTTAATTAGCTCCAAAAGTTGTTTAGAGTATGGTAGTCCTACTCCCTATTCCTCACTACTAGACTTGGACTTTATACACTTGATTGTCAAGTTCTGTACATCCGGCAACTTCCAAATCTTTCCCATAAGCCTAAAAACTGTCTTCAAAAGCTAGCTACTAAATATATTAATATTATAACTATATCTATATGCATAGCCTCGCTATTTAATTAATTAACATGTAAAATTAATGTCAATATCCTTATCCTCAAAAGATGGAATCACCCACTTAAGTGCCCCCACACTCTGACTCGACTGAGTAATGAAGGGGTAAATCACAGTCTGATCTCATTTAGCTTCTTAAAAAAGTGGTCCAATATTCGGTGCGCATAAATAGTCACCACATTAGATGAGCTCTCACATTGCCGCTGTCAGGATTCGAACTTGAGACCTTATCCTCAATTTCCTTTCCAATGACCAAATAAGTTACCGTGCGGACATTAATGTCAATATCCTTAACATAAGGTTTGCTTAATCATTATTGATTATCACTTAATTTTGGTTAAGATGATAGTACGTATCCAATTTAATAGGTGCGAGAATATTAAAAACTAATATTTTAAAAATTGAACTGTTTGTTTTATTTTATAGTGAAAACCTTTGACTAGTTAAATTTTTAGTTTTGTTTTTAACTTCCTAATTTGATCTATTTTAATAATTTTTGTTGTTAAAAATTAATTAGTTTATTAATTAATCAGTCAATTTTTATAAAATAATCAACTTTTATAAGTTAAAATAAAAAGATTAATTTTTATTTGAGAGTTTGCTTTCTCAATTAAACTTTAAATTTTTTTATTGGTAAGAATAGTTTTCTCCAATCATTTTTTAAATTATTTAATTTTATTCAATCTTTAACCAATTTTATGATAACCTAATCAGGATTAAACTATTTAAATCTTAAACCTTTTACCTTACCGATTTAATTGCTAGTCTGATTTTGACAACATTGCTAAAAATAATTAGGTATATTTCTTTGGGTAAAAGTAATTCGGTTTATATATCTATATATACATAGCCCACAGAGTTAGGCACTCATTTAATTTGAAGCAATAAGAATCCTCCTTTTCTAAGAAATCCTATAGGATAGGAAACCCATCCCCACTCCCCAATCGAAAATAGAGAAATCTTCATTCTAATTTGCAGATATTCCATAAGTGCAACTAAGTCCTCACGATGAAGTTGTTGGACGTTTCTATCTGGGTGATAACTGTCAAATATTAGCTATCGCTTAAATATATAAATACCCCCTTACTAGTACAAGATTTGTGTTACTGTTCTTCTACCTCCATCGACAATGAAGAGTATCTTCATTTTCTTCCCTTTTCTTCTCCCTCACTTTGTGTCATGTGCAGAGACAATGGTCAGCTTTTCTTGCTCCTTTTTATATGAATGAAGCGAATCCCATCTTTATCTTTTTCTCTCTTAGTGACTGTGAGAGCGATGTACTTTTTTCTCTTCTTTCTTGTGAATATCATATGATTAATTTAGTGTAACCACAGGCTTATGTAGTGTATTTTGGAGGGCACAAAGGAGATAAAGCACTGCACGAGATAGAGGCAACACATCACTCGTATTTGCAGGTCGTGAAAGAAACTGAAGAAGAAGCCAAAGCTTCGTTTCTTTACAGCTACAAGCACACTCTCAATGGCTTCGCTGCATTGCTCACTTCAGATGAAGCCTTCAAGCTCTCTGGTACAGAAACTACTACATGGATTTTCTTCCATCTACCAAGTATATTCTCTATCAAACAGTAAACAATTTTGTTGTTACAGAAATGGAAGAAGTGATATCGGTCTTCCGAAACGAGGCATATTCACTACAAACAACAAGGTCATGGGAATTTGTAGGCCTAAAAGACGGACAAAGCTTGAACCATCCGTTTGGAAGTCACAGGAACTTGCTACCAATAGCTGGATATGGCAAGAACATCATAATCGGAATCATGGACAGTGGTTAGTTAACAATACCATGCTATAGTATCTAGAGTAACAAAACCAAACGGACCGCAAAGTATGATTTTTTGTCTTCTCCATAACGTTCATGTCCCTGGTCTTATCATTTTTATAACGTTTCAGTATTCTTGTATATGAAACTGCCGACGATTTGTCACGAGGGGCTGGCTCTGTTATTGCATGTGATCATTAACAGTGGTTTCTGTCTTTCTTTCTTTCTCTATTCATTTCAGGTGTGTGGCCAGAGTCTCCGAGTTTCAGTGACGAAGGGATGGAACCAATTCCGAGATCATGGAAAGGAATCTGCCAAACTGGAGTGGCTTTTAACGAGTCGCATTGCAATAGGTGAGTGTTGATCAATACAATGTTTTGAGCATCGGTATTACTATCTATAGTTGTTTTGCCTTTTGAGCACTGTGACAGCGTATAAAATGTCTGTTGGGAAAGTTTAGGCGTACACTTGAACTAGTTCAACGTGTAGATATCTCTCAGCCAGACACACCGTAGGTCTATCATAAACTAGCTTCTTCTTCTTTTTTTTTTTTTTTTCTGGTTAACCCTGCCAGGTATTTTAGAAGGGTCTCAATTATAAGAAGATGTTTTTAAACTATCCACTTCTAGATTAATCCCAGCTCGTATCGGGTCAGTCTGTAAGGGATAAAGTATTGGCCAAACAAATTTTTCCATTCCCAGGACTCGAACTCGAGACCTCTGATTAAGGGATGAGAATGTTGAACCACTCACACCAACCTATTTAGTTGCTTGTGGAAGTAAGTAAACAGAGCCAACTAGATACATTTGTCATAGTCTCCTTAATCTGATTCCCGCAGGTAAAACAAAAACATTTTGCTCCGCAAATGACTATCTGAGATTCCTGCGTCACCAAAAAAAAGAACAATGTAGTTAGCCACCTTTGTTCTGTTCCACTGGATTTGATTAATTACTAGATTGAACTTTGTTCTTATGGGCACATACAATGTTTTATCCATTCAAATATAATGCCCTTTAACTTTATTCCTTCTAAATCTCTTAACTCAAAGGGCTCTTATTTTTCCATTTAGCTACCCCCCCTTGTTCTCAGAAAATGGGCCTTCAAATTCTGAGCTACACCACACGTTTTTATGTGTCTTTCGCGTAAACGATGAAAATGCACTGTGCTTGTCCATTTCGAACAAACAAGGAAGTAATCTGACCTGCAGTTAATAGTTTTTGGCTTCTTTTCATTTCTTGTTTCTCTCCTTGGAATGGCCCATACATTTTCCAGAACTTCAGGGCAATTCTTGGCATGTATCGAAGCATTTTTCTTAAAATTCCTTCATCTCTGTACATCTATTATAATCATTCCTAGCACCAATAAAAATTTCATTATCATGAAATTAGGACAATTTATCAAGAGGGAAAAAAAAATGTTTATTTTGCCAACTTATCAAATCATTTTCTACACTTGCATAGCAGTTAATGAGTTTGAGCAATTTGCAGGAAGATTATTGGAGCTCGATACTACATTAAGGCTTTCGAGCAGGAGTACGGTCCACTAAATGCCACCGAAGACTACCGTTCGCCACGTGACGAGGACGGCCATGGGAGCCACTGCTCTTCCATAGCCGCAGGCAGGGTTGTTCCCGGCGCTGCGGCCTTAGGTGGGTTTGCTAGCGGCACAGCCTACGGCGGAGCGCCGTTAGCCCGCTTATCGATATACAAGGCTTGCTGGGCTACTCCAAACCAAGAAAAAGCCGTAGGCAACACATGCTTCGGAGTGGATATGCTGGCCGCTCTCGACGACGCGGTCGCTGACGGAGTTGATGTGCTGAGCCTCTCCATTGGCACGGCTAAGCCCTACCCTTATGAGGGTGATGCTATAGCAATTGGTGCATTCCATGCCGTGCAGAAAAATGTCATTGTCGTTGCCGCCGCCGGCAACACCGGTCCGGCCCCCTCTACCTTGTCAAATAATGCTCCCTGGATTTTAACGGTTGCTGCCAGCACTTTGGACCGTGAGTTTTTTGGTTCTGTTTTACTCGGCAACGGCAAGGAAATAAGGGTACGAAATACATCAACTTTGCTAGCCATTGGGTCAATGTAACCTCTGTTTTTTTCAAGTATAGACGGATCTATGACTTGTAGGGACAAACTATTACCCCATACAAACGCTTGACAGATGTTCCAGTAGTATTGGCTGAAGATGTTGTTGGGGCTCATGTTCACAAAGATGAATCCAAGTAGGCGTTTCGTTATCGCTTCAGTAACCTCTGCCTTATTCTTATTTGCTGCCGTTTGTTTTAAGTAGTGTTTGATGCAAATACATGTAACGGAAATTGTATATGATGATCAATAATATACATGGATTTGTAATGCAGCCAGTGCCTGCCTAATTCCCTTGATCCTGAAAAGGTGAAGGGAAAGGTCGTGTTGTGCATGAGGGGGCTTGGAATTAGAGTTGGAAAAAGTTTTGAAGTGAAAAGAGCAGGTGGTGCTGGTTTCATCTTAGGAAACACTCGTGCATTCGGTGGTGAACATGTAATAGCCGATCCCCATTTTCTTCCTGGGACCGCTGTCGGGGCCGAAGATGCCATTAAAATCATCAATTACATCAAATATACAAAGAATCCATTGGTCACTCTTGAAGAACCTAGAACGCTGTTAAATCAGAAGCCTGCACCTTGCATCGCTGCATTCTCTGGCAGAGGTCCAAGTCCTCTTGATTCTAACATCCTCAAGGTATAATACTTTTCACAGATCAAGAAACAACTTTTTATGCTTCAACCTATAATCATATATGCACATAGTCTCTTTCCAGTTCACAAAATCTCTTGGACTATTCTTCAACAGCCCGACATCGCAGCTCCAGGAGTATACATATTAGCGGCGTGGAGTGGAGGTTCATCACCTACGAAGTATTCATTTGATCATCGATCTGTTAAATTTAACTTCGACACAGGAACATCTATGGCTACTCCTCATGTTGCGGGTGCAGCTGCACTTGTCAGAGCTGTACACCCTCACTGGAGCTCAGCTGCTATAAAATCTGCTCTCATCACCACAGGTAATATATATTTGAACATCCTTGCCAGAGTCTGTTCATAAATTTCCTTGCATCCATTAGTTTCTAATGCCTTTTCATGTCCAAATGAAGCTGGGATTAGGAACAACTTGGGAAACCCGATAACCGATCAGAACGGGAATCTTGCAACACCCTTCGAGTACGGGGCGGGCAATTTCCGGCCAGCTCGAGCATCAGACCCTGGCCTGGTGTACGATTCCTCGTTTGAAGACTATGTCCTGTATCTTTGCAACTATGGCTCCAGCTTGATCCAAGGCTTCAGATGTCCCGAACCTCGTCAGCCAACAAACACTCTCAACTATCCATCACTTGCAATTTCTAAGCTCAGTGGTAGTGTAACTGTAAAGAGAACTGTGACAAACGTTGGGGCAAAAAATAGTGTCTACTTCTTTACCGCCAAACCGCCACTAGGAATCTCCGTTGAGTCCTCGCATAATATTTTGCTCTTTAATCGAGTTGGCCAGAAGAGAGACTTCACTATAACAGTAAAAGCAACAGATGTTGTCTGGGCAAAGAAGTACTACAAGAATGGGTTTGCCTTTGGGTGGTACAGTTGGAAAGATACCTACCATAATGTAAGAAGCCCTGTTGTTGTATCTTTGGCGTAGGTTTTTATTTTCTTGTTTCGCATATTGGCGTTCTTGGTTGATATTGCGTCCTCTCTTGTTTTCTTTTAGTCCATATCCTGCTTGTCTCTCTCTTATGTTGCGTTTGCTACGTCCTCTTGGTCAGTTAACACACCTTGAGTGAGAGTTTCGCGTTCCGACGCTTGGGTTGGGAGAGTTGTTGCTGTATGATAGTCGTTTTTAGTCTAGTGCTGAATAGCTGTTAGGCGGGTTTACCTTTTTCTGTTGACTGGCTTGTCACTCACGCTGCTACTTTTGATGTCGGCGTCACTTATTTTGATACCGCACCTATAGAGTACCAACGCTTCCTCTTTGAGGATATGTCGAGAACCAGTTTCTCCAGACTCACTTTGTAATCTGTTTTGCCAGTCTCCTTTTAATCAAAAAAAGAAAAGAAAAGAAAAGGCTCTCTTGTATTCAGTGTTTTAAATTTTATGATTGAAAAGCACGTAATTCAGTATTTAAACTAATTCACTTTACTCGTCTGACAATTTCTTATACTGTAACGAAATATAGAGGATATTTTTTAAAAATATATTTTCCAAATTTTAAAATACATGAAGCGTTCGTTTTACAGTCAGAATAGCAGGAAATTTTTTGGGCAAGCAACGTCTCTTAAAGAAGCAAAAATGCAGTTACAAGGATACCAGTGATCCTTGATACTTCAAATCACTGATAGTCTATTAACCAACGTAGAACGTTTTAGACCTACAAACCCTTTTGTAACTTTTACCTAACTGTCCTTTAAAACGGATGATGACAAACATCTGCACACGATAGTTTTCTCAATGGAGAATCGAATGCCAGCTTTTGCTTGCAAGTGAAACTTTGATTCGGTACATATCCAAACCATGGACTCGAAAGCAATCAAACTGGATGATGGCCAAACTTCAAATGAAGACTCTGAGTCGCTTCATTGCTGAATCAGAAAGGCTCATTGATGCATCAGAATTTAGTAGGTACTATGGTTAAAATAGAGCTCTAAAGTTGATGACCTCCATGTCATAGCACCCATTAACTTCCCATTTTAAGTAGTCACCTTAGCACCCATTTAAGTTCCCTTCATAACGTTGTTGGTGAAGGGGCCTTAAAGAAAAGTTCCGTTGGCCAGATGTTACATACAAGTGATGGTGCACAAGCTCATTCGCAAGCTTTAGATTGAATGCCCTTAGATCCAATAACTCTTGATGTTAAGCACGTCGTGGACCTTTACTTCAAACAGTGATTAACAAAACAAATTTGGTCAGATTATCTTTGATGCCAGTTTGCTCCAGTTTGATACCTCCAACCACCATCTTGATCTGTCCATCTCCTCACTCTTATCCTTTCACCTTTAAAGTGGATATACTTCCACTTTGACAGGTACTTTCTGAGAACTAAGTTCTTCTTTTCTTCTTGCCCTAATTTATTGAATGCCCGTGCTACTCTCCTGACAGTATCTTCGTCTGGTTTTACACCCAACTCTTCCATATCCGCAAATACCTGTGATCTCCTTATTAGAAATTGTCAGTATAATAATACATATACTCATGTCTAACAAGCTGATGCAAGTACAATCACCCGAAACTATAGAAAACAAAAGGCAAGAACAGAAATAGCAAAGCAGACACAGAAAACTAGTGAGAAGTTGCAACTGGACGAATGCTTGATTCTGTAGTTACCTCTACTATCTCAGTTTGCATGTCATGATGATCGTACAAAGAGATCATCCTTGCAAACAAGCGCTTTGAAATAGAGCGTGAGTGTGTGTGTAAAATCATGTTCCATAGTGAAGCAGCCTCATCTACCCTGTCATCTATATCAAATGCTAGCAGAAGGATGTCATATGTTCCCATTGTTGCTCCTTGACCTTTACTTAGCATCCACTTTGCCACCTGTGTATTACCGACGATAATATGCATTTGTAGCATCCAACCTAAAAGATCAAGTATTATAATATAAAGTCTAGAAATAATATGCAAACAGGAAGTCCATTTTACCATAACACAGAAACCACAAGCAGCACAGGATTATTACCATAACACACAACCTCTTTTGTCAAATTGCCAGACTCTATTCCAATCTTATTAATAGATTTACATAAGCAGTTCCAAAAGTGTCGTATGAAGAACCCTGAGTAAGAATACCAGCGTCCTCTTATTTCCTAACATGGGCAATGACAATTTATATAACAAAAGATAAGGTTTAAGTTGAAGAAAAATATCTAGTGATGATGTGAAAAATTATGGATGAATTTAGAAGCTTGTGGAAGAAACTTGTAAACAAGGACGAGTTAATTGATGTGTCAAAGAAATGGCCAAATGGTCGTTTGGCATGTCTATATATATGTGTTCTTGTAATCATTTATATGTATGAAAAAAATAAAGAGTTATTTTGAGAGCCGTAACTCTTTGTGAGAAAAAAAATATTGAGAGGAAAAATGCACTAATACTTAGAGAGAAATATTGGTATCTTATGTGTGCCATTTGTACTCATAAACTTTGTTATCAATACAAATACATATTTTGTGAAAGTTTTTTTATTTGGATCCCATCAAAGCTTCCAACAAGTTTTCTTTCAACGTCTTTTTCTCGGCATTTGATAAGGCCGCTTCAGCAGCTACATCTACGGGCTCAGTATATCCATCATCGACAATATCCCATAAATCATGAAAACCAAGCATCACTCTCATCTGGATGCTCCAATTCCCGTAATCTGTCTTCGTTAATTTCGGAACTTGAGGCTAGATCAAGTTGGCCATTGCTTCACCAATTCACGAACAAACGAACCTTTGCTCTGATACCACTTGTTGGAAGCTTTGATGGGCTCCAAATAAAAGAACTTTCACAAAATATGTATTTATATTGATAGCAAAGTTTATGAGTACAAAGGACATAAACAAGATACAAATATTTCTCTCTAAGTGCTACTATACTTTTCCTCTCAATATTTTTTCTCACAAAGAGTTACGGATCTCAAAATACTTCTTTTTTTCAAATACTCTATATTTTTTCTCATACATATAAATGATTACAAGAACACATATATAGACATGCTAAACGACTTCAAATACAATTTGCCTACTTCTTTGACACATCAATTAACGCATCCTTATCCATAAGACTTCAAATATAATTTGCCCACTTCTTTGACACATCAATTAACTCATTCTTATTCACAAGTTTCTTCCACAAGCTTCTAAATTCATCCATAAATTTTCACATCATCACTAGATATTTTTCTCCAACTCACCTCTTATCTTTTGTCATAATTACATAATTACCCATAATGAAGGAAAATTTGTATTTTCTAACACAAGTCATATTCATGATCCAGTAGGTAAGAATTATAGCATATGAAGTTTTCTAATTGTGGTCACCTATGAAGTTCCATAAGATTTGTGCCTTTGAAAGACTTCATAAAAGAAGAGATGATCATCAAGATCATACCCAAATAAACTTGAGCTAGTTAGGCAGCTCCTACATTAGATTAAGCCTTGATAAACAAAAAATTTAACTATATTAACATATGAATCCTAATCAACAGATAATGTAACAAGCAAATGATATCCATTAAATCATGCTTTATATGGCATTAAATTCTAAAAGCTAATCCATAATGACAACAGAAATGTCATACTTGAATAACACGTAGCCATAGTCTCCTCTTCCTCAATATTTGCAAAGCTTTAGCTGCTGCTATCACTGGAAATTCTGCTTCCCAGGCTGTCCATTTGTCTAGTGCCCCGTAAACAGCCTCTTTCTCGTTAGGAAGTTCAGAGACCTGCCTTTTTAAACAAAGTTAAGTCACATGAATTCAGTGTTGTTCATTTTTTTTCTTGCTTGTGTTATTTACTGTTCCCATATAGGAACTTATTGATTGTTATCATGTTCAACGAATTCAATTATACACTAGGCTTCCCTATTCTCAGTGTGACCAAAAAGAAAAAAAGAAGAAGACTGATGAACCTACAATTCTAACAAGATTTTGGGCCTTTTTCCCAGATCCCGATGACTCTCTTTTCTTCCACAATTGGTGCTCTTTCTTTTCTTCCTTCTTTATTATCTCCCTGCATTTAATGCTACCACTGAAGCAATTGCATACTAAGTAAAACAACAATCATCATGGCTGATGGTCATCAAAGAAATATAGGATGAATTCTGTCTAGGTCTAGAGTATACATCAACATCAGATCATAGAAGCAACTACATGAATTCAAAATGAAGTGAAAGAAAAGCTAAGCAAGATATCAACAAAGAATAATGGCTGCTGAATTATGAAACAAAAGATATCACCTATTCTTGTTAGCTGTGGATTGAGGGACTGGCTGTCCACCGTGATTCCTGGAACACTTGACATAAGTTGTGGGAGATAACTGTAAATGACAGGAACAAGTTTTTTCAATGACAATCATAATAAAAAACCATCAATTTATATCCACGATATGAAAAAAAAAAAAATATATCGGGCTTTGCCTTTATTGCAAGACTAGCAAACTTTTCAGTCACCTGAAAGATGGAAATTCTGCATCTTGAAGGAAAAACCCCGAATAATGGAGCTACTTTGTTCATCCTAATCTGAATCATGAATAAAGCCTTGTCAAAACTCAAATAAAATGCTATTGAACTTGAAACAAGGTGATGAAAAATGGTTGGAGTGCCTATTAAATCTCTTATCCACCCCATTTTCGGTAAGAACAATTAGCCAAGGAAGAGAACAAAAATGTCTACCAAACTTAACAACAAATTGAGGACAACTAGAAAGCTTAGGAAAATCCAATCTTTTGTAACCAAGGCAAAAACAAAGCAGTAGAATCAACGTAATTAATGAATAATCCAGTTCCCAAAGTTTATATCAACAAAGACATCCATTTCCTCAGCTGCTTTGGCTAGGACCGGCATCATAATCAACATCATAACCGTGTCAAGCTTAACCATAATAATTGAGCCTTGAAAATGATGGGAACCGACGAGTAAGAAACTAATGGGACATCGGTTTTGAAATTGAAGCTCCAAACATCAAGCGAAAAAGCTCAAATCATATCGCACCGTGGCACTAAACTTCATGAACAAGCAGTTGACTTTGGCTAAGTAATAGAAACCCGCTTTATTTCCATTTTAAAAATCATATATGCAACAACTAAACGAGAAAGAGCCTTGTACCTTTCAGTTCACTGATGTCACATGAGGATTCTGCGAATGTCGTCAGTTGCATCGAAGAAGATATGTCAGAAAGAAGACGGGCAAAGTGTGCGGATGTTTGTGGTTCTCTGTTTAGCAAATTCCTAATCCCTAATTCCTCTTTTTTACGCCTTCTTCGTAATCCCTTCTTCTATGTTGCTCTAGCAGTCATCAAAAGCTTTTGGTTTGTTTTGCTCTGTTCTTTTGTCATTCCTTGATGCTTAGCTTCTTTGTTCCTAGGTGTGGTGTGGCTTCTCTTCTGACAAAGTGTGGGTTTTTTCTTTTTTTCTTTTTTTCACAAAATGAGCATGGGTAAAGTTTGTTGATTAAAGATAATGGGCTCAAATATGACCTGGCCTGAGTTTAGCCTAAGTTGACAAGATTATGGGCTGTGAATCCCGAATTATTTTCGGGCCGAAACGGGTAACTCTAAAAAAATTCAGGCCGACCCGATTACTCGAATTAGGTTTAAAAGAATTATGAAATAGGGTAATTAGGATAATTAGGGTAAATCGGGCCGGGATAATTCGGATAAATCGGGTAAATCGAGCTGGGAAAATAGGTAATTCGGGTAAATTGGGCCGGGTAAGTTCGGGTAATTGAAAGTTCAGGTTCGAGCTG
>JAOTIZ010000002.1:20334612-20348454 GCA_027123425.1 Erythroxylum panamense | reverse complement strand
GTGGTTATTATTTATATGTAAAATATTTAAAAATTATTATTATTGACTTATTTCATATTAATTATCATTATTATTTATTATTAAGATTTTTGAAAACATGATTGATGTAAACAGTAAACTAGTAAAATATACAGTACAACTGTACAATATACCAATATGAACTATTTTACAATTATTAAAATTTTAAAGATTATTTCATAAATTTAAAAAATTACTCAAAACGGTACCCGATACTCAATACCGGTACAATTTCGTTCCAGAACTCAATCCAATACCAAGCCTAATACAGTATTCATAACTTTGGTACTAATCAGCATCAATGCCCGAAATATAATTTATGGTATTAATTGACGTCCAATAAAAGTTGCATTTTCCCGGCATAAGGGCACCACACCTCTCCCTCACGAGTCAGTCCACAAGACGCTAAGATCTTATCACGTCACAAAGGCCGTTCAACTTATTGGCAAAACTATTGTACATAATAAGAACCTTCAACGCATAAACCGATACCCTAATCACTTGGACTTAGCAATGGCGCTGGCTCAAGCGGACTCTCCGTACGGGGAAGGTCCCTCATCAAGCCACTTCTCAAAAATGAGGATTTTTGACGAAAGGTGGAAGGGCAAGCGTAGAACCATTAGAACGGCAATCGCCCAAACAGAATTATAAGAAAATGGCTAAAGAATTTCTTCAATACATTTAACCCAAAAAATTTACAAACCACTGTCAAACATGGTACGTTAAAACCTAAACTACACGGACCGTTGGCTTCATTCCCTACTGAAAATCTCAAAAATACATCAATCCACAAATTCTGCAGAACCTTAATGCTGTTCCTTTATGTCCAGTGCTTGTAGAGATCAAAATCCACAATATCAACACTACAGCTGTCGCCTATGAGTCTAAAATTAATAAAGAAATAAAAAGTATTACATCAGAAACTTAACACAAGCAGCATACGTAAAATGAAAAACTTCCAAAACAAAATTAACAAAAACTCTTTAATCATTCATGGAAACATGATAATCTTTTGAGTAATTTCTAACAGCCGAAGCCAGTTCACTTTAGAGTCAAAAGCACGCATTTGTAATGAATGACCTACCTAAATCTTTAAAGCAAGCTAGAATAGCACTGTGATCTTGGTTAATGCTACTCAATCAATGGCTTAAATTTTCAATCTCAGGCTCCCAAACAAGCTTCCAAAAACAAAAATGTATAATGAGGGTATATGCATTTAATTAACAATGTCGCACCCCATCTTCCACCTAACTGTTATTTCGTAGCTCCTATAGTTGATTTACATATTTAGCTATTGAATAATTTGTATGTTTCAAGAAACTACAACTAAAGCTTTCAGTAGCATGAGCACATTAAAGTCACATCAAACTACAGTAGACTATCTATCATATCTTAATTTCCCAAGAACGATGAAATTCATCATGTTGTATGAACAAACAGAGCAAAGTAATCCAGACACAATACTTACAGCAAAACACGAAGAGTTTCTTCTTTATGTTCATCTTCAATTGAAAAGATTTTATTCAAGTATCAAATATGCAGCAAATCTCAGAAGGGAAAAGTAAAAAACTAATGCCAAAAAGAAAGCATAATGAATTCCCTTTGGAGCAGGAAAGAAAGATCTTTTACACATGTTGACAATAATCTAGGCTCAGTTCAGTCATGCACATAAGTAAAAATTTGAACCATATCTTAACAAACTCTACTATTGAGCCAGGGATAGCACAAATTCTAACCACTATCTTCCAGGACACGAATGCGTGACAGATTTGCATGCTTCAAACATAATCCCACTGGAAACGCAACGAAATATACAGTTATCAAGCAATTTGTTGAACTTTTGGGCATTTGTATCTTTCAGGAAATTGATTACCAGCATAAATTCAATAACTTAGTATGAATTGATTTTTAGGATTGAGATGACTAAAAGACCCATCATCACACTGAAGTAATAAAAGAAAAAAGTATTAATTGACAGGCTTGAGTGAAGAGATTTTAACCCTGCCTAACAAGTAATACACATTGCTAGCACTAGAACTTGAGCAATACCCGTCCCCCTCTCTCTCCCCCAAAGTAATAAACAATGGAACCTAATTACACAAAACTGAAGGAATTAAACACTTGAACTTCAGGAACATCATCTACAATAACTCATTTTCAAAACACATTAATTTCTACATCTATCATACTAGAATTTTCTATAAGAGAAACAATTCGAATGATTCTCTAGGTGATATACCATTTCCGATGACACTACAGTAATACCATTTAACACAACAGTAATACTGTTGACCCCAATGGCACCAGGAAAACAGCAATACTGTCAGACTTACATCTGTCCCAGTGAAGTGGTCCATTAATAACTTTTTAACAAATGTGTAAAATACTTCCACCATGGACTGCAGAGTCAATAGCTTCCCGGAAGATAGCTCCACTAATATGAAAAGTCCATATATTAAAAGCTACTCATCAGTTTGTGCACAGGTATCAACATGCTATGCTAGAATCATATCTTTACAGTCGAGTTCTACTCTTTTGTCCCCCCTCTTGTACAATTGACCTGATTATCAGAAAGAGAAATAAGATGAGCTATGCTCCAAAGATCCTACTTTTTCACATGCAATTTTCGTCTCTTATTTTCCCCGTGCTGTCCTTTTCATATTCATGTTGGTGCAGATACCATGTATGGAATAACTGAAATAAAAATTACATTCGGGAAAGCACATGCACGACTTGTAACTATCACAACTAATCTTTTAGTAAATAATAGAGTCAATAACTTAACCAGTAGTCTATGCCACACCCACACCTCCCTTCTAACAACAAGCGGAAAAACATCACTTTTTTGCCTTGCGTCAAACAAACATTCCCTCCCCAAAAAAAATGTAATACATTATCACTTATATTGATGGTAACTTGAAGCATAATAGGAATTACTAAAATTCAAAGACCCACGCTGCAGGACCATAAGCATCAAGGGTTTTTTCTTTTCGATAAATTAAACGAACTCAAAATCCACGTTTTGAAATACGTCCAAGCAAAACCTAGAAGGCTCAAGCCACAGAACAAACAAATAAAAGAGAGAACTTCAAATTCTTAATACAAAGCCGCAGAAGAAGAAGAATAGAGGTACCTTTTAGGTAGGAAGCAAGTCTCAGGTAGCAGATGAGGAGCACCATGAGAAGCTTGTTCGTGAGACTTAATAGCAGGGAAAAACATAACTTGAAAGAAAACCCTAGAGGCTCATCAGAAAAAGGAAAAGCAAACAAAGAAACAAAATAAACCCAGAAAGGGAGAGGGAGAGTCAAAAAGAAAAGAGACCTTAGAATAAGCACGAAAATCAAGAGACAGGGGGTTCTTGCTGCAGTATCCGAGGAAATGGTCTGGTTTCTGTTTCGTCTGACCTTTGATTTCTGTTCCCTCCTTCAATACGCGTCTATCTCACGCACCACTCGGTTTTGTTTTCAAGTCTGTGTGTGTACGTAAATTTATCAAATGTCTTTTTGGAAGTTACGTAAAGATTGTCTTAAAAATTCTTGAACGTGAGTTGACGGGGAGCTTTTTTATTTAAGTTAAGTTGTGAGTTTGAATTCTTCTTATATATGTAGTTGTTTAAAATTTATGATCAGAATTTTACCTTTTGTAAGAGACCTATATGATTTAAGTGAAGATTAATTTGAATATGGATAAATTAAAGGTATATTCTCATAGTTGGAACCCACCTAAGACACCTCGTAAACAACAATAAAACAAAAAAAAAGATTGTCTTAAAGAAATAAGTTCAAATTACAAAATTACTACAGTAACCATAAGAGATGACTTTCAATTAATATTATGAATATCACACTAATATCGGTATTAAAACTATTTTTATAATATGTATCGGTTGTATTTAATATCAAGTACTATTTTAAATAATTTTTAAATTTATAAAATAATTATTGAATTTTTCTAAAATAATAACATAGTCCATGAATATGTTGTGATATATAAATCTGTAAAAATCATAACAATAGAAATTTGAAATAACAATTATCTATTATTTATATTAGTATTACTTTTCACATATAAATAATAACCACAATTAATATAAAAAAGCATTTAATCGTCATATAAATATAAAACTAAAGATAATATAAAATACTTAAAACGTCAATTTTGTTATATAATACTTAAAACGTCAATTTTATCATATAATATATAATAATTACATCGAAACATCAAATAAAAATAATAATAATATTTTATGACTTTATAAATATTACGATAAGAGTTCATTCTGAACAACACAATTAGCTAGAAGTAAAATTAAAAACAAAAGCATTATATTACATATATAGAATTTAACATATGAATCAAATACAAGTGAAATTAAAAATCATAAATGAAAAACCTGAAGCTTCATTCAATCGAATATATGTTTAAATCACATTTACTGCATTTTTTATTTGGTATAAAATCATCATCATTAAGAGAAGCTTCATCGTCACTATCGTTCAAATTTATTATACCAAATGACATGTCAATATTTTTCCATTCAAGATTGTCTTCCCAATCGCTCTCATCTATCAAACTCAATTTCTAATAAATGTAATCCACCAAAAGATCAACACGGTGAAGGCAAATTGGATTTATAAAACTATTTATTCTATTAAGAGTCCTAGTAAATAAATAAAATAAAAGTATTAAGAAATTACAAGAAAATATATTTAACTTAATATTGATAATAATATATCTTTCTCGAGGCTTTAAATTATATGGAACAAAGACCAAGTCGTTCAATCTTTTGTGTTCCAATCTATTCCTTTTCTTATAATTGATAAATTCAAATGTGCTCTAATTCCCTTTCATACCCTATTATACTCACATATTGATTTAGAATTCGAATTGCAATCCTTTGCAATCTTGGAACACTATTTTTGAAATGGTATTACCAAACAACTATAAGACAAAGAAAAGTAACATTGCAAATAAAATGAAGTAATGCTTGATTCCACTAAGTAACAATAGCAAAAGAATATGTACCTGGATTAACTTTGTCTCTTTGACAAATAGTAATGGGCGCCTCAAAATTACCATAAGCATTCTTATAAACTTCAATTTGTGAACTTAGGAGATCTTGCATTGTCTCATAGGTAACAATTATTGTAATAACTAATAGCATTTCTTTATTAACTTAAGCTTTTTTGTGTAAAACTTAGTCTAAAATAAATACTAGGATTAAAAAATGTCTCAGCTATAAACAATAGAGAGTAAAGTTGGGCTTCCCATCTCTTATTAATGATTGCAAAATAAGGTGTGTATAAAGAAATCATATTTTTTAGATTTATCTTAAGTGCTTCCTTTACCCTCTCCATGACATTATAAAAATAACTTATTGTTTCCTTCTTAACACTATCAGCTAGACGAAGTACTCTCACCAAATCTTATAAACTCGGACAAAATTTTCATATTAGGACCAAAATTCATGATCTTCAAATATAATTCTAAAAATCTATAATCTAATATTAGACCTAGCAATTAAGGTAGAACCTACTTATCACTTATAAACATTTTTTTTAGCTCTTTCATCATAACAAAACACTAAAGTGGTAAGAAATTAGTTACAAATCTTGTAATAGCAAGATGACCTAAATTCTTATAATTGGTAAAATCATTTCTCATTAAATGATACGAAAATATCATGACATATACATGATTATAGATGATTTTGGTCACTTTTTTTGCTTTACACACAGTCTCATAAATGATAGGAAAATATCTAACATCTTCTATATTTTCCAACATTATATCAATGCAATAAACAACACAAAGAGTCCAATAAAAATAATTATACCTACTTTGCAATCTTTTTCTAGCCGCTTTGTAAGCAGAATCATTATCAATAATGAACTAAAAAATATTTTCTCACCTTAACTTCATTCACAACTTCATCAAATATTTGAAATAAAGTATAAGCATTTCTAACAAGATCAGATGCATCAATAGACTTCAAAAATATTGTCCGTTTTGTAGAATAAACACAAAAATTGATAATAGGCTCATGTATTCTATTTGTCCAACTATCACTCATGATTAAACACTCATAAGTAGCCCACTTCATTCTTTCATCTAAATAGCTATTTATTTCATAAATAGAGTTGCTCAGAAGTTTACTTCTATAGTCATCAATTAAAGAAGCTTTATCCTGAACCGTAAGAGGCAATAACATCTACCATAGGTTGGTAATAATAAGATTCGGCAACATTGAATGTTATACCTATATCATACCACTATCTAGCCATCTTCATGTCCATGTTATGAGTCACTTCTTTAGATTATAAGGCACAACAAATTGAAGGTTAAAGTGCGTAAAACACACTAGAAAATAACACTTAACTCGGCAATACTAAATTTATACTAGTGGTGAGTAAGGATTGTATCCATATACTGTGTGTGTCTAGCTTTTGTAATAAATAAGTCGGTGTTTAAGATTTGGGAGGGGGTTGATTGAAATTAATAAACAAAATAAAGTAAAATTAAACTATTGAAGTTTAATCAAATCAAACAGTACAAAATTGATAGAATTTACCATTGAGTTTCAAATCCAATTCTCGATTCAATTTTAACCTTCACACTAATGAGCACATCTAATTGTCATATTATTCTCATACCTCTCTTTGAAACTATTAGTTGTAGATTAACAATAAGCTTTAATAACACTAGTTTTCTCTTCAACCGTATTTAATCAAAATAAGCTCTTTAATTAGGTCTAGCTATCAAACAACCTAGAATAAGTTCTCTAAATTTAGTGTGACAATTGTATTATGAACTAGAAAAATAGGTTAATATGGCCAACAACCACATAAGCTTGGGTCATTTAACATATGCTATGTTATTCCTAATAAGACACAACCATTAGATTACCATAAATGAATTAGAGTTACAATGATTGCATATTGTAATCTAGATTCCAACAATAGTTCAAACATAAATAATCTATTTGAGAATGAGAAAATTAATCATTCATACATAAATCTGAAAACATTAAACAACAAATAATACAAACGAGATGAAGAAATGCCTAAACGTCTTCTTGAGCTCTGATATCCTCTTCAAATTGAAAAAAACAAGGTAATCTCCTCATAGAACTTAAAGAGGTAAGAAATTAGCCCCCTTTCATGTTTTTAAAACTCTGCTCCCCTTGTTTAGCCACCTATATGTATTTTATAGTAAAAATTAGGGTTTTAAGAGATACACGGACATGTAGTTAACTGTATATGTCATTTTTTCCCAATTGACACACATAAATAGACCTAATGAGCTATACAACCAGCTAAATGGGGGTATAGCTAACCATGTAGGTTAGAGGAGTGGCTGAAACTATGTCTTCAGGATCCTACACGCTTCCAAAGAGTTACACATCGTGTAGGTTACAGGAACTTAAATTCTTTCATTTTTTATCCCATCTCTGACATCTCCTTTTTATTCTACAAAGGCAAATAAGATTGAAAATCAAAAAGATGGATCCAAGGATACACTTTTAGCTAATTTTAGTCTTTGTACTTCCAATTTATACGTAAAACAAAATATAAGCCAAAATAAGTATCTTAAGCACATCATAACATTAATCACTAAGAATTAGGGAGTAAGTATATAGTTAATCAAGCATTTATCAAGTCCCCTAACACTTAGCTTTTGATTGTCCTTGGGCAAAACAAAAAAAATCTAAATCACAATCACAATCCAAAAGACTTTCTTCTTTCTATATTTTTAAGAATATATAGTGATAAAAAAAGATGAATAACTTTTAAAACTATGGCAAGAATTAAACATTCAATGTTTTTACTCATGATCAATCAATAATCATTCCATTTAAAAACTGAGCAATCTAGGGGTGGACTTTCACAAGATATGTTTAAAAATAAGATAGATCTATTGGAACACACAAATACCATTCATGATCAAGATATTTTAAAACTTTACACATCACTTCAATTTTGCACCACTAAAAATTCATATGCATAATCATGAATCAAAGGACCTTTAAAGTTGTAATGGGGCTAAAGTTTAAGATGAGAAGTATTTGGATAATGTAGTTCAAAAGCTATTAAAGCTAGTAAAGTAGGAAAGCACTCAATAAAGTATTAAGTACAAAAATTAACATCAACTCAAAACTAGGTACCATCAATTATAATGAATGCAAAAACTCTGTTTCATAGCTTAGATTCAAGCTTTCACACCATAAACCACATGGAGCATAAGTAACTAGAAAGAATCACTCACAAAAATTGATGATAAATAATACATTATAACCCTAAGGAGTGATCCTTCACATCAAATTTTCTTTTATTTACATCATAATCAATTCACCCATTTCAGACAACTTTAAGAGGAAATATTAACATGAATTATTTTTCAAAACAAATGATTTTCCTCCTCATTAATTTCTTTTCTTTGTTCTTTTTTATTTTCTTTTTTTCACAAAAAATTGGTAGAAACTACATCAACAATGCAATTTATTCATAAGAGAAAATCACATTTTATCAATTATAACCAACCTGCATATACACACATCCTCACACTTATGCTCTTGTGCATCCACAAACATTAGCAATCATGCTCTACTAGCTTTAAGGCTTGGGTAAGACATTTAGATAGGTTAAAGGCTTGTAATGTAGTTAGCACAAAAATAAAAGGCTAATAAAGCTTAAAGAGGTTTAATAAAAGGAAAAAATAATATGAATAATTAGGCTATTTGGCTAATGTAACTCATAAAACAAAGAATGCTTATATCATTTTCATGTTAATTCATATGATAAAAAAGTAGTCTCGAATAGAAAATCAAAGCAAAGTCAAGATATACATGTCACAAAAGTCACACATGAACAAAAGACAATAAGACTAATATGGACTTATCAGTCCAAAAAGGCTCAAAATATGACTAGCTTATGTCTACTCACTAATCACTACTTTTCTAAAGATAACATAGATTGGCCAATCACAAGAGTAAAAATACATGCCCAAATAGTAGGAAAGGTGATAAAACCAAAGTGGTGGGTAAGTAGATATGTTTTACCTATACAATATGATAGAGAGGGGCCTTATTAACCTCAGATATGGCTTGGCCTAGCTTTTTAAGCATTAGGTATATGACACTAAAGTTGGAGCTATCTGTATGGGCCCATATGAGACCAGATTGATTTGAGGTATAGGACTACTAGAGTGATTACCTATGATGACACTAACATGTTAGAAGGTGGCTATCACCCTTGAGACACTGACAGTAATAGTGATAATTCATAGGAAGCAAATTAGAGAGGGACAGTAAGATTTGGCAGAGCGATTAATATAGTTAGAACAAAATGACATAATATACTCACCTTTGTAATAGAAAATGAAGAAAAAAATATTATTTGAATTTGGAGTTCCTATAGCTAGCAAAACAAAAATTGTGATAAATCAAGTAAGAAAAAAAAAGGCACAACTTACAATTGATGGATTTACTAGTTTAGAATTTTAGAGGCTTGAATAGCCAAAATAAACAAATGACTATTAATGTAACATCCCGTCACTGATGGGAAGGGTAAATTAGTAATTTGGGATGGGTTAGGAATGTATATTCATTTTTAGGCATGCACATGTACTATATAGCCTCTATATTTTCAGATAATTGGTAATTGTTGCACATGCATATGAGTGTACATGCATTCATGATATTTCCCAGCATATGAGTGTATAAATGAAATTTCTGTGATAAATGTGTTATTTGTGTTTGAAAGTTGAATTGGAGTGAAAAATGAGATATAGGGGTTTGAAACATTGAATTGGAGAGAATGATCATGTGTTTTATATTTATGAGGATTTTTAGGAATTTTCTGGAATTTTTGGGGGACAATGTCCGGACCGGGAAAATTGCTAAATGACAAATTAATTAGATTTCCGGTACCGAAAATGACTGTCCAATGGCACTGAAAAATTAGATGCATGGTTTTAGGATTTATTACTTTGAGCCATTGGAATTGGGAGAAAAGTATAATAAGAATTTGGATTTAGGTCTTGAGAAGTGGACAAGTGGCAAGTGACCTAAGTTACTTGCCAAACATGGCTTTAAGCCATTAATTTCTTTGTTTAAAACCCTTGTTTTTTTCCTTATTATTGCCTTTCACGATGCTCCTTCTCCTTTGAAAGAAACTTGCTCTCATCTATAGCTTCTTCTCTTCTTCTTCTTCGTGGGTTTTCTCCTTCCTTGTAACAAGTCCTTCCTTGCTACTTGCTTGCTCCTTCTTCCCTATCCACACACAAATCAAACCTTTAGCCTTGAGATGAAGGTGATTGGTGTGGGTGTGAGTGATGACCGTGGGTGTTGTAGGAGGTAGAAGATTGGAGTATTTTGAAGAGTTTGAAGATAAATCAAGTTCTTGCTTTACATGTTATAGATAGCTCAATTGATGATTAATTAGAGTATCTTGATGATTGATTGTGCAAGGAGTATGTATGTGTTTTGGATGATTCAAATTCTTGTTCATATCTTGTTGTGTATGTATGGGATCAGTGATAATTGGTAATTTGTGAATTAGAAGTTGAAGGATGAGATGTTTTGGAGTATTAAGTAGTTTTGAAGTGTTTTAAAGGATGATAGATGAGTTTTATTTTGACAGATGAGTAGAAATCTGGGTTCGGAAGTTTTCTGGGTTCGCATATCGCTACGTGCCTCTGCACGCCGCGGTGCACGCAGGCATGCACGCCGCGGCGCACTCATGCGAATTGGTCGCGGCGTATAGCTCTCGCCGCGGCGAGGACTCCTTTCTCTATATGGGTATGCTTTGGTTCTTTAGCCATCAGTTTTGACATAGATGTCCAAATGAAGTGATCTTTGATTTTTTGTACATTAGAGACAAAGATCTACAAGTTTTATAAGAGTGGAAGTTTTGAATCAATCTCGAAAGTTCTCAAATTTTGATGGAAATTGAGTAGAGAATATATTTTCGATATAAGGATAGTCCCCATATGTTGGGAGTTTAACTTTTGGAGTTCTGAATCTAAATTAAATGATTTTTGGTGTCTATGAGTTTCTATCATTTAGAGAAAAAGGGTTGTGATGGAAAGTTTAGGGAATAGTACCGAGAATGTCACGAACATGCATTGTACGCATTGTTAATCGCTGCATGTGCATTATTGAACATTGTTGATAGTACATTTGGTAATGTATATATATTCTGATTGTTATATAGGAACCTTTGGAGCGTCGATCCACCGACGTTGCTGAGACTTCCAGGCATTAGTTCGGAAGTTAATTGGTGAGTAACCTAGATGGTTCCTCAATCTTTATTTGTTTAAAGTTATGCACTTATAACCTTGTGGAGAACAATGGAGGGCTTGTGTGTTTGTTTATGACTGGATTCTGGACCGAAGGTGTCCGAAGTATTGGGAACTTTGACATAAAAGAGTTATCTATTTGTGAATCTATGATTTACTTGTCTCTGATGTAATAAATTGTGATATGTGGATTATTTTGTGATGCAATGACTGTTAAATTGGGACATATGCATTTCATGCATAAAGGCATGATCAGCTAATGACAGTTGTGACCGGAGTAGCCACCGAGAGCTTAAAGCTCAACATATTAGGGCCTCAAGCCCACCGTGATGCAGAGCCTCAGGCTCACCGATTAATGCTCCCGTATTAGGACAAATTAGGCGCTCGGTCACAACAACGTAATGAATTGGAAAAAGGGTCACATACGCATTACATGTGCATTTGATTGAATGTTTTTGATTGTTGATTGTAGTGAAAGGCAAACGCCTTGTGATCATGTGAATGACTATGTAGCGCTTTTGAATGAACTATCTTGTTATAACAGTGATCGGTGTGTAAATGCATGAATTGGGTGAACCATCGATGATGGTTCCTCACTGAGTTCGCAAACTCACCCAACATTGCAAATTATTTTTCAGGACCATGAGAGTAGACTCTTAGCTCCAGAGGGACTTTTTCCTGCCGTGTAGATCGTGTTGGCAAGAGAAGTCATGGCTCACAGGTCGGTAAGCTGGGATTTTTGGGGATGACCTAGTTAGGCTTTTGTTTTAGTTTCCTTTTTGGAGTAATGCACAGACAATGAACAATGACAGATATGTACATCTATGGTTTCTATGAAATGAAATGGGAAAGTATTTTGGTTTCAAAGATTAGTGATTTTTATATATTGATGTTTTATAATTAGGATGCCATGTGAAGTAATGTAGTGATAGCTCGTAGTGCACCCTTATTGTAGGATATGTATCGGAATGACCTACGGGCATCCTGGCGTATACCCTACGGTAAGGGGGCGCTACAATTAAGTGATATCAGAGCATGGTTTGGTATCTGTTGGGACTAGTATATATTTAGGCTTGAATTATTATGAGAAATGCAGAAATTGATGGGATTATTGTGTTGTTATAGGTCATCTGTTCTTGGTGATCAGGTTGATCAACCAGCTGACCAAGGATCAGTCGGAGCAAGTAGGGAGTTCTCAGTGCCTCGGTTTGAGGAGCTGCCTCCTAGGGTTCCCGTGAGACGGGAGAGGAGGTATAACAGACTGCGCAAGCAGGGGGCTGTAGACTTTTACGGCAGCACAGACCCTACTGAGGCTGAGGGATGGCTGGAGAGGACTGAGATAGTCTTCGACCAGATGGATTGTGATGCAGACGAGAGATTTGACTATGCAGTATCTCTCCTGCAGGGCCCAGCTTATCAATGGTGGAAGACTGTCCCGAGCAGTACCACCAGGCCTTGCTTATTGACATGGGAGGATTTCCTGAGGGCGTTTAGAGATAACTATATACCCAAGGTTTATCTTGAGATGAAGATGCAAGAGTTCTTAGAGTTGAAGCAGGGTATGATGACAGTGGCAGAGTATGAGGTTAAGTTCAATGAGCTCATGGGATATGCTACTGCTCTGATTTCTACAGAGGCTGATAGGTACCGGAGGTTTAAGAATGAGCTCAATCTGAAGATCCGTACCAGATTGGCTCGATTCGATATGGGCACTTTTATTGAGTTGAGGGCTACTGCAGTGCGAGTTGAGAAGCTTCTGAGACAGGGACAGACTGAGGCTGGTCAGAGGTCCAGGGGTAAGAGATTGAGTGACAGCCAGGGCAATTCTGGCAGGAGTTTTAGCCGGTGCCAGAGCAGAACCTTCAGGTTATCAGAAGGATCCAGGCAGTCTGGATTTGGTCAGAGGGGGAGGTTTGTTCAGACTGGTAGTGGCAGTGGCATTGGCCGAGGTTCAGGGCAGATCCCTCCAGTTTGTGAGTATTGCGAGAAGATACACAGTGGAGAGTGTTGGTGGATGACTGGAGCCTGCCTGAAATGTGGCTCCATGGATCATCAGATCAAGGATTGCTCTGTTATTGTGGGAGCTCAGTCTGCTATGAGTAGGAGATCAGGTAGTAACACTACGGTGCAGCATAGTAGGGGTGGTGGATCTGGATTGAGGGGCCGAGGTAAAGTCCGAGGCAGAGCTAGGGATTCCTTTGCAGGGACTGAGGGATGGGGCAGCCGACCACAGTCCCAGGCCAGGGTCTACGTCATGACTAGGCAAGAGGTCCAGGATTCTCCAGATGTAGTTGCAGGTTTACTTCTTATCTCTGGTATTGAGACTTTTGCATTGATAGATCTAGGATCTACGCATTTTTTTATTGCACCGCATCTGGCATGTAAATTGCATGAAAATAGGGAGAAGTTACAGTATGGGTTAGAGGTGAGTACACGTCTAGGTAGTACCACTGCTTTGGGAGAGGTCTGCAAGGGGTGCTCGATCCAGATTGATCAAGCAGTGTTGAGAGCAGACCTTATAGTGTT
>JAOTIZ010000002.1:20311144-20334512 GCA_027123425.1 Erythroxylum panamense | reverse complement strand
TTGAAAGAAACGGTTAATCAGTTGAGTTCTGTAACTAACCCGAACTGACTCTTGCGTCTGCTTTCTATTCTTCTTCTGCGTCTGTTTTTCTTAGCGTCTGCGTCTGTTTCATATTTTGCATCTGCGTCTGCTTTTTTATTTTGCGTCTGCTTTTCATTTGCTTCTGCATCTATTTTTTTCTTTGCGTCTGCGTCTGCTTTTCAATTTGCGTCTGTGTCTGCTTTTCTAGCTTCTGCGTCCGCGTCTGCTTTTCTCTCTGCGTCTGCATCTGCATCTGCTTTTCACTTCGCGTCTTCGTCTGTTTGCGTCTGCGTCTGTTTTTCTAACTTCTTTTATTTTTCACTTTGTTATACATCAAAATCATTTCTC
Organism: Erythroxylum panamense; assembly: GCA_027123425.1. Lineage (NCBI taxonomy): Eukaryota > Viridiplantae > Streptophyta > Magnoliopsida > Malpighiales > Erythroxylaceae > Erythroxylum > Erythroxylum panamense. The sequence continues at coordinate 20,334,143 of JAOTIZ010000002.1, read as the reverse complement.
AGTAAAGTCATTATGACTTAACATCAAGTAAGTTCTTGCTTTATATGTTATAGGTAGCTTAATTTGGTGATTTATTAGAGTATCTTGATGTTTGATTGTGCAAGGATTAAGTAAGTGTCTGTGATGATGCTAATTCTTATTATATCTTATGGTGTTTGTATGGGATGAGTGATAATTGGGTAAATTGTGAATTAGAAGTTTAAGAATGAGTTGTTTTAGGTGTATTAAATAGTTTTGCAGTGTTTTGAATGAGGATTGATGGATTATATTTTTGACAGATGAAAAAAATCTGGTTTCGGAGAGTTTCTGGGATCGCACGTTGCGGTGCACAAATTTCTTCATGCCGCAGCGAGTGCAAGGACGCATGCCCCGGCGAGCACAAGCATGCACACCATGGTGCATGCAAGTGCTCTTGCCGCGGCGAATTCTCTATACGGGTATGCTTTGGTTCTTTAGCCATAAGTTTTGACATAGATGTCCAAATGAAGTGATCTTTCATTCGTTGTAAATTAGAGACATAGATCTACAAGTTTTATGAAGAATGGAAGTTTTAAATCCATCTTGGAAGTTCTCAAATTTGGATGGAAATTGAGTAGAGAATGCATTTTCAATATAAAGGTAGTCCCCATATGTTGGAGTTTAACTTTTGGAGTTCTGAATTAAATTAAATAAGTTATGGTGTCTATGAATTTCTATCATTTAGAGAAAAAGGGTTGTGATGGAAAGTTTTGAGTTTAGTACCGGGAATGTCACGAACATGCATTGTACGCATTTTTAATCGCTGCATGTGCATTAGTGAATATTGTTGTTTGTACATTGGTAATGTTTATATATTCTGATTGTTTTAGAGGCACATTTGGAGCGTCGATCCACCGACATTGCTGAGACTTCCCGGTATTAGCTCGGAAGTTAATTGGTGAGTAACCTAATTGGTTCCTCAATCCTTATTTGTTATCGTTCTGCACTTATAACCTTGTGGAGAATAATGGAGGGCTTGTGTGTTTGTTTATGATTGGATTCCGGACCGAAGGTGTCCGAAGTATTGGAAACTTTGACATAGAAGTGTTATCTGTTTGTGAATTTGTGACTACTTGTCTCTGATGTGATCAATGTGATACGTGAATTGATTGTGATATACTGCCTAATTGTGTGATGTGGATAAATTTGTGATGCAATTACTGTTAAATTGGGACATTTGCATTTCATGCATAAAGGCATGATCAGATAATGACAGTTGTGACCGGAGCAGCCACTGAGAGCTTAAAGCTCAACGTATTAGGGCATCGAGCCCACCGTATTTCAGAGCCTCAGGCTCACCGATTAATGTGCCCATTTTGGGACAGTTCAGGCCCTCGGTCACAACACCGTAATAAAATGGGAAAGTGTCACATGTGCATTTTGATTGAATATTGGATTGGATGAAAGGCGAAAGGCCTTATACTTGTGCAATAATAATCATGTGGTATTTCTGAATGTGTTATTGTGCAATGATCTGTGAATTTCGTGAGTATGCATGAATTGAGTGAACCATCGATGATGGTTCCTCACTGAGTTCGCAAACTCACCCAACATTGCAAATTATTTTTCAGGACCGTGAGAGTAGACTCTTAGCTCCAGAGGGACTTTTTTCCTGCCGTGTAAATCGTGTTGGCAAGAGAAGTCATGGCTCACAGGTCGGTCAGCTGGAATTTTTGGGGATGACCCAGTTAGGCTTTTATTTTAGTTTCCTTTTTGGAGTAATGTACAGACAGTGAACAATGACAGATATGTACATATATGGTTTCTATGAAATGAAATGGGAAAGTATTTTGGTTTCAAAGATTAGTGATTTTTATATATTGATGCTTTATAATTAGGATGTCATGTGAAGTAATGTAGTGATAGCTCGTAGTGCACCCTTATTGTAGGATATGCATCGGAATAACCTACGGGCGTCCCGGCGTATACCCTACGGTAAGGGGCCGCTACAATTAAGGGCTACTGATAGCGCGTCGTAATGCTAGTTAAAATAAAATAACTAGATCACTGCTATAACAGTGGCGAGTCTAGGTCGATCCTACAGAGAGTGTGTGTGAAGTTGTTGAAATGAAATTAACTGGTGTTTAGGTTTAACGGGGGGTTTTGGTTTTGGAAAGAAGAAAATAAAATGAAACTAGATTAATACAAATAAATTAAAGAAACATCTGAAAATATGATAAAAGTGGAAAATTCGGTAAGGACCCAGTTCTTTAGTTTAATCTCGACTTACACCCTAATTAAGCACATTTCATGGATTTGTTATTCTCAAACCTCTCCTAGCAACTATTAATCATGGGTTAATAATTAACCTGAGTTTTTCCTTTGGTTTTGCTTAATCAAGATACGATCATTAATTAAACCTAACCACCGAATAACCTAAGATATGATCTCTAGATTTAATTAGGTAGTAGAATTACAAAATAGGAAAACAGATTAATCAAGGCAACAATCACATACGATGTGTCATTTAACCTAGGTCATGTTATCCCTAACGATTACAAATCATTAGTCACTACACATAAATCGGAAATACAATAATTACACATTCGATTCTAACAATGGGTTTTCATAAGAAAACGATTCAATAGAGCATTAAAATCATCATCATTCAAATATCCATTCAATCCATACAAGATAACATAATCAATTTCTAATGAGAGAAAGAAACAACAAAAATATGAAAGAAATGCTTAACCCGAGTCGTCGACGTCGATGTCACCTCTAAATTGGCATCGGGAACTTAGCCTTCCATGGGGTGACATCGACGCTGATAACCTTGGTTAAGCATTTCTTTCATATTTTTTGTTTCTTTCTCTCATTAGAAATTGATTATGTTATCTTGTATGGAATGATTGGGTATTTGAATGATGATAATTTTAATGCTCTATTGAATCTTTTTTTACGAAAACCCATCGCTAGAATTGAATGCAATATGTAATCGTTGTATTTTCGATTCATGTGTAGCAACTAATGATTCATAATCATTAGGAATAATGTGACCTAGGTTAAATGACGAATCATATATGGTTGTTGCCTTGATTAATCGATTTTTCTAATTCGTAATGCTACTGCCTAATTAAATATAGAGATTGTATCATAGGTTATTCAGTGGTTAGGTTTAATTAACAATCGTATCTTGATTAAACAAAACCAAAAGAAAAACTCAAGTTAATTATTAACCACGATTAATAGTTGCTAAGAGAGATTTGATAACAACAAATCTATGAAATATGTTTAATTAGGATGTAGGCCAAGATTGAACCAAAGAACTTGGTCTCCACCAAATTTCCCACTTTTATCATATTTTTGCATGTTTTCTTTAATTTGTTTTATTAGTCTAGTTTTAATTTATTTTCTTCTTTCCAAAACCAGAACCCCCAGTTAAACCTAAACACTAGTTAATTTTATTTTAACAACTTTACACTCTCTCTCTATGGGATAGACCTAGACTCACCACTGCTATAGTAATAATCTAGTTATTTTAATTTAACTAGCGTTATGATGTGCTATCAATTTTGGCGTCGTTGTCGAGGAGTGCGGTGTTTTAGTTTTTGTTTATGATTTAATTGATGTTTTGTATATATTTGTTGGTAATTGATTTCTTTTTAGTTATTTCGTGATCTTTTCATTTCTTTTGTTTTGTGTTTGTGAAAAAAAATTGATACGGACGTAGGTAATTTCTTTTATAACTCATATTTTCAATCCTATAACAATGTTTGGATTGATCAACCTAATTTTTGTTATGGATGAGATAATCATCAGAATTAAGACGCCCAACAATTCTCATAGAAACTAAAAGCTTCTTATCACGACTCTGGTACATCTCTGAAAGAATTGATTAATATTATGAACGCTAATATTTGCAATTGCAATAGAATACTCTTCAATATCAGCATGATGGAGGGTAATTTCTAAAAAATACATGGTTTAGTGCCCAAGATTTAGAGAGCCAACACTACTAAGGTACATCTCTAGAAGAAATGCTTAATATTATGGTTGCTAACAATCTTCAAATTCAATAGGACATGCTGTAGTTCCAATAGATTATGCAACAGCTATTTCAGCAAGGTGTACAACAAATCTGATAGGATGCTCTGCAATTCCAGCAAGATGCATTGCCTTGGTAGGGAGATATCAATCATCTGAAACTACAAAAGAAAGAGTGATGTTCTCTTTCTTTTGGAATTATTTGTGTTATTCTTTGTTTAATATTTTAGGATTCATCTATGAATGATTAATATTCTCATTCTCAAGTAGATTATTTATATATGAACTCATTGCCAGAAACTAGATATATGTAATGGTTGTAACTTTGATTCATTTATGATAAACTAATTGTTGTGCATAATTAGGGATACTATAACATAGGTTAAATGACTCGAGTTTATGTGATTGTTGCCTAAATTAACCTATTTTCCCAGTACATAATGCAATTTTCACACCAAATCTAGAAAGCTTATTCTAGGTTGTTTGATAGCTAGACCTAATTAAAGACTTATTTTGATTAGAAATAACCTAAGGAAAAACAGAGGTTAACAAAGCTTATTTCTAATTTATGGTTAATAATTTCAAAGAAAGGTAGGAGAACAATATGTCGATTAATTGTGCTTGCTTGTGTGAAGGTTGAGATTAAACCTAGAACTTAATTTAAAACCTATTAGTAAATTCTATCAATTTTGTACTATTTGATTTGATTTAACTTCAGTAGTTTGCTGTTTGGTTCCGCTTCTATTTTTCTACTATAGTTTTAATTTTTATTTTCTGTTTTTATTCAAATAAAAAAATCTGTTTGATTGTTAATAATAATATAGTTATATTTTATCACTGATAAAAATTAAAGATAAAATTTTTAATTAAATAAATTTATTGAATATTTATTAATAATTAGTAATAAGATTATTTTATTATATAAAAATAAATAATTTAAAATTTAGCTTTTTTATAAACTAATATTTATTTTCAATATGTTTTAGCTATTAAATCAAATTTTATTTGCAATTTATATTTTAAAGATATTTTAATTCTAATTATATTTATTAATAATTTATTTAATTTAATTAAAAAATTATATTTAATTATTAAATAAAATTAAAGTATTCATAATTCTTATTAAAAATTAATAAATTAAATAATTAAATAATTAATATTTAGTTAATAGTAACTCAGATTATAAAAACTAGAGAAAAGAAAAGCAATTTTTTTATAGTTTTCATAACTTTTGAAAATAGGAAGAAACCGAAAATAAAAATAGAATACAAAAACTCAAATAAACAGGTTTTTAATTATATTTGAAACAAAAACAAAAAATCAAAAATAAAAATAGAAACAAATATGCTCTTAAAGATTATTCTGTCCTTGTTATGTCTTCCCTTCACCTTGTGAATTCAAGAATGCTTGATTCTAGATATCCAAAAGTTTTGATTATCCTCTCTTAAGATTTAATTAAGTAATCATAATTGAAATAGATAATAGTTGAGTTGCAATTTCTCGATTTTTCAAAGCTACTTCTAACAATTCAATTGGACTTAAGGCAATCTTAAGAATAATTAACTTACAATTGAGATCTCTTTTCAATTATTTATTAACCTAATATTTGTAAGTTTATTAACTTGAGGGTGAGCCTTAGAGCAAAGCCTTCCCTTTATAATTTTACAAAAAGGTTGTTTCTTTGACTTGAACCTGTGACCTTATGGTCATAAAGAAGCAACTATACTATAAGGTCACAGGTTCAAGTCACAAAAACAACCTTTTTGTAAAAAATATAAAGAGAAGGTTACCTTTCAAGACCCCCGCAATGTGAGGAGCCTTGTGCACTAGATACATTGATTTTTTTTTATTATAGTAGCAACTCTCATGGCATAACTTAATACTAATTTCTTTATTCAATCTCTCGATTCAAATTAAATATGAGCACAACAAATATCTCAAAGCAGTAATATATTGAATCCAACAAGTTAAAAGTCATACAAAGCAATTCAAAAATAACACCCTACTACAAATTTAGCAATCCATGATCATATTTAAAACACAACTGTTTAGATTTGACACGGAATGTAATGAAATAGAAAAATAAAAACGAATGAAATCAGTTTAACACCTTGATATGGAAAATCTAGTAAGTTGAAATTGATCTTAATGATGTATTCACTTTTGATCTTCTTCATTGGAAAGAGCAACCTTTTTATGCTTTTCTTTCTTCTTTTGATATCTGTGCGACTCTTAAGTCTACTTTCCCTTTGCTATAGCCTTCATAATGTCTTGTTATAGTAAAAATTAGGTTTTCTTGAACATACATGCTCAACACCACCGTGTAGGTGATTGTATATCTCCAAAACCCTCTCAATCACGACTTTACAAGTTTACAGAAGATTACACAGGCACACATACGGCCATATATGTCAATTGTATAAGAATGTATCTTTCCACGGACATCAACAATGCCTTTGAAGCTCTACACATTTACAGTGACTTACAAGATGACTATACGCGTTAGTGTAAGTTCAATGTTGCTTCAATTTTTCCATTCTATGCTACAATGTCATCCAAAATTTTCTATTTTTGTTTATAAAGGCAGTTATCATCTAAAAATTCACTTGAAGCAAAGTAAGTATCACAAATAACATAGGATTCTTTGATAACAAGCAAAAGACCCTAAATATGGGTCTATAAATATAGTCAATTAATCATTTGTTTATCATATTTCAATAATATTTTTGTTTTCATCTTTAGAGTTAACTTCCTTTTTTGACTATTCATTGCACCTAAGAATTAATCTCTTGCTTCTTAATCACTTAAAATAATGTAGTAAGATAAAGGAATTTTTAATTTGCACACCTTTGTAATCTTATTCTATATTTTTTAATTGAAGTTGGTTGATACAGTTCTCTTATATGCTCTTTAAAATTCCGTATGGTATGACCCAGTAGGATGGCTTGTGCTCTTTCGACGATTATCTTTTATTATTTGGTTTTACGGCGTTGTCACGTGTAATAAAATCAAATCAACTCATCTAAATACGCTGCAATGCTTGGTGGTTTTTTACTTTTAGATTCAATTTCTTACTTGCATCTCAAATTCAAATTCAAATGCCAATCCCTCCGAAACGGCAACTGGATCCCAATTTATGCAAAACCAACAACTCTGCCCTCTTTATCAGAAGAAAACGAACAACTTTTCTTCGTATATAAAAACTGATGAAAATAGTACACTTGATAACTGCCATTTACGCCATCCATGTCACTAGCCGAATCCAATGCAAAAGTAGTTTACTGCCAAAAGGGGAGGAACAGGAAATATATGGGAACAGCACGGTAAAGACAAACAACCAATAGCATGACCCACCCTATCTCCTCACCCTCCGTTCTAGGAGGTACACAAGTTAAAGGTTTTCGCTTACATATCATCCACGGAAGCAGATTTTCTGTACCTGTTTCAACTTTAATTTTATCGTAAAATCACGCTGTTTTATGTGTAAGTTTATCTAAAATGACATTGTTTTAGAACGAAAATATGGATGAAACAGATTAGCTGGTAGAAAGAGCACACTCTCGTTGGCACACTTGAAACACTGAATCACACCCACTTATTTGTCTGATTAAAAGGAAAAAGTAAACCCAATGGAAGAGGAAGAGGCAGGCACACAAGGAGGGAATCTAAGCAGTCAACTTCCAAATATGGTGTCTTTGAATTCATTAACAGATTTTTGGCATTAAACTGTGCGTTCTTATATCTCTGTATAGCTATTGGGTGCGTCAATCTCCAATTGGGCATCCTAGTTCTAAATTTTCTCAACTGAAGTGTCGTAAGGCGTCGCAGTCTCGACATTGGGAGAGTGACGGAGGAGACAATCCCAGCATCTCCTTGTGTTTTCTTTTTTTTAGTTATCTCTCTTCTGTAGCTGGCCAGAAGAAGAGAATCAATCATGCCATCGGGTCCAAGGAAGAGAAAAGCTGCCAAGAAAAGGAGGGACAATGAAGCCCACAACAAGGGCAGCCATGACCACCACCATTCTTCTTCAATTAATAACGTACATGGTAAGAGAGAGTATTTTAGGGTCCTTTTCTTTTCACTTTCTGGATACAGCTACCCATCACTGCCATCCGCTACTTACCAATCTGTCAATCAATCATGGAGCTTCCTTTGGTTAAAGCCTGTTTCTTCTTTTCTGTTTACTTGTGAATCTGGCGTGATGGGAATTTAGTTGGAGTCCATGCATGTTTATTTGCTTTTGTAGTAAAGATTGCGGCCTTGGAGAATCTGTGGTAATGGGTATTGTTAGTAGACTTGCTTTATTTTGATTCAGGATTTGTAGTGGTTTCGTGTTTTGTGGCTTTGATGTGTTAGTGTATCCATTTTATGCTTGATTTCGAACTCTTATTCTTCTGGTGATTTTGGTATTGGTGTCAATTTGGTTAGCGTGTATTCTTTGGTGCCAGGTTCGTGCTGTTCTTTATTCAGTATTGTTCTCGGAGGATTCTTTGCATTCTTAGTTGATCGGAACTGCAAAGTTGTTTTTGTCGCCTTCATTGATGGCTAGTTGGGATGAAAACCTTGTCTATATTGGCCTCCCGATTCTTAACCATCAATCCTTGAATCCTGTCCTGGGATTAGTGGTTACTATGGGCAAATGGAATTCCTTATACTTTGCTTCCACGACTGAAATGTGAATTCTTCCAGCTCTAAGTCACTCGAAGAAATACTCATCCGTGCATTTGCTTCACATATAGCTTAAATTTATTCAGTTATACTTTTGCTATCAAGTTGGTTGGGTGAGCATCAACTAAATATCTTGCTTTTTTTTTTAATTTGATGTTCATTTTTTTTGGCTCCATCTATGTCATTTTATGCCTCGAAACTATTCTAATTCACCTTATGAGTTCTAAAGACGTCTGGATAAATGTGAAACTATTCTAATTCACCTTATGAGTTCTAAAGATGTCTGGATAAATGTGTCTTATTCATGACTTGTTGACAGTCAGTCTCTTTCGTTGAACTTTTGGAATTTAACTGAATTTTTAGGACGCGATGATGATATAAGGCAGGAGGATGAGAGAGAGAGTGATGGTGGTTCAGCTGATTCCTGTCTTTCTCAAGACCACTACGATTTGCATAATGATGAGAGACATCCATTTAGTGAAGAATCCAATAAGAAAGGCCCACCGACTTCACAATCATTTGGGTCTGAGAATTTGACAGTTGAGAGGGTTGCTGAGGATGTAGAAGGTAGCGATGAAGTTGAAGAAGATGATCATTTTCTCAAATTGGACAGAGAACGGCTTACTATTCTGAATGAAGAGAGAAATGGAACTTTATTTCACAGCAAGGAGAAGGCAGTTGAAGCTTCTCAAAGCACAACTCAGATTTCTCAAAGTGGAAAACTAGTTAACAAAGCTAATAACAATTCAGGTCTCGAAACTGTATCTGAAGTCGATACAGTCCCACCTTTGGTGCCAATGTCTGAGGTGGGAAGGTCCATCTTAGAAGGTGTTGAAGGTGAAACTTTAGAGTTTCTGGATGTTGTTAAATTGGAAACAGAAGAAAACTTGGAAAAATTGTTGCCTATATGGAATGACCATGCTGGAGTTTCACTAAGTTCTGTATCGCATGAAAAAGAAGATAAATGTTTATTAGGTGACATTGTTGGGCAATTATCAACTCTGTCTGGTACGGTTAAAAATGAAAATAACACCAAAACTTCAGATGAACCAGATATACTTACTGCTAGCAATGATATTGGATATACCAAAGAATCTGATGGTCCTATTTATGCAAATGAAGGCAAATCATTGCCTGCCGCCAGTAAATGTGCTGTTGAGACTAATAATGATGCACAAAACGTCAATGACTTTGAAACTTCCGATGTTAGTGAAAATCAGGTACTGCCCTATGTCTTTTGCTGATAATTTACTTCTTCCTTATTGTTATTTCGTTAAGAAGTGATTACCGAACTGCTGTGCAGCCTCTTGTTGGTTCAGCTCCCCGAGTAACACAAAGAACATCCTGGTTGAGTTGTTGTGGTTTGTTTGAAGTTTTTACAGGCTCTAACAGATAATTTCAGGTTTCTCATCTACCTAAGATCAAATCCATATCCTTTTTTGCTAAAGTAGCTGGTATTCTATATGTAGACATTCATCTTTTACTGGTACATGGAACCTTCATTCTTAGAGTTTGTCTCTACATATCAGATTTTGAAACTGATGATATCACTTGGCCTTTTGTAGGATCTACTTCATAAATGCTATTTCTTTTTATCTTAAGTGGATGTCGATTTATCCATGTAGAGAATCACAATTTGTCAGTGCCTTCTGTCCTTCCTTTCCGTCTTGAATATTTGTGAATAGGATTAGTGCCCTTTAACACCATTTCACAGAATAAAACAAAGGATTTCTTTGGTGATTACCGAGTCTGTTTCATGTCTCTGCTTTCAAGGTGTTAACTTGATTTCGTTGGCGCACTTTGACTGTTATCTATACATCTCCATTTTTGAGAGAGAGAGTTGAGATATAGGATTGTGGATGCTGAAGTATAGATAGAAATATGCTGCAATGGTCTTTCTCAATTCATTAATATATGATGATGTATGCAATTAAAAGAAAATATGTTGAAGTTGTGCCTTTACTTTTTGGAAGAGAAATTAGCTAAAGATCTGGAGGAGTCTTGTTAGGGTGAGTGAAATCATAAAGATAATGTTTAGTATTATATTCATGAGTCAAGTTATTTTTTTTGTAATCATAAAACTATTGAACTGAATTTTTTAGAACTGAATTTTTTTTTAATAGATGAAGAGCTCGATACAACAACTTTTTGCCTCATCCTTTGTTTAAGGTTGAGAAGAACCCTCAAAATATATCTCAATTAATATCTTCTAATTGCAATAATTGTGCAACTTTAAAACTCCTTTCCAATAAGTAAAGACTCAATATTCTATTTATACTTAAAATAGTTGTTAGACGGTTAAAATGACTAATAATATTGGCATTTGTTGACAAGACAGTAGTTGAGCATACTATTATACTAGTTGAATAGCCTATCCAAAACTTTAACATTAGTTGCCTAAATCACTGCATTGTCCAATCAAAATTTCTAAAATAACTTTTTCAAAACTTTTCAACTTCTTTCAAGAATGAAAACACTTTGTTTTGTCAAAAACTTGATTTAAAACCGTTAAAATTATCATGTTTTAGGTACTTTTACAAGTTTGGGTCCTTAATGCTTTTACCTTTTTTAACCCATAACTTTTTTAGTTTACTTAATATAAATTGTTTCAAATAGAAATTTCTATGAATATATCCATAATTACCTTAAAAGTGACACCTCATGTAACATGATTTAAACATTTATGAATTATGGAGTTTTGCCTATAAGAATATAACATATATGCATTTCTAAGTCATCTTTGGAAGTGATGTTGATTAAGAAATCCACTTTGTAAATATGACGGATAAGAGGCTCTTCTTGTGTGATAGGCCTAAAAATGAATTGGCACAACATATCCTTTTGATGACAATTTGTCCTATATTAATTATGAACAAGTTCTTTTTGCTTATATAGTGGCCTATGATGACAAAGAGCTTGTTTCATGCCATTTTGATAATAAAAAGGTTTGTATGAAAGAGAAAATATTACAAGCAATTTTGGTATGGCTTTGTATGAAAAATTATGCCTATTTATTCCTTGAATGCTTGACCATCAAGGTTTAAATTGTGAACCAAAGATGAATATTTCATTTCAATTTCTCGTTCTCAATTATGTAGTCATTTATGAGTTTTTGAACCTCTTTATACTTGAAAGAAAATTTATTTCTTTTGAAACTCAACATTTCTAGGCATTCAACAAGTTCTTTATAAGAAAAAACATTATTGTTGTCATCACAGTCATTAACCAACTTTTCATTATTTCCACAAAGAACATGTATGCAACCTTATTATTCAATTCTTTACTTTTGGAATTGCTCACATCATCCATATAGATATTAATGCTCTCTTCTTCCTTACATCAATCTCCTTCCTTTTAATCCATTCTTGATTTTCATTTAAATTCTTATCAAGCCCATCATAATTGACACCAATACCATTAACACCAATATCGTTATAACAATCATTAACACTATGTTTGGTTGCTGTTTTCATGGGTGGGGACAAATGACAAGGACACAAAAGTCTCGTACTCTTTGGTGTTTGCTTGCTATCCCCACCTATTTTTGTCCCATCTCCGGAGCACAGGGACAGAATTTTTTTGTGCCTCCCATGACTGTGGTACAATATTTCTTATCCCAGGGACGAAAACAAAACACAAAAGGAAATTACCACTTTACCCTTCCATTCCAACGCATCCACTGTATCGAAACCTACCTCCCTCCACCGTATTCCAGAACCTTTTCCTTATCCCTCCACTGTATTCCAACAAGTCTCCACTATATCGAAACGCATTCATCACGTTTCTCCCAATCTCTCTCGCACAGACTCCTTCTTGTCTCTGGTTCGTGGCGGCAGTGAAAGGTAATTTGTTTTTTCTGTTCATTTTCTTCCTTCTTTGCCTCTCAGTTCGGTGTCCTTGTTTGATTCCTTTTGCGTTTACTAGATTCATGCCGATCTCTTGCTTTGTTGCGTCTCTGTTCTTGTCTTCCCATATCTCTCTCTTTTTGGGGTTGTTTAAATTATTATGTATTAGAATTTCTAACTTGTACGATTTTTAAAAACCTATTATGTAATTAATTCCATAAATGCTTAAATGTTTTATTAAATTATTATGTACTAGATCATCTAATTTGTACGATTTTTTTAACCTATTATGTCATTAATTCAGTGAATACTTAGATGTTTTATTAAATTATTATGTATTAGAATTTCTAAATCGTAGGATTTTTTAAAACCTATGATGCAATTAATTCTATGAATGCTTAGATGTTTTATTAAATTATTATGAAATATCTAACTTGTAGGATTTTTTTATTCAATAACTCATTTCTTTTAATTTTTAAGGTTTCATATTTCAATAAATTTTTAGGTTTCTCATTTTATTTCATCGTAATTATAAAATTAAAAATACACTTAAAATAAATATTGATACAATTATAAAATAATCAATGAATTACATATTTCCACTCATATTATAATGCAGGAGCAATTTCGTCATTCACACTGTTTTTTTTTTCTATCCACTGCAATCAAACATATTTCTGTCCTCGGGATGGAGACAGTTTTTTCTGTTCTGTCCACTACAACTAAACACCTCACTGTCTCCAATTTTTATTCTGTTCCGTATCTAAATTTTCGTTTCGTTCTGTCTCTGCCCTCTAGAGACAGCAACCAAACACAACGTTAATCTTAATGGAAAACATTGCTTATTTTGGCCATCGAACAAATCACTTGCACAAAATACGTGGAGAAAAATGAGAAAACCAAGTGATGGAGATGGCTATAGCATGTTTATCAATCCCATAGTACAACATATTGAATATAAGCATAATAGATATTCATAAGACTGAAAAATCACAATCCTATATTGAAAAGCAAACTGAATAACTACCAACGAGGAACCCAACATTGTCTCCAAGATCTTTAGCCCACCTAATCTGGCAATTTTTCTCTGATTGTAGTTTAGAGAACTCTTTATAACAGCTGATATGCTCCCAAACAAAAATCTGATCCCTCCACACGACTGTATCCATATTGGAGCTGAAAAGACGATTCATCTGTTGTTGACAAAGACACTAAAACTTTCCTGTGTACCATTTGTAGTGCTTTAATTGTACCTAAGCATGTGTATTTGAAAAATGGGAATCAGGCTGAACCTGATGTTTCAGCATAATATATAAGTAAAATTTGCTGTCCCCTTCTCCCAAACAGGAAAAAGCAAAACATAGGATTGCTAGGAAGGAGAAAACAACCATTAACAAGATTTTTTATAATGGCTAAAATTGGCTGAAAGTCTACAAGAGGATGTTTTATTCAATTTTGCATATCTAACAACTTCAGATTGATCAATACTCAGCATTTGGTGGTAAAATAGCTAACTATCGTGGAGATATCATCGTTCCAACTAAATATTTGAAAATCGGAAAGCTAACCAGCAAACGTAGATGCCACAGAATGTGGCCTACAAATAATGGTTTACGTTATATTATGTGAAATTGTGGCCTACAGATGATGATTTACATATTAAGGAGGAACATAACTGAGATGCAAGAAACAAGGATAAAGGGACTAACCCACAAGAATTGTGAATTTTTGTAATTAGAACGATGACATTTTTGGCGTGGAAAGAGTTCTAGAAAGTAAGGTTCAAACATTGTGGTGTCATTCTCCCATTTTGGTTGACTACAATAGAAACATCAAACAATGTGCATTAAATTAAAAAAAAATTAAAATTCTTTAACCATGAAAATTTAATAAATGAGATTATTATCACAAAGCTACAATAATTCTTATATATAACCTAAAATAAATTACAAAGAGAAAATGGAAAAATAGAAAATACTTCCACTACCAAAGAGCACAACTCGTGCGTGACATAGATTACAAGGATTCTACAGCGATGTCTGAGGTTGTTGGATCCGACCATATAACAAAAACGTTCTACAATTTTGAGACTTAACAGTAACAGGCTCAAGTATCTAAGACGTTTAGCAACTTTCAACTAAAATCTTTAAGACGGAAAGAATGCGAGGCAAAAAAAATATGATAATAATGTCTTCCATCTTACAGACAAGACTATAAAAACTGAGCTGTAATCTCTTCAGTCTTCTCTCTTACTGCAACTAATTGGTGGCTGGCAGAGGAAAAGAGCTTGAAGTATTGATTGATAAACTCACCGAATCGGATCCAGGGACATTGCAGTCTGGTGATTTCTTACTAACACTGTACGGGGATGCATTCATAACCCTGCAATCATCCGACATGAAATTTTTAGAGCCTGGAAACTCGGCTTGCAATTGCAGCTCAAGGAAATAAAGAGGCACTCTTTCAACTTAAGCGTACCTTTCCTTGCGCTTCTCCAAGAACCTAGCCAATGATGCTTTTCGAGCCTGAGGTACAGCTACTGTTATGACAAAAATGAATTCATAGTATCATATCAGATATTTGGATTATGAACAACAATAATAAGACCAGATTTTCCAAAGAAAATATCAAACAATAAATAGACCAAGAAAGAAACAAGCTCATACCTGCGGGACCCAGAGTTGCAGGTGCTACTGAATTAATTGGCTTGGGAGGCTCAGTTTGGTTAATAGAAGATGCTAAATTTACTCTAGGCTTCGGTATGGACAGCTCATTCAGACTACATGAGGTCACAAAAACGGGGCTTGGAAGACCTGAACACAGAGCTACATTTGAGTTTTTGTTCCCCACATAACTATCAGCAACTGAAGGCTTTGGGTCTGGTGAAGCCTGCGTTTGAGCAGTTGGAAGTGTCATGTTCTGAGTTGCAGGAGAACCATTTCCAGCTAATAACATAATTGCCTGAGCCTGGAAATATACACAAGTTTGAAATTGGTAAGGAAGAACACACAATTTCTACACTTGTAGATTAAAAAAAAATTGTAATTTACATGCACAAAACTAGATACCTTTTCAGGAGACACATCATCATAAACGCACACTGATCCAGCATAAAATATTGTCAACTGAGCAGGAGCACCAGAGGCTTTGGAACTGTTCCTACACCAAGCAATTGAAGTTGGTTCAGAAACCGAGATTAGAAATTGTCTACAAACACATTGGACACTTTAAGATACCTCAGATCAGTGGTCCCAACAAGGGGATTCGTGGTTGGAAGGACAGAAACTGGGGTTAAGACTGGAACTCCTCCAAGAGGTTGCACACTTCCAGGATTACCAACTATATTGTGCCCAGAAGAAGCAAAATGGGACTGCAGAACAGGAGTGCTCATGGAAACGGTAATTGTCTGATTTTGTTGGTTAGAGACAGGGAATGTCCTCATCTCCTGTGGGCGATGGACTGGATAAACATCATAGCGCTGAACGGTAGCATAAGTTGTCATCCCATGGGGGTTTGCAGTTTGTTTGTCATGAGTTGCATTTTTCTAATAAAAACAGTGGACAGACATTACTTCTATAGAAGGGGAAGATACCCTCCTGGTCTACAGGAAGAGTCTTCAAATGCCATACATCAGATCATACCGTCAGAAATTCAACCTTAAAGCTAAATACCGTTTTCTTAGGATATGAAAGCGAGCATGATTTAGCTACTTAGTCAAGTATGAGACAAGGGTAAATAGTTTCGTTAACTAACCTGAACCATGCCACCATACGATTTCTGGTTAGAACCAAAAGCCTCAGCTGTCGAAATAGACATATAGCCAGAGGATGGCATTGAATCAAAAACAGTGTTTCTGGGTTTATCTTCCAGAGAATGCTTGAATGACAAGAACTGAGGAATAGCTGAAACCTTGTTGGAGAAAGACAACTGCATACCTGAACCTCTCACCGATGCTGCCAGACCAAGTGAAACAGGAAATGATGCCAATTAGGACAGTGTGTTCTACAAATACATGAACGAATCAAACTAAACTATGACATGATTCTATCCTGGCACAAATCAATACGCAAATATATGAACGAATCAAACTAAAATATGACGTAACTCTATCCTGGCTGAAATATTAAAGAATATTTAAGTGCATCAAGAAACGGTAAACTGGAAAGTGTTGGCAAAAGAGGAATAGAAAATAATAATGTCTCTTAAACTACATGCCAAAATAGAATCTTGTGAAATAATCCAAAGGATATTCATGTATGTGAAAGAAAAGGTCAATTGCACTTATAAAACATCTGTATGATTAAAAAAAAAAAAAAGCTAGCATGATAGAAACAGGAACAAGACCATCTTGCCAGTACAAAAAGCTTCTGCAAGTCTATTACTGTTGTCCTGCTCTTATATAAAGAAAACAAAGAGACAGCTTAATACCTAAAAAGAAAAACCTGGAAGAAATTAACACCATAATGGCCTTGTTATCATCACGTGTAAACTCAGGTTCAGGTCCCACCAAGAACAAACATAAAATATTCTATGGTTCATATTTAATGGTCCAAACTTGGTTTTATATCTGGACAAGCAGGACATTTGAATTGAGAATTGAAACAAAAGAGTAGAATATTGTAAAGTGGCAATTATGATAAGAGCACATTCAATCACAATGGAGCCTATATGTTTTAAAAAAGGTTTCATTGTTTCTCACGTTATGTTATCTTGCCTCTTGATGGGGCAGATGACACTTACTTCTTACTTTTTTCTACTCAAGTTTATAATATAATAATCATGCATATCTGTCGGGCACTTCACTACCCTCCATATAAACAAACATCAGTTTTGCTTTATTTATACAACTCCCAACGTGACCCATTAATTTATTACAGAAACAGCTCATGTGCATGCTAGGAGAACAAACACTATAACATTATCCTATTCCCCCGAGACAAAGCTTCAAACGCTATAACATTATCCTATTCCCACGAGACAAAGCTTCAAAGTCAAATGATAACATTAAACAATATTTCATTAAATAATTCAAAATATTTTACACATTTATAAATAACTTGCTTGCACAACCAACACCCCCTATTTCTATTTGACCAACTGGTGAAAAGTACCCACCTAGCGCATGTTAGCATCCACCAGATTTCTAGTAAAATAACAAGTGAAATAACTAATAGAAAACACACGGCGGTACCTTCAACACGACGAAATTTATATGAGCAGTAAAATGGTTGCATAAGCTAATTATGCCAAGTATCGTAGTAGGCCAGAATTCAAGCAATTTTAGCCTTGTGCTTAAAAACATTTGTATCATGTGCTGAATATTGTTGTACCCTTTTCTTCTTCAACTCTCAATCTTTTTGCAGAAGCTCTTCCACAAAATGAAGAGGTGAAGCTAACACATCTAAATCTGGGCATACTAACCCCAGCCAGCTGTAATAGAATTGTAGAAGGGAGGCTATAATTCTATGTGCGGTACGCAGCACGAGACATCTGGTTTCCTTTGCAAAACCGCCATAAGCGGCGTGAATATAGCTTTAACCATTCGTGTCCCAAAATATTAACTTCATTCACACAATAAATCTCCAAATCGCGTCTAAATCATGAACCTCTAGATTTGAATTAATCTCAATAACATCAAACAACATTTTTGTTTAACAGAAACGAAAAAGAAAAAAGAAGTTTCTTAACAATCAGTCACGATTAGTCAAGCAATCCTCAACTGAGAAAACAGAACTCAAAAGCAGTAGAATTCAGGGACAAACCCCTTCGAAACAAGAACAAAAGACGTCTAAAGAGCCTCAGAAATGAAGGGAATAAAGCAAGAAGAATATCATAGTTTCTTGTTCAACTTATTACAGACGCAGCAGGAATGGAAATTAAATTTGAACAGGACAAGACAGAAACGTACCCGAATCTTTAGAGGCATCAAGAGTCTCATCCTTCACAGTTATAGGAAGGTTTTTGGAACCCAAACCAAGAAAATCTCTCTCCATGCCTTAAAACAACAAACACCCGATACCCACCTAAGCTCTCAACTCTAACAAACCCCTGAAGACTTAACTTTTGCTCTTTCTATATTTCCCGGTGAATGTTAGTATTAAATAAGCCACGAGAAAAAGATGGTTACTTGATTGCTTCTTTAAGCGGGGAAAGAAAGCAAAACGAAGAGAGAGAAGAAACTGAAGTGGACCTTTTAAAAATGAAAATAAACCGTGTCAAAATTTTCTCTCCTTTCCTTATTTATTGTGTTCTTTATTTCAGCCGTTGGATTGGTCGAACATCGTCCTGGTTGACTGACTAGTCCGGTCGGATAACCCGGAGGCACCGGTTAGTTACCACGTGCGTTACTCGGCTCTTGGATTGGTGGCTCTTGTGCACATGAGTAAGTGGTCCTGTTGTGGCGGTGTGGACAAGTGGCAACGAACTTTAATTTGTTAATGTTTACACAGCGTTGAGACTTCAGCATTGCCTAATGCGGTAATGCCTATAGATATTTTATTTTTTGTAAACAATTTAGAAACCAGAAAAGGGACACGGTGCACGCAGCAATTACAATAGCACCACGTGTATCGATGTTTCTTCTTCTTGTATTTTTGGGGGTTACGTTCTTAAATTGAATGGGCCACTTGTTGCTTGTCCTGTCACGGTCACTTGCGCAAACCAGACGAGAGTTTTCTTCCACGATAGCAAACTGGGAATATATCAGATTTTTTTGTGAAGTTTATGACATGTGACATAATAGATTAAAAGACTAGCAGTAGCAGGGGGTCGATGGACCTCCTTTCTGACGCTCCAATGACTTTTGGTGTGGATAAGCTTATCTAGTCAAATTTCTGATTACTTATTTTTTGTTCCTTTATACGATAATTGAGTGAATGCTTTCCATAACTACAAATGACTAGGTGCAATTTAAAAATAATCCAGTGGAATCTTTATTTTTATTTATATATGCACAAATGAAGTGCTACATTCGATTTCATTAATAGGTATTCTGGTTATAGTTTTTTTTTTTTGAAATAGGTATTATGGTTATAGTTGTTTTAAAGATAACTTGCATACAAACTGAAAAAAATTTCTCAAGGTACAAATCTAGAACGAAAAATCAGAGCACTAATTGGATTAATTGATTGCTCGTCTTTTACAAATAGTTCTTAGAGACCATACAGGCCACAGGATTACATGGCAAAACTTATCAACATGAATAGGTTGGTCCTAGGGAAGGACAGTCTGGGCATTCGCTCAGGGCCCATTTTCATAAACAGTAAAATATGATCTATTTTTACTTTTATAAAAAATAAAATGAAATAAAATAGGGTATATTTTTAATCTTATAAAGAACAACAAAAGTTTTATATTTTATTTCTTTTTATTCTTTATAAGAGTCCAAAATTAGGGGTCCATTCTAGTTCTTATTAACCTTTTCATATGCAATTAAATTTATAGTCTCTTAGTCGAATGGAATTCCCTAAACCCTTAACTTTAAAATTATTATTTAAATTAAATTTGTGTTAATTTATTAATTACCATAAACTTCAACAGTTTATATAGCATACATTTAAAAGATAACGTGGACATTTCTATTGTAAAAATTGCTAGAGTTCCTTATATTGACTGAATATGAAAATATTAAAGAGTTTATAAGTAGTAATAACTAACTATTTAAATGGCTAGTTCTAGTCATTTTGGCAACGGTTAACCCATGTTCAATTCTAGTTAATAGGCTCTACACTCTACCTATATTAAAATTTCTAATATGATATCAGACCAGGTTTATTTCGAATTCTTAATTTTCTAGTTATCCGTCTAGATTTTCAGTCCCAATGACTCGGTTCAATTGCCGCTGTGTTTATTTCAAGTGACAACTAAATGTTCAGCCTCAGTTGTACTTGAGGGAGAGTATTAAAGTATATCATATTAACTAAACATAAAAATGTTAAAAGATTTATAATAGTAAGGGTAACTAACCAAATGACTAATTCTAGTCATTTTGGTAATGGTTGACCCAAGCTCAATATTTGTTAATGGACTCCATATTACAACATAAGAGAAATCTATTGCCAAGGCAAGACGTGATGTCTGCAAACTTGCTTGTCTCAATGACTATTTTACATTTTAAGCATTTTCTTTCTAATTACATAAACTATTTAGAATTTTGTAAAGGTCCAGTTAACTAAGAGCTTATGATAATAGAGAACAAAAACGGTTATGCTTTACAAGAGTATAAATACTAAAAAGAAGGAAATCAAAAAGGTGTGAGATTATTCCCTTGTTAACTCTCTTCTATTATGCTCTCCTATTCTTTCTCTCTCAGACGTTTATACCTAACATTGGTGCTCTCATCTCCTTCCTCAATGCTTCCCAAATTTGAGCCTCGGCGAGCAATTACATTAACTTCAATCCTCCTTTGAATCCAAATTAGAATCCTCCATCCAGAATCATGCTGCCACCATAGTCGATCTTCAAATGAAACTTGGTCGTTTGGAAACTAGCAATCAAACCATCCAACAACAACCATCACTTCCACTTCTCCTACCTATTCCATCTTTTGCTTCCTCCACTGTAGCCACTAATTCCACCAACCTTCCTTCCCATCTTCTTCCTTTCCACTCAAAACCCTTAAATTCCATCTTACACACTTTGATGGATTTAACCCGCATGATTGACTCTTTCAAGCTAAGTAATATTTCACATTTTATGCTATTCCCCCCAGCCAATCATCTCTCCATTACTGCCTTCTTTTACTGCCTTCTTTATAATTGGCTAAGCTTTATCGTGGTTCTAATAGATGCATAAGAACCACCAACTTGATTAGGATTCATTTACCAGAATCATGGAATTGAGATTCAGCCCCTCTCTTTTCATTAATCCCTAATCTTCATTATTTAAACTTAAACATTCTTCCCATGTTTCCAATTATCAGCTCGAGTTTGAAAATCTTTCCAATCGAGTATCCAAATTATCAGGGGAACATCTCCTTAATTGTTTCATCTCTAGATTTCTACCAGAGATCCAATGCGAGTTGGTGATGCTCCAACCTCACTCCTTAACTCACACGTTAGCTCTGGATAAGCTCATTGAGTCTAGATTATTGGATTCCAAATCAACCTTTCACTAGTCCTTCAGTCGTCCATTTTACCATCTTACAAACCAAAAACTGTAAATCTCACCATCCGCCATTACAAGCCCAAAACCACAAGTTTCACCATCCTCCATGCCCATTCGTAGGCTTACTCCCATTGAGATGCAAATTAGAAGAGCCAAAGGCCTCTATTTTAATTATGATGATATGTATAAACTCGACCATAGGTTCGAACAACCACATTCCTCTTGTTACAGGTGGATAAGGAAACCTCTGGTGATCTATCAACTATCGACACATTCTCGACACCACTTTCCTCACTTCCTTTGCCCCTCCTCCACCTGCCATTACAGAGATTAACTCCGAAGAATTTCAAGTTCTTCTACATGCTCTTAATGGTTATTCATCTCACTGATTTTTTACAGATGATCGGGTACATTAATGGGCATCCCTTTACAGTCCTCATTGACTCTAGTAGCACACACAATTTGGTGCAACTACGAGTGGCTAGGTATCTTGGCCTTTCAGTACAAACCACTTTACCATTGTCAGTTTTCGTTGGCAATGGCAATACCTTACATTGTTTGGGCTGTATACCGGTAATCTTACTGGGACTACAAGACCATGAGTTCTTCTTGGATTTTTATGTACTGGATGTCTACGGGGCTTACGTCATTTTCGGGGTCTAATAGATATCACACCTAGGTCCTATATTGGTTGATTTTTCTAGCCTTTTTAAGACTTTTATGTATAAGGGATCCGTTATCACACTGCATGGAGATGGGTTGAACCAACCTGCAGCTATGATGTTGGCTCAATTCAAACAGCTTACACAAGCTGACGGTATTGCATCCGCTTATTTACTGGCCATGGTTGAAGTAGTCTAAGATTTTAGTCCACTAGAATTTGTCACAAACCCAACTTGAGCTTCATGTTATGCTCTACAAATACCGTCATCTATTTGAACCTCTAAAGGGCTTATCCCCATATAGACAATGTGATAACCACATTCATTGGTTACGGAACACTCCACCTGTCAATGGCAAACCATATCGTTACCCTCATAGTAAAAAAAGAAGAAGAAGAAGACATGGAGCTCCTTATCAGAGAGATATTGCAAGAAGGCCTCATTCAACCAAGTACCAACCCTTTTTGATCGTTGGTATTACTTGTTAAAAAAAAGATGGCTCGTGGCATTTTTTATTTAACTGTCGAGCTCTTAATGTTGTGACTATTAAATATCGCTTCCCTGTTTCAACTGTGGATGAACTTTTGGATGAATTACATAGAGCTACAATATTTTCTAAAATAGATTTATGTGCTGGGTATCATTAGATTCGAGTTGCCGATGTCGATGTTCACAAGACCACCTTTCGTACTTTAGATGGTCATTACGAATTTC
>JAOTIZ010000002.1:20283081-20295582 GCA_027123425.1 Erythroxylum panamense | reverse complement strand
ACTCTATTACGCTAGATTAGTTCGATTGTTACATGTAAACTAAGTTCATTGATTTTATGTGTTGATCGTGGTAAACCAAGTTCTAGTTATCATACTTGAATTAATTGATATGGTTGGGGATCTGATTTGAATGCAGCATACTTAAATATTTTTATTTGCATTGCATGTTTTTGTTTTTCTGCACTTTGTTTTTCAGGTTTTTTGTAGTTCTACTTTCTGTTCTTTTTCTTACTTGAGGACAAGCAAGAGCTAAGTATGGGAGAATTTGATACACTCATATTTTCACATATCTTAAGGACTTAATTCAGAGTCATTTACGTTCATTTTATGTTCATCTATAGCTAGTTTATCATGTTTTAGCATTATTTGAGGTTCGTTGACGTAAAATACATAAATGAAACAAATAGACTTGAATTGTACTGTTTTTGGGTTTCTGGCAGACTTGACCTTTAGTCATTGTGAAATTTTTATCTTGAGATTGGTTTAGCCAAAAATTGTGAAATTTCATACTTAAATTTTACTCATTGATGATTTTTTTGGCACTAATTGCAGATTTTGCTGAGCTGGAATTCAGGAGAAATAAATTCCCAAACGTTGCGTCAGATTCTGAAATAACCGGAATAACCTTTCGAAGATGTTTTAATCATAACTTTTGACTCAGATGGTGAAATTTAGTAATTCAAGTCTTATATTGAAGCTAACTCAAAGACAAAGATACTGATAAAATTTGAGCTCTAAATCACCACCGTTTAGTTTTTATGCAATGTCGAAATGGAATTTGGAAAATTGGAGTTGTTTTGAAAAATTGGCCTACACTCTATAACTCCCATTCCAACCAATAACACAACCCCCATTTGATCATTTCACTCTCCATGCGTCCACTCGTGCCACTCACATGCAACAGTCCCCACAAGCTTGCTGCCTCCATTCCATTCATATGTAACAACCCCCACACATCATTATTTTTCATGCAGCCAGCTCCACATCCACCCAACCTTCACTCACACAACCCCACTTCTTTACAACTCTCCATTTTTTTTACTCACAAAGGCAGTAACTCTTCACTCACACCAGGCCACTCACAACCTAAGCCATCCATTCCACAGCCTCCACTCACCAACATACACGAAAACAACCACTCACTCATCCCTCTACCAAACCAGATTCCTCTCCAACCTTCCACATACACGCAAGCCTCCATTTTTCTTTCACGCACAAGCTGTCTTCATGCAAGCCTCCATCCACCAAAACAACAACTCCATACCGCATTCACATAAGAAAACATATCCACCAACTCTTCATCAATGCAACCTGCATCTTCTCTACTAAAAAAAGCAAGCCTCCAAGCAAAATACTCCACTCACTCACGACATTTTCACTGCCTTCACCAAAGCAGCCCACACATCCACTAACGTAGTCTCTACTCCAAGCACTACCACGTAGCTGTCTCCAACCATAACAACGCCGCCTCTTCATGCAAGTACGCCACGGAAGGAGAGAGGAGGACACATTATTCAGTTGTAGCTTGAGCTGTGCCTTTTATTTTTAATTAATTCCTTCATGAGTTTATCTAGGCTGTATGCTTATGGACTGCTTGAAATGAAGATTTGTGGCTAAAACCTTGATTTCTCTTAGGGATTTGATATTTTTATTGATGCTTTAATTTTGAACATTGCTGAATCCATGACTAAATACTTATATACTTGTTGATTTTTCCTTCGGTTTATTTATTCTTCCTTTGGATTATTGAAAATTGCCTTGGTATAAATTCACCTTTGGAAAAAGGGAGTTTTTGCTAGAAGATTGAAGGAAATTTCGACTAGAATTTTCTTGTGAGTTGGGAGACCCAAGAAACTTAGGAGGTGAAAATTAAATGTTTGGGACTTAAGAAACTCTAGGAAGAACTTAAGTAAGGGATTACTAAGTGACGTCTAGAGTGGATAAATTAATTCATCTTTGAGAAAAGGGGATTGATTACTCTTAAAATTCACCTACAAGGTTAAAATATTTCATTTGTGGAGGATATCTAATTCAATATTAAGGTTGACAAAATTATTATTCCTTAAGAGAAAGTCATTCCCCGTTAAAGTAAATACTTTTAATTAGTCAATTGTTGAAATCGTTTCTTAATTAGTTACTACACAAATTTGTCAGATTCATAATTATTTTGGCCGCATTAAATTGTGTAGTTGCTTAGAATTTATTTAAGTTTAAAAAAAATTCTTTACATTAATTTTAATTTCCTAAAATTTCATCCAACCCAATTTCAAACACTATCAGCTAGCATAAATTTGAACTTTCTCATAATTCCTGTGGACACGGCTCGGTTCTTACCGATTTATTATTCACTTCGACAACCGTGCACTTACAATTCATGACCATTCTTCTTTACAGAGAAGTAAGTGGATTATGCCAGATTATGCATTAGTGTTAATCTCTATTAAGTGATCCCAGATACCATTGCTATACTAATTCTAGGAGAAGGGGAATTACTCTTTGAGTATACTATTAAGTTAGTGTACTAGTAGAAACTTACTTTAAAGGAGTAAGGGAAACAATATAGGGCCACGATTAGGAAATTTGTAAGAGAAGACCATTATGAGTTAATGACCTTAGACAAAATGGTAGAAAAGGTAAATCAAGGCAAGACACTTAGTTAAATTTTAAGTAATGCCCTTGTGGACAACACTGAAAATGATATTGCAATATTAATACAGTGTGAACCCTTAATTAAAATGAAACTAGGAGACAATATAAGTAAAGAATTTGGTTGAAGTAGTAATGGATCATGGATGTGTAGCAATGGATCCATAAACTCATACTACCTTTATATTGACAAAGTTTGTACTATATAGAATGAGGAGTTTATGTTCGATAATAGAAGAACATCAGGGAGAAACACTAAGTCCAAAGGGATTAAAATTAAAATCCCCTAAACATGTCAATAGTATTTTGGGATGTTGAAGGGATCAATAGTCCCTCCAAACAATAAATGATAAAGGACATTATTTTTAGACAATAAATCAGTATCGATTGATTTAGTTGTCACTGTTTGGCTTATTGGAGACCTAACTAAACTTACAAAAACTCTCAAATTGAATTTTTCTAAGTGAAAAATGGTTTGTTCTTTCCAATCACTAATACCTATGGTATGGTGGTATTAGCTTTTGATACTAGTTCAATTTAAGTATATATGCTTTGCAGCTGAGTAGATAGAGATCTGAAGTTTTTCTTTCTTTAAGAAAAAGCTAATGTGCTTTTTAATTTTTGTGTATGGTTCAAACATGAGCTATCAGAGGAGAGCTCTTTAGGAAAAATTGCAAAATCTATACAACCTAATTTAAGAATCATGATTGATTGTTGGAGACTTTAATAGTGCTCTTTACTTTTCTAAAGTTGAGGGAATGCCAACTTGAGAAACTTCACAGCTAATTTCCAAGAAAGTGTGGATAATATAAGAGTCAATAACTTGAAATTAGATGGACCAACTTTTACAAGTAGTAGTAAACAAAGTAGCTCTTAATATATCAAGAAAAGGCTTGATAAAGCATGGCAAATAGGGAATGACTTACACATTTCCCTAAAAGTAGAATAAGGGCAATAAATCCTTTATTCTCTGTGCTCTATTAGAGGATCAAAATATGTTTAAGAAAAGAAGGAAACATTTCCCATTTAGATTTAACAACTAATCAGTGGACATTATTAGATACATATAGGTAATATAAGTGGTCTTTCTCACAATATCAAAGGTTGCAAGGCCTATATCTATGTTAATAAATTAGGGATAATTAAGGAGGAGTTAACGATGCTCAAAAAGACAAAAGGGAGAAGCAACACTCTAGAGGGTTTAACTAAAATTGGATAAGCATATCGGAATAGGGATCCTCCTTAATAAAGAAAAGAGAAATCTATATGAATATACTTGAGTTGTTAATAATCAAAATTCTCTACTCCTTCAAAGGTCTAGAATTCAATGGATAAAGGAAGATGACAAAAATACTAGATTCTTCTTCAATTTAATTTTAGATATAAGGAATTCAACAAATCAAAAGGACGAGCCGTTACCTCTTAGGAGGATACAAAGACTCCTTGTGGGTGAAATGGCCTCACTCCTATTTCCTAAAAAACAAAAACGTCTAGGACCTAAAGACCAATCCATCACACTCCTAGTTTCTTAAGTGCCTATTGAAGGTAAGGGATGAAACACGGGAGAAAGTTGTATATCTTTCCTTTTCCTTTAGTCCACATAAATAGATGGTTGAGATAAAATAGGACATGGTTGGTATAGGAAAAATGGGATAAAGGATCATGTCGCCTTTTCTTTGACAATTGGAGTAAAGCAAGCCCATTATATAATAATCCTCTGGGGCCCTTGTTAAGTAGCATATATCCCACGAGTTCCAAGGTTAGGTTGTGGATTAGCCACAACCATTAGCAAGGAATTCCGAATGTGTTTGAGGATTACATTCCAAACTACAACCTGAGCTATACGGAGGAAGATGAATATTGGTGGATGGGACCCTCATTAGGTAAGTATACCAATACTTCAATATGAGATTTTTTAGAGAAAAAGGACCACATATTGATGGTTGGAAGGTAGTATGGAGCAGTAGCTTACTTCCTAAAATGTCTTTCCTGCTATGGCTTTTGGTTAAAAAGAAAGGCCTTACACTTCATAGAATCAATTTTTTGAATATCAACAATATCTGTATGCTTTGCAAGGCTAAACCTGAATCAGTTGAACACCTGTTCTTTTGTTGTAAAGTCTCCAAGGAGGCTTAGTATACAATCAGAGATATATGTCAATTTGATTAACAATGCCAATGCTATATATTAAGTAGGATACAAGGAAACAGAAGGCAAACCGAAGGAGATAGTCCAGCTACAAAAATAGCTTTTGGACCATGCATTTACGATTTATTTATTATAGAAGGAACGCAACAATGGATGTTTCATGAGAATTGATAAAAGTTTGACATAAATGAAGCAAGAACTCTCCAAGTGGATTAGAGAATAGCTCCTTAGGAGCAATGACATCCGAAGCTGCAATAACGGACTAACAAGTTACAAATGTGTTGGGACCCTAGCAGATACGTCAAGTTAGGAAGCCGTGTTACAAACTGTAGTCTCCTCACTATTTCAGCTGGGGATTAAAAAAATACAGTTACACTAATCTCCTTAAAGCAGCTTTTATATGCGTAGTTTGAACATATCACATGACATAGGTCCGATTTGAGCTCCTCTAATGGACTGTTGTGTAATGAAAAACACATTAGCTTCATAATTTCAATGAAGTTAGAAGTCACATGATAAGCGAGAAGTAAAAAGGTATGCCCTTTATTCTACTGGGACCGTGAAAGAGTTGAAAGAAATAATATTTGTCAACAAATGCTCCCTTTCTCTCTCCATGAGCCATGCCGGTATTTCGCGCCACTTTTAGAATCTTCAAATTTCACGTAATTTCAACCAAATTGTCAAAAAAATCCTCCCAAGGTTTCCAGTTCAACGTCAAAGCAGCTATTGGTTCTTCTGACAAGTTTTTGGTCTCTTATCACCTCAAGAACCACAGATTAGACCAAGCTCGCGTGGTCTTTGATGGGATTCGATCTCCGGATGTTCAGCTATGCTCCATGATGATAACTGGGTATGCGCGAAATGGCAGGATAAGTGATGCCATGATGCTGTTTGATAAAATGCGTCACAGAGACTTTGTTGCTTGGAATTCGATGATAAAGGGTTGCTTAGACTGTGGGCATTTAGCTATGGCTAGAAGTCTTTTCGACGAAATGCCTGAAAAGAATGTTGTTTCTTGGACGACGATGGTTGATGGGTATCTGAGGTATGGACGAATAGACGTTGCGGAGAGTTTATTTTGGGATATGCCGGTTAGAGATGTAGCTGCATGGAACGTGATGATTTATGGGTATTGCGAGTACGGAAGAATTGAGGAGAGTAAGAAATTGTTTGAGGAAATGCCATGTAGGAATGTGATTTCGTGGACTTCGATGATTGCTGGGCTTGACCAGAATGGGAAGAGTGAAGAAGCTTTGTCCCTTTTTCGGGAGATGATGGATTCAGGTGTTGAGCCGACATCAAACACACTTGCTAGTGTGTTGACAGCTTGTGCCAATGTGGCTGATTTTAATCTTGGAACTCAAGTTCATGGTCTTGTGGTTAAGTTAGGCTATTTGTTTGATGAATTCATATCAGCCTCACTTATAACTTGGTATGCAAAGTGCAAGGAAGTAGACTATTTTCACAAGGTTTTCGATGAGATTGTCTCTAGGAACCCTGTCATTTGGACTGCTCTTTTAAGTGGCTATAGTGTGAATTGCAAGCATGAAGATGCATTAAGGGTTTTCTGCATCATGATAAAGGTGAATGTTCTTCCTAACCAAGCTACTTTCATTAGTGCTTTAAATTCATGCTGTGAATTGGAGGCTCTTGATAAGGGTAGAGAGATCCACACAGTAGCATTTAAGCTAGGTTTAGACACTGATGTATATGTTGGTAATTCTCTTCTAATCATGTACCATGAATGTGGAAATATACATGATGCTCTAGCTGAATTTAAGATCATTAAGGAGAAAAATGTTGTCTCGTGGAATGCTATTATTACTGGAAGTGCACAACATGGATATGCGATCTGGGCACTGATATTTTACACCCAAATGATACGTGCAGGGGTAGATCCTGATGAGATTACATTCACTGGCATTCTTTCTGCTTGCAATCATTCCGGACTGTTACAAAAGGGGAGGTGCTTTTTTAAGTATATCAGTCGATATAAAGTTACCAAGTTGAAGCTGCAACACTATGCTTGTATGGTAGACATTTTGAGCAGGTCTGGGAAATTGGATGAAGCAGAGGAGTTGCTAAGAAATATTCCTATGCAAGCAAATTCCATGGTGTGGCTACCATTGCTTAGTGCTTGTAGGATTCATTCAAATATAGAGATTGCTGAAAGAGCTGCAAAAAGCATTTTTGAGCTGGAACCCCACTGTAGTACTGCCTATGTTTTATTATCAAATTTATATGCTTCTGCTGGTAGATGGGAAGATGTTCTTAAAATGAGGGTAAAAATGAAAGAGGGACGTGCCATGAAAGTGCGAGGTTCAAGTTGGGTAGTTCTGAAAGGAAGGAGACATGAATTTCTTTCTGCAGATAGGTCCCACACTCAAACTGAAAAGATATATGAAAAACTAGACTGGCTGGGAGGAAAGTTGAAAGAATTTGGTTATATTCCTGATCCAAATTTTGTTTTGCATGATGTTGAAGATGAGCAGAAGGAGGAAATGTTGTCCTACCATAGCGAGAGACTCGCCATTGCATTTGGATTGGTCAATAGTGTTGAGGGCAGCGTAATAACAGTAATGAAGAATCTTCGGATATGTGGTGACTGCCACGCTGCAATCAAGATTATGTCAAAGATTGTCAGCCGTGAGATTGTTGTCAGGGATCCGCGTCGCTTTCATCATTATAAGAAAGGAATTTGTTCTTGTGGAGATTATTGGTAGCACTTCTCAAGCTTATGTATCTGAAAAAATATATTTTTGCGATTTGATTGAATGGTAGTTGAAGCTCAGATAGAGATTTACAGAATATGGTTTGATATTCTGAAGTAGCTACCAGCACAGCATCTTAATTGATTTGAAAATTTCATGACACTGGCCAAACTATGAGTTGTTAGAACCTGTGCTGAAGAGGGCTTCAATTGACTTCCCTGAAGTCCGAAGTATGAATTATGTGATTGAAGCACTAATGCAATTGCCGTGGAGATAAACTGAGATGGAAGAAAAAGATTGCCGCAGCAGGTTTTAAGGATACCTGAATTGTAAGAAATTCAGGGCTAATAACCGCAAGGTTTTGGTTGGCAAAAGAGAGAAGGTTTGAGCTTTGAACTAATCATCCGACCATTGCACTATAGTGGACATGGAAGTTAGCATATCATTGGAACAGCAGCTGTTTTGTGGAATTTCCAAGGCTAAGCTCTAGGTATCAAAAGTTTCGCAGCCTTTATGATTCTTTATGGGAGTTAAGCTTTTGTTAGCTGTAAATGATTTTTTCTTTTTGATGTAGACAGAAATTGGAATCTGATTATTGATCATCTACTGATTTCTTGTATTTCAGTTTTTGGCAGTGCATAAATACTTGAGACTCCAGAGGACTGACATGGTCCATTTCTTCCGTAAGCAATGGGTACGAATAATGGTGCAATAGTACAACTATACTATACACTAGAGAGTATGAACTGCCCCGAACTATCATCTACCTCGTTTAAATCCTGCAATATGGTGGAGTGTTGGGTGTCAAGCTGCCAACTGATTTTAGATGCTCATATGAAATTTAGATGTTTAAAACACAGAATTGGTGAAGAAATTTCAAAACATATCATTGAATTTGTTTCTTTCAAACCAATGTTTACTGAATTTATATGGAATTGAGTTTTTGATATAGAAGTAATTACTTCTAAAGCTCCAAGTGCAATTGATGAAAGTGACCTATAAAAATTATGATTACAATTGTAACATAGCAATGTGGTCCATTCCGTTTCCATAACAATTGATGTAGTTTACAATAATAAGCTATCACTAAGTAGTTAATAATACAATATTAAACTTTTCTCCGAGCTATTGTGTTGCTGCTAAGTGGATGTAGTACACAACTTGTTGGATCATCATTCTTCAATGTCTGCACTCGTAAGAGGAGTTCAACACCAAATTTAGTTTTAAATATCTAAAATTTTTGTGTATCTTAAATATAATAGAGAAAAATAAATTGAAAAGTTCCAATGACCTTTTCTTATTTAGTATCTTTTATTTATCTTTGCAGTGTTAATGCTCATCATAATACTCCATAAAATAAATATATCATCTTGTCTAACAAGACTTATCCCTACTTAACATTTAAGTGCTTGTCTTTAAAAGATCTGCTCTCATCCTCATTTACAATATTAGTTCATACCGCAACCATCTTCTTGTCTATCTTGTCCTATGATTGAAACCAAAACTCTATTTCTATATATGAATTTTAATTCAAGTTTAACCCATATAATTTAGGGATGGCAATAGGTTAATCCTGCCAATTTTTAAAATAATTTTGTTTAAATTAAAGGTATAAAATAACATCTTTTTTTAATTGAGTCCAGGTTTGAGTTACCCAGACTTAACTCTTTTAAGTAAAACAATGTCGTTTTATTTAAAATAATTAGACCTCGGGTCAGTCTAGACGTAAGCCTGGATTGGACTTATGGATTGACCCATTGAAAACTCCTAAATCTAGGTCTATAAGCCAATCCATTATCATCCCTAATATAATTCTTTCCTTTTATTTTTGGATTGACCCATTGAAAACTCCTAAATCTAGGTCTATAGGCTAGTCCATTGTCATCCCTAATATAATTCTTTCCTTTATTTTTCCAAAGTAATATTCAAGATACTTATTTTGAGATATTTTTAGGAAATTTAGATGGGATCTAACCATGTATGCAAAAAAGAAAAAAAAATTGATGAATTTTCTGAAAAACCAAGATCACTTCAAATTCTATGTCATGATTAATGCTGAACATAATAAAACATAAACATAAATTATACTTTATTATGTATCTTAATATATCTTATAATTTCCCTCGAATCAGTTTTGAAATCAACTTTTACAACTACTATAGCTAAAGATGGCAAAATAACCCAAACTCAATTTGAATTTGCCCATCCCAACTTAAACTTAATAGGCCTGGCCTAAATTGATCAAATTTTGAGTCAAGATTAAGATTTTATTTATAAAAAATTTTGAGCTGGAGTCATGCGTACCCCTAACCTAAAGCCTAAGTATATTACAAATAATATTATTTTATTTAAAATAAAAATATATTTTTTAATAATAAAACACATTTTAGAGAAGGGACCTAAAGCCTAATTAGACAAAGTTAAGTACAAGAGGCTAATTCTTTTGAAAATTTGTGAATGAGGCATTGACCTAAATATTTTATTCATAGGGTTACTTTCCACCTCTTTATCTTTTCTCTTTCAATACGGGGATTGATAAAAAGCTAGACTTTGAGCTTAACCTAGCTTAAATAGGCTTTAGACTATTTAATATTTCTTTAAAAGTATTAGGCTTTTGGGCCTAACAAGACCCAATTAGTCTTAACCTCGCTTAATTAGGTCCAGTTAAAACCTAATTGGGCCAAAGCTTACTCAAGTTGCTTAGGATTGATTGGGCTTCCAGCTACTTGAATTCATATGAGCTTGGGGTTAAACTAGGCCTCTTAGGCTTGATCCGTCTTTAAGTTATGCTCGGGCTTTGGAAAAATATTTTAGGCCAGCCTTAGGCTTAGTTACTACCATTCTTAATTTTATTTGCAAATATGTTCAACCTATAATGGTATCTATATAAATGAGTTAATAGATCACAATATCAAACATGATGCAAACTTTAAGTTCCTTATAGGTTGATAGATCACAACATCAAACATGATGCAAACTTCAAGTTCTATAAAGTTATAAGAAATTGAGATTTTTTAGTCTCTCCTTTATAGATGTCCTGCTTTTGTTCTCAAAAGTTGATGACAAACTTATACACTACTGCTCTACATACTTTCAAAGAGTTGTTATGTATTTCTATAAATAAAGAGAAGAGCTACATGATTGTTTCCATTGGTGCCAAACATCTTGAATGACATTTGAATTCAAATTTAATTTAATTCAATTATTATATTTATCTATTTTAATTCAAACCCAACTAATTGATATAATATATTAATTCCTCAATTTTTTCTTTAAATTTGATGAAGTATACCTGCATATAATATGAAAAGTCAGCCTTTTGATTTAGAATCAAATGAAGCAAAATTTTGTCTTAAAGTATTATAAATTCAAAGCACATTAGTATTACTAAGCCGACACCACTCAACCCTTGATACTATCTCTCAACCTCACTTTCCATGAAAGAATTTCACACCTAATAGTATGACCGTCTCGTACTAACCTCAACAGAGAATTTTCTCAATCAATCTTTTAATGAAAGAAAAATAAACAAATAACTCAAGTGATTAAAATAATAAAGAATGAAAATTAAAAACACTCGAAATAGACAAGAACAACTTCCCGATGAGCTCCGCTCCTCTTAAATGGATTCCAAGCCGTAGACAAAAAGATTTTCACGCCCACATCCAAAATCAATCAACTAATTAAAGGAATGGCAATACCAAGACGGAATGCTCATTCATTGTTGTCTACTGATTTGATAACAAACAAGCTGCATTGAATCCATATTTATATAGCTCTTGAAGCTAGAGAGATCAATCACGTAAGGAGTCCATTACGCACATAATACACTACAGCCTTAAATCAATTATCGCTCGCCTTACACACACAATACATTGTAGCCTTAAACCAATTAACGCTCTTCTTACGCACACAATACATTGCAGCCTTAAACTAATTAACGCTCACCTTATGCACACAATACATTACAGCCTTAAACCAATTAACACCCTCCTTATGCACACAATACAATTCAGCCTTAAACCAATTAACACCCACACCTCCTTTTATAAAAAAATCCAGTAACATTCTATCCTATCCCTTAAAGCCATAATCCCAAAAGCTCCATATGTGCAAAGAACACCCAATTAACGCCTACTGTGTATTTCACTTATAACACATGCACAACCTTGAATCAACAAGTCTGGAAAAATCATCACATTAACCCACGGTGTTTTTAATCCTCGAAGATATACATGTGCAGCTCGTTTTTTCAATAACAAAAATAATACACTTCATGTCATTCTTCCACCCACACAAGAGATTCACTTCAGTTGTGATAGGAGACGTGCACAACACCAACACACCCAAGCAAAGAATTCCACTTCAACCACGCAACAACATCTCAAATGCAAACACACAACAACCACTTCCTTTTGTTTTCTTCTATCCAAAATATCCATGCAATCTAGCCCAATACAAGCTTTTGAATCCAATTTATTATCCAATTAATATCTTATCTATCTAATTAATAAATAATGTCAAAACTAATTATTTAGATATATAACATATATCCTAACAATCTCCTCCTTTTTGTAGCGCCTCCTCACCGTAGGGTACACATCGGGACGCCCGAAGGTCGCTCCGACACGTAACTCACGATAAAGGTGCACTACCAGAAAATTCTACTAATATTCACATGGCATCGCAATAAATAAATCACAATATTAGAAATCATTAAATTTTTAAACCATAATATCAATCTTGATACAGTCATCCAATAGCAGAATAGACAAGTATATCAGTCCCCTAAACAAAACCCAAAAAGGAAACTGATACAAAAGTCTATACTAAGTCATCCGCAAAAGTCCATCCCAGCTGATCGACCTGTGTGCCATCGCTTCTCTTGCCAGCACGCTCGCACGGCAGGAAAAGACTAACTCCGGAGCTAGGGGTCTAATCTATCAGTCCTGAAAAATTAGATGCAATTTTGGGTGAGTTTGCGAACTCAATGAGA
>JAOTIZ010000002.1:20227931-20250996 GCA_027123425.1 Erythroxylum panamense | reverse complement strand
GTATTAAGATTGATATTATGGTTTTTAAATTTAGTGATTTCTGTTATATTGTGATTTAATTATTGCGATGCCACTTTTCAATTTGGTATTTGAAATATACTAGAAATTAAATTTTAAAAAATAAGAAGTCAGAAAAAAAAAACTAAAATTGATAAGTTTCATAACGTTATTATGAAACTTAATAACGTTAAAATTAATATTTTTATAAAAATATATTTGTATTGCAACAAAAATATTAAGGACTAATCATTAAATTTTAGTATATTAAGGACTAATTTTAAGTATTTAGTAGTGATAAAAATTAGTGAATTAATGAAAAAATACATTATATATATTTTTAATTTTTTAAGAATAATAAAACTTAATAAAATATTTTAAAATTTTAAATATAAATAAACACTTATTATTCATTGTTTGTAGCATTATTATTAATTTTTCTTTAAATAAAGGATATTTTGTGAACATATGTTGCCTTTAAAAATTAATTTAAACATGTAGATTGTGGATTTTCTTAACATTGTTGTGTCACTATTAAAGACTTTATATAAAGGTGGCAAAATAATTTTAGTCCACTCAATTTGAATTAATAACTTTAATTCTAACAAAAATAAGTTTGAATCCATTAAATTTAACTAAACTAATATTCGAATTTTAAAAAATATTTTTTACACTTGACTTGACTTGAGGTTAACAAGATAAATTGTATTTGATCGAGTTTCAACTGGGACTCGAGTTTGAAATATGCTGCCAATTTTAAGGATGTCTTATTGATTGTATGCCATTCTCGTGGATGTCTTGGAAGCTATAATTGTCTCAACTGATCTGAATAAAGTGCATTTACAAGGCATGCACAGGATGTTTTGATCCATTTTGTAACACAATCTAAAGCAACCAGTCCAGTTCATGAATCTTAAGAGATAAACATTAAGAAATATCCAAAGCTAAATATGTTCAAACACAACAGGATTCATAGGACAAGGATAAATTCCACAATTCCAGGATGGGGATAAGTTTGAACATGGATTATACATTCTTGAAGGTTGAACGAACGACTCACTTGCCATTGCCACCGAAAAGATAATCCAGAGAAGATCCACCACCGGGGGCAGCATGAACTTTGGTGGATGGCCGATCCTGCACTCCAATATGGGAGCCATTACAGTACGATTAGATGCTCTTGTAGGAAACAATCAACAATCAACAATCAAAGGGCACTGAGCCCGCAAATGATAAGCTTCTGATAATCTTGGTTTGTTTTAGGCTTTTAGCAACTTCAGTTGGCTGATATTCACCATATTACTTCACAATCTGTGAAAAAATTATCAAAACTTGGAAGCATATTTCTTGTGCATGCTATAATGAGTATGACAAACATCTCCAGAACCCCAAGGGGTAAATTTAGAATCAATGGCTATGACCCTGCATTACCGGGATAAAACTGTATTCCATTGCACTTACTGCAATTTGGTGATGAAGTGTTAATGCACTTTCCAACTTCAATTCACTGCTGGATAAGTGAGGTGCTACTTACTACCTTAATCCAGCTGTTAGTACCAAACAGATCATATGCAACTGATAACATAAAACAAGGTCCTGACACCTATCCCGATTCATGCATATACAGTATGATATTGTATGCTTTGAGGTTAGAGTTTAGCCAATAACTTCTTGCTCTCTTTCACATATGAATCAAGGGGAAAGAGTGTAAAAAGGATAAACAAGAATGCAAATCAGAACAAGGAATATTATATGCAGCTCCTTTCTTGGTTTGCACCGAGGGGCAATAATTTCAATAGCACCGTACCGTGATAAAGTTACCAGAGTTCTGCCCATCAGCTCGGTGGTAGTTGTTTTTCACGTTTCCAGGAATGCCTGCAGGAATCTGCTTGTCAATTGGTTGTGAACTAACAGCAGGATTTGGAGAAGGGCTGCTATTTGTTGTTTGTCCCTCAGTCTTATTAGCTGAAACATTGGCAGCAGTCTCCCCGCCGCTAAATAGGTAGCCCAAAGAGCTCTGTCCACCGCCACTGCTGACTCCGCGACCCATTACCACTAATTGCTTGTTTTTGCAACACTAAAGGTGGAAATCTGCACATTATTTCATATGGAAGAACTCTCAAAAGTTTAAAATAGATTAATATGAGGACAGTTGAATTACATGACACTGATCATAACTGCAACAACACTAACAACGCACAGAAAAATGCAGATAGAAGCAGAAAGCACACAAGCAACCACAGTATATCGAATCCATTCCGAAATATTTTTCCAAGTCTTAATAGGTCAACTGCATAAGATTTCCACCGGCAAGCCCTATTGTATTCGTATCGCCATATATAATAGTAAATTAGAACTTTCTCCATTATGCATCAAAATATAACCAGATCTAACAACAAAGTGGTTTCCCAAGCAGCAGTATCGACAACACTTGATGTTATTTTTGAAGGGTCAGAATCACATCCTTGCCTCAGTTTCTAGTGGCAGATAAACTTAGCAAGGAACTATAAAATCCAACAAGAAACTAGCAACAATTTTGATTAAGTAATGCTCACGTGAAAAGTGGTCATCTATGATCAGCAGAAAAAGGTGAACATATCTCATATAAACCATCAATCTTTGCTAGATGAAAGCAGGACAAAGTCTCATTCAGCTTCTGCCTTATTTTATCCACAAATTATGCTAAAGAACCAACTCCCAAACGAACAGAATCTACAATGCTTCAATGGCAGCCTATTATCTTCAATGAAATTCAAATATATTAAACATAAAAGGAAACGAATGCCCACCATAAAATAAAATAAAATAACCCAAGATTCAGATTACATCCAGATGTAATCAAGTTAATAAAACGAATGCCATTAACATAGCATTCCCAAGATCTCATTTCCAGACCTCTACCCACAACCATAATTGTATAATCCAAACAGATCCAAACGCAAAACTCTCACAACACACATCAGATTCATCAAAAAGAGACATAGAAAAAGAAAAAAGAAATCTTGATATGAGGAAAAGAAAACCAATGAAGTCTCATTGTTTCTGGAATCAAAACCAGAAAACAAAATATACCCATTAAGGATTTTGGATGTGGGATATCAAATAAAAAATGGCGATCTTAATCTATAGTTTGCATGCAATTAAAAGGGCGTCTTTTTTGCTCACCTTTCACTTCTTCAGGAGACAAAAGGAAAACAAAAGTGACCCTTTTCAAGAGAAAACAGAAGAAAAGGAAACAACTTTATACCTGGGATTGAAGAGATTAACGATAAAAAATGAAGTCTTTGAAATATAAAACAAAAAGGTAACAGATTTATGCGCATTGAGCTGGCAAAAGGCAGTTGATATTGAACTGGGATCCTCTTTTTAATATTACTATGTTTTATTCTGTACTATAGAATCTTAACCATTTATTTTGCGAGACTTACGCAAAATTTATGCGAGACTTATATAAATAAATGACTAGTAATATTTATTGGACAGCATAAGATAAGATAATATTAAACAGAAGAACTGAACTAGCTGATATTTGATTTTTTAAATGAACGGTATAACTGGATGGGACCAGCAACAATGGATGCCAAAGATTCACACGTGTCTTGTTTGTTTGTTTAGATTTATGGAGCCCAACCAAGAGAGAGAGATCTTACGAAGGTACAATGCCTCAACCATCAGTTGACCGTCCCAACTTGATTGAGTTTTGGGCTTCTCGAGCTCCATTAACTTTAGAATCAATTCTAAAGATTATGTTAGGTCAAGTTGAGCCCAATCAGATATTTTAAACCCAACTTGACTTGATGCCAAGCCTAGCCCAAATGGTAAAAGATGTTTATTTATCCGGTTGTTCAAGAATAAGAACACACAAATTTGCAAGTGGAGTTATTAGCTCGTCGAATCATTTAGTCAAAATAAATTACTTACAAATTGTCATGCGTATCTGTTAAGATATTTTCATGTTTAGCTAGCTAGTAGAGAACGACGTTAATTAGT
Organism: Erythroxylum panamense; assembly: GCA_027123425.1. NCBI lineage: Eukaryota > Viridiplantae > Streptophyta > Magnoliopsida > Malpighiales > Erythroxylaceae > Erythroxylum > Erythroxylum panamense. The sequence goes on along the minus strand of JAOTIZ010000002.1, from coordinate 20,247,009 downwards.
TCGTTAAGTAGTTAGTTAAAATAGCGGTTTCTATTTTAGCTTGTATATAAGCTGATGTACAGATGATTAAAGTAGAAAATATAGAATATCATTTTTACAGTTTCTTGCTCTCATTTCGTCTCTAGTTTCTCTTGTTACAAGGTCTTCTTCCTTTACTACCTCTTCGCTCATGTAACTCTTGTCTTCCTTCTCTCTCTTGCTCTCTGTCTCTCTCTAACGGCTTCTTTTGGTGGCTAATGGCTATCTATTTTCACTGGCTCTCTTTGTACTATTCTGGAGCTTTGTGTTGCCATTCCTGAAACCTCTGCGAGAATAACGGCAACGGTTCATCAACCTGGCCTCATCTCTTATTTACTCTTTTCGGCATATCCTTTTCTTGATCTTGACAATCCCTTTTCACGGTTTTCTGTGTCTTTTTTCCAGTCGATGATCATCACCATTCTATCAATAGAACTAAAAACTTTTCAGTGAAAGGCAAGACTTCGAGCTCAAGTCGAAACCAGGAGTGAAAGTTTGTCCCATTTTCTTGATGAATCTGAATTTGTCGACACGACTTTGGACGGTGATGACCTCTTCACGATTTTCGAGAGCCTAGACAGCGTCGCCACCTCCGAGTTTCCTCCTGTCTCGCCATTGGATGGTGTCGTCAAGTCCAAGGAGAGAAGTTGAAACGAGAAGATTAAGGTCGCAGAAGTTTACGTCTTCCAGTGCCTTGCAGGAGTCGGAGACAGAGCTTGAAACATCGTCGAGAAGCAACAAGCGACAAAGATCGGAGGGGATAAACCAAGATGGCCAACACCGAATGTCTCACATCACCGTCGAGCGATTCCTGCGCTCGTCGGCGTTTAGGTCGCTCATGCCTTGTTATCAGCGACGGGGAAAAGTTGCCCATGAAGCTGTGTTATCGGTGGTGGAAGGAAAGAACATGTGAGTTTCAGGCTTCACGGTGGATGATAACGGCAAGTGGAAAGAAGGAACCGGCGTTTCGTCCATGGAGTCCAAGTCTTCAGTGATGACTTTGAGACCAGTTCGACATGGCATCTAAAATCTACGTAAGGAAAAAAAAAAAGAAGAGAGAAAAGAGGTAAAAGGTAATTTGTTAAATAATTAAAAAAAGATAATTTGAAAATTCATAAATTTAACATCAGACATATATGATTTCTGTCCAAAATAGTTTAATATTAAGCAGAGTTTATTTTAATTAATCAGAATTTGATCCTGAATTAATAAAACCTAAAACATTTGACTCTTTTAGCCCCTAAGATGTATCTATAAAAACGAACGTTACAATTTACAACATTACTGGAATGGTAATACATACGCGCCGTGACGCGCGAATGCATGCAGGTGCAGTTGTACGGGAGCTGAGGTGGGGGTTCCTTCACAAAGCAGCTTTCTTTCCTGGAACCAGCACGTGTCCGCAAGTCAGGCTCAGCTGGTAAAACATTTACGTGGCTATAATTCATCGGTTCAATCTTGGACCCAACTCCTCCGTTGAATTCCTCCAAGCCCTTCCTGAAGTCTTTGTGTTCTCCTTTAATATTACTGTTGTTATTATAATACTTTGGAGAGATAAATAAAACAAAATAGACCGACTCCTTACCTTAGAGCGAGTTGGAGAGAGATTGAGCTAGAAAGAAACAAGCTTCACAGGTTTGTTCCCCTTTAAGACTAAACTGTTTCTTCTCAATTTTATCTGGTGAATATAACTCCAATCAGAAGCTATTGCTTGCTGATCTCCTTGTCTGAAAATTTTAAAGTTCAAATACTTGGTTTGGTTTTTGCTGATGCTACTGTCTTGAGCTGGTTCATTTTCTACAGTTTCTTTCCATGTTTCGTTGCGCTTTGTGCATTTTTCCATTCTTTTTGTTGCTTTTTATGTGTATATTGGGTTGTTACTGCTGGCTTCGATTACGCTTGCACTGGGTTGACTTTTGTATGAGCTTGTTTATGTAAGGAGTTATGACATTTCTAACTGGATTTCGAGTTTTGAGATCTAAATTTAGTGTTTCCTGCCTTCCTTCCCCAATCATTTTTCATATCTTATTTGACCATAATGTTCAGGATGGCTTATTTTGTCAAAATTTGATACTCGGTGTATTGCATCTTTATCTCTGTTTTTGTTTTTTTTTTTTGGTCTTTATGATGTATTTGGTCAATATTCTGATATTAGGATCCTCGTTCGACTTAATTACTTATACCTCTCTGTGGTTTATTTTAACATTTTTCTTCTTGTTTTAAGGGAAACAACATAATAATTAACATTTATAGGGTTATAATTGCAGTTTGACTGCAAGGAGAAACATTAGTCATCCCATTTGCCCAGATTTATATGTGTCTGGAAATATTGTTCTACTCCTTCTGCAAAACTTGTTTAGCAAAAGATTTATGACACGAGAGAGATTTTCTTTTAAGTAGAAGCTAAAAGTGAGACTATAACTTAGATCTGATATGAAATGTGAGACATGAATAATTGTGCTTGTATGAAAAGTCGTAGTACTGTTCACTGAAGACTTTTTTTATTCTGTTTCACCAACTTCTATTTTGTTATGTTTTTAACTCCAACGTACTTATACCCTGTTCTCAGTAATTTGCTTTGTTGATTGGCTTTGGATTCTTAAATTTGCATAGATTGAATTTAAGTCACCCCATTTCCCATTGAGCTTGGTGATTAAACTGGTCCTTTAAGATTTTCATAGGAAGTCTTGATATTGACTTTAGAACAACTGTAAAAGAACTACGGTTACAAATTAAAATTACATTTCATACTCATTAATATATTCCCTGTCAGACATGGTGTCAATCCTGAAAATTTGGGTTATTTTTTGATGTCGTAGTTGCGTTCTTATATGGCCACAAGGTGATAACACCTTTGCATTTAAAGTTCTTCCTACCTTCTATTGTTGTGTCACATTTTCACTAGTCTACTGCAGTTGTCCACAACAAATACATTTTACTCCGTAGAAGTTTTCTTTGTTGTAACTTCTCCATTTCCACTTCTTACTAATGTTCTCTCTTTATTTTATGCAACAGTCTCGACAGGTGCTTCAATTGGTTAGGGGTTTTAGCCACTGATGTTTCGAAGTCGAGATTGTGGTGATATCAAGAACATAACAAATGCCAGCATTACAAATGAAGGCCAAATTAAGCACGGTTTCTTTAATAGACAAAAAGTTTCTTGGTGTGTGTGAAAAGTCTAGTGTGATAGCCAAAAGGTCATGCACTCATTCTACTTATTCTCGACTAACAACGGAATCTGAATTGTGTATTCAGAAATGTTTGGATGCTTCTGGTAAGCTAGTAGATTGAAAGAGTATCAATTGTTGTTTTGATCATGACCTCTTTAGGTTACCCAGTATTTTATTATCTACTCATAAATAGCCATGCATACTGAATAGCAGTTTCCATCTCAAAGTTCCCGGTAAAATTTTTTTGTTTGAAGGTATTTAGTCATAAGAGATTACAAAATTGATGTGTTGCAGTTGTAAATTATAATATATTTTTCTAGATAACTACAGCATGAAGCAAGTTTTCTTTTATTTTTTTCGTCTGTAGTCATTGTTGTCTAGTTTGTTTTACATTTTGCTCATGTATGCATCTAACAGCTACTCCTTTTTTCTAGTTTCATCAAGAATGGATTTGCAAACTCCAGATGATGAAAATGGTAAAGTTATTTGTCTTCAGGAAATGCCAATAGGAGAAGATCTTTTGTTTCAGAACCAATCACTGATTTCGGTTGATTCTTGCACCATGCGGAGAATGGTGAGCTATTAAGGCTGTTATGTTGTTGATACTTTTTTACCTTTCTCTGGGGCAAACCTTTTTTATGAATCCTAAAATATATGTATATGATAACTGCATCTTTGCAAAGTTATTTATTATGTTATTGCTTATTGTCGAATATTTAGTCCTTAAAGTTAGGAGTTAGTTTCCTATTTTGTAGATATCAGGAAATCAAGGAGTTAGTTTCCTATTTTGTACATTAGGAAATCAGTCTTTATTGTCTTTATTAATCTTTATTGTGTTACTATTTTATAGGTAATAGTTTCCTTATTTAGTTATGTAGAAGTGTGTGTGTATATATATATATATCATGTACCAATTCTGATTTTAAATAAGAAGATTAATTCATTCAGAATCTTCATGGTATCAGAGCCTAGGAAACCCTACCCGTCATCCTCACATTTCGACATCCTTCTCATCTCGGAATTCTCAGTTTTTTTGCTCCAGAAATCTCAAATTTTTCTCTCTTTTCTCTTTGAAAAACAAAATCTGAAATGGCAAATGAAGCAGACAGTTCCATCTTTGAGACATCTTCTCCTTCCAACCCAAATGCAGTCCAATCTAGTTCTGGAAATTCTGGAACATCTGAGAATCTATCTCTTCTAATCACAAGTCATAAACTCAATGGACAGAACTATCTTAAGTGGACCCAATCTGTCCGGATGTTCATCTGTGGCAGAGGAAAAGAAGATTACTTGACTGGAGAAGTTCCAATTCCTGAGAAAATTGATCTGAACTACAAGAATTGGAAGGCCAAAAATTATCAAATCATGTCATGGGACTCTATGAACGTGGATATTGGTGAAAATTTTCACCTATATGAAACGACTTAAGAAATATGGGAGGCAACGAGAGAAACTTACTTACTCCAGTTCTGAAAATACTTTAGAACTCTTCGCTGTGGAGACGATTCTTCATGATCTTCGTCAAGCAGAATTAACGGTAATGCGGTATTTTAATATCCTAATTTGTCATTGGCAGCAATTAGATATGTTTGAGTTTTATGGGTGGAAGTGTCCGGAGGACAATAATTATATCGTAAGATAGTGGAGCAAAAAAGAACTTTTAAATTTTTGCTTGGTTTGAAGAAAAGTTTAGATGATGTTAGAGGAAGAATAATGGGAACAAAACCTCTTCCAAGTCTCCGAGAGACGCTTTCAGAAGTTCGCCAGGAAGAAAGTAGGAAGAAGGTAATGCTAGACAATCAGCCGTTGCCTCCAAACCCAAATGGGTCTGTGTTTGCTACTCGTAGTTCACAACCTCCAACACCAGTAGATAATCGCCAGCCAAGAAAGGGGCGGCCTTGGTGTGACCATTGTTCTCAACTAGGTCATACAAGGGAGACATGTTGGAAGTTAACTGGAAAACCGACGGATTGGAAGCTAAAAGGATCAACCCAAGATAGCCGTGCAAACTCAGCCAATGTCATTGGGGAACAGCAGTGCACAACCAAATCCAGTCCCTTCCCGAAGGAGCAATTCGACATGCTAAAATTGTTGTTGAACAGCACTCTAACAAAGCACCTTACTACTAAACTTGCAACAAGTTTACATGCTAAGTCAGGTAAATTACAATTAAAACAGTGGATCATTAACTCAGGAGCATCAAATCATATGATAGGAGATGAGACACTTTTCTTTGACTACCAACCATGTCACCCTCATCTCACGGTGAAGATTGCTGATGGAACTTTATCTAAAGTGGCCGGGATCGGATCAGTTCAAATATCACCTAGAATCATTCTCAAATATGTGCTTTGTGTTCCTAATCTTGATTGTAATCTAATTTCCATCAGTAAATTGACTCGTGATAACCATTGGTTAACAACATTCTTTCCAAATGTGTGTGTGTTTCGGGAATTGGGTTCGAAGAGGAAGATTGGCAATGCTGAGATGTGTCATGAACTATACCTCATTAAGCCACCTAAATTTGGACAGGCCCTAGTAGCTGCTTCAAGTCTATCTGCTTTTGCTTTAAGTCAATCTAGTGTCAATAAAGACAATGAGATCATGATGTGGCACTATCGGTTAGGACATCCTAATTTCTTATATCTTGGAAAGTTGTTTCCCCATTTGTTCTTCAATAAAAGTTCAAAATTTTTCAAATGTGAGATATGTCAACTTGCAAAGCATACTAGATCTGTCTATCCAGGGATTTTTTACCAACCATCAAAACCTTTTGTCCCCTTTTTCATGGTGATATTTGGAGACCTTCACGAGTCAAAAACATTAACGGAGCACGGTGGTTTTTTTTATTTTGGTTGATGACTATACAAGACTGACTTGGGTATTTCTTACGAAAGAAAAATTTGAGGTTGACAAAATATTCCAAGCTTTTAATACCATGGGTCAAACTCAATTTGGTTCCAAAATCCAAATCCTAAAGTCTGATAATGCTTGGGAATATTTCTACTCTATCCTGGGAGAATATCTATCTAAGGGATAGTCCAAGTAAGTTCATGTCTCAATACTCCGCAACAAAATGGGGTTGCAGAGAGGAAAAATAGACATTCGTTGGAAGTAGCCTGCTCCATTATGTTCTCCACTGATGTACCAAAATACTTATAGGGGGAAGCTATCCTTACTTTGGCATATCTCATCAATAGGCGGCTATCTCGAGTTCTTCAGTTTCAAACACTTCATCAAGTTCATATTAATCTCTTTCCTTATACCCGGTTTCTGTTATCCAATTTGCCTCCAAAGTTATTTGGATGTTTAGCCTTTGTTCATGTCTATCCACACAATAGAAGCAAACTTGATCCACGATCCACAAAGTGTCTTTATTGGTTACTCCACAAAAAAAAGGGGTATAAATTCTTTTATCCCACTACTCGGAAAATGTTTGAAACCATGGATGTTACATTCTTTGAAAACAGTTTTTTATTCTCCAAGACTGAAATTCAGGGGGAGACCACAACAGAATTTCAATCCTGGAGTTAGGATTCCTTGCTTGAACAAAATTCCCCTCTTGCTCCAAGTCATTAGCCACCAAACTCTGAACCTATTCCAAGTCAACCTACATTTCCAAGTCAGCCTATGTTTGAACATCCCTCCTTGAATCCAACTTGTGAGTCGATTTCTTTTGTACCTAATTTGTCATCTTCACCAGTGTGTCCTAACAAACTTGCGCCTCAATCAGCAACTGAGGAACTACAGGTTTACTCAAGAAAGCATAGGCAAGCACATAAGGAGGTTGAGCCCATGAGACCTTAGACTTACTAAAGGAAACTGGTATGCTTGGCTGTAGACTAGCTAGCACTCCAATGGACTCTAAGAAAAAGCTCGAGCGTGAAGAGTCCCAGTGGATAAAGGGAGATACCAATGTCTAGTAGGGAAACTCATCTATCTTTCTCATACTCAACCAGACATTGGTTTTGTGGTGAGCACAATTAGTCAGTTCATGAACAATCCGATGGAAGAACACATGGAGGCAGTATACCAAATTCTCAGGTAACTAAAGAGGACTCTTGAAAAGGGGTTGCTATTTAAAAAGACTGACTATTGAGATATAATGTTGTACTTTGATGCAGACTGGGCAGGGAGTCAGATAGATAGCACATCAACTACAGGTTATTGTTCCTTTGTATGGGGGAATCTTGTGACTTGGCAAAGTAAAAAACAGTCTGTCGTCTCCAGGAGCAGTGCTGAATTAGAGCTAAGAGCACTTGCAGTTACAATTTGTAGAGGAATATGGATCAGGCGAGTAATGGCAGAATTGGGTATAGAATTTGGACAGACTGTGAAGCTCAAATGTGATAACCAAGTGGCCATAAGTATTGCAAAGGGCCCAGTTCATCATGATTGAACCAAGCATGTTACGATTGATAGACATTTCATTGTAGAGAAGATAGAGAATTTTGTAGTACAAGTAATATACACTCCAACTTGGGAGTAGTGTGCAGATATTCTAACGAAGGCTCTTCAAGGACCTAACTTTGAGAGATTATGTAGCAAGCTAGGCATGTACAACATGTACAACCCAACTTGAGGAGGAGTGTCGAATATTTAGTCCTCAAAGTTAGGAGTTAGTTTCCTATTTTGTAGATATTAGGAAATCAGTCTTTATTAGTCTTTATTGTGTTACTATTTTATAGGTGGTAGTTTCCTTATTTAGTTATGTAGAAGTGTGTATATATATCATGTACCAATTCTGATTTTAAATAATAAGATCAATTCATTCAGACTCTTTACTTATATGTACCATAAACTTCCATTAGTTGATCCATCGCTAGCTTTGAAATTTGAAACATGTGATCTATGGACATAGAATTTTATTTCCAAATTGGCATTTATAACTGTTACTGCATACTTTTATGTTTGCAAACATGTTCTTAATTTAGGCCAATTCTTTAACTTCTCTGCTCTAAGAATTTCTTTCTATATGTTTATTTTATTATATTGATTTTAGTTGGTCTTTCCCCCTTGTTGTTTAAGTGTATATAATTTGCTTGCAACTTCTCCAGCTTACTTGGACTTCTGCAGGTGCCTCAAGGCTCTTTTTTTTTTTCATTATGTAACTTCTGGATTTTCTTAATCAAATGTTATGTAATCTTGATTGTTCAATGACTATTTAGTCCACAATAGTGCTAGATTATAACTCATTATGACTTCAATATCAAATTTTTGGATTGAGATTTTGGTGTTTCCTCTCCTATTTAATTGTTCATTTCATTCCTTTATATATTGTCGCTGATCAGTTGGTGGTTCTTCATTGTACTTGTGTGAACTTTTATACTTGTTGGGAAATATAGAAAGGAAGGAGGAGGTACCTCTGTAGGATTGGCATTTAAATGATTTTACCAATTTAAACAGATTATAGCCTATGAATGGTTAAGATAATAGCTCGTCTTGATCATTTTAATACTGCTTAGTCCAAAGTGTTGCTGGAACCATGCATCCTCCACCCAGTCTCTGTGACTTCAGATGAAAAAAATTTGCAGTTTACTTGATAAGTCAAGGAAGGGCCACCCAATTAATGTAGAGTAGATGAGGCCTCTTCCCATCTTTATACTTCCAATTGACGAGGGAAATCAGTGTTGGTCCAAATTTTTTTATTTTATTTTCTAATTTTCTACATTTACTGAAATGAATGATCATCACAGGGGGATCATAATTTTTTTTTTTAGGGTATCTTGATATCTGTTTAGTGATCATCATGTCATTGAACGTTTGATAAAAAGGTGGTTCATTAACGTGCAGGAATTTATTAATTGCACATCAAACTTGGAAACAATTTTCTCTCATTTGGAGCCTACTGAAGCCCACAGTGCACCAAATATAGATGATGATGCAGGTGTGACTATATTTCTTTACTTTGCGCATTATTAAACTGGATATGGGGATTCATTTAGTCTTTTAGACTGCTAAAAAACTGTTGGCCTACTGAGAGGGCATGTTATATCTTTTCCTGATGTAATGACATTTTTTGTTTATATAATTTAATTATTGATGTATATTTGCATGCAAATTGCATTTCTGTTGAAGGTTTGTTGTTTCCCTGTTTGGCTAGCTTGGTGGTCAGTATCATAAAAAGGATGCTTTGTTACAGCTTTCAGATTTTTAACAACTCAAAACATGATAGCTACTATGTTTGATTGGTTAAAGATCTGACCTTGCGATATTAGGGATTATGTTTATGGGTATATTAAAGAAGGCATTTTGTGGATCATGAATTATATGGCTTGGCCATTAGAAAGTATTTCTCATTTTGAACTACATCAGGTTACTTTGGTAGATACTTATCAAATATTCCTGAAACAAATGGAAGTGAAATAAAATTCTCGGAGATTGAAGGTAAAGTTAATTGTTGTGATACTCAGTATTCTAAATTCTTTATTATTATTCGTAGGAAGCAACAATGATCTTAATGTGCCAGGGCTAAAGGCTGACGGAGGTGATGATAACACAAAATTATCAAATTGTCAAACTTGCAACGTATCTGATTTTTTCATCTCTGACATGATTATTACTGGCCTACCATTTGATGGGAATACTGTTGACGATATCACCAAGACCAATCCTTTACATGATTACAAATGTACAGAGCCAAACATGTTTTTTGACATGGCTGATGAGTGCATGATACTTCCTTTTCTTGAGGATACTGCCAAAGTGAGCGATTCAAATGATACAGAAAGATGGGAATCAGTGGTAACAGAACCTGATAGTTCTAACTTGTACCTAGCAATCCATCAAATAAGGTCCTGCAACCAGGATCCTGATCTGAATACCAACTCAGGTCAAACTGAGGACTTTGATCCTCAATTGTTTATAAGAAGTTTACCAGAATTGACTGATGTGGTTCCAAAGTTTGAGCCCCTCACGCTTCCAAATGAGTCTGGCAGAAGAAAATCTACAACTCTGGTACTTGATCTGGATGGTGAGGAATCTAAGCTATTATGGTTGCTTTTGTACTGAGAATCAACTGACCACCTTAAACTTGCAGAAGCATGTACTATGATGTATTATGTGAAGGATTGTAATACAATTACGTTATTATGAGGTTGAGAAATATTTTCTTATACTAGCTCATGATATTTTTGTAGGCATATCTTCTACAGAAGTCATTGTATTAACTGTACATTGGTGGCAGTAAAATCAAAGATTTAGGTCATTAAGGCTTCTTTTCTATTTATATGTGTTCATTTGTGTATTTGCTTTCTGCAGAAACACTTGTACATTCTACATTAGAACACTGTGATGATGCAGACTTCACCTTTACTATATTTTTCAACATGAAAGAGCACATTGTATACGTAAAGCAGAGACCTTACCTCCACGCATTCTTGGAGAGAGTTGCAGACATGTTTGAAGTTGTTATCTTTACAGCTAGTCAAAGCATCTATGCTGGACAACTCTTGGACATATTGGATCCAGAGAAGAAGCTAATATCTCGGCGTGTTTATCGTGAATCATGCATTTTCTCAGATGGAACTTACACAAAAGATTTGACAGTTTTAGGTGTAGATCTCGCAAAAGTTGCCATAATTGATAACTCTCCGCAGGTATCTGATATTCAATTTGGTTTGATGGTCTGCATTTTGGGACCCTTTATGCTGCCCCGTTCCTCACCATTCTTTTTCGCTGCTGTTTCTTTTATGGAACAAGTATAGATCATCTTTATTTAGCTTACCTGCGTATATATACGGCAGCACAATCTGTTATGCTATGCAATATTTTGAATTATAACTTCTTGGTTTAATGATCTGTTTAAACTTAAAAAGTTATTATATCATTAGAAATTAAATTGAACCATTCTACTTGCATATCCATAACATTGCAGTTACGGTTTTTCAATCTGGAATTGAGAAGGGATAGTTGAGGGTTTTACATTTTTATAGTAGAACTCCTAATTTTCTTGTTCATTTTGTTGAGATGATGATTTCATAGACTACTAGCCTCTTGCCTTTTGTTTCAAAGTAATGCAAAGTTCAGTTCCTTCAAACATTTGTACCTAGACTGTCTACCAGTCTAGACAGTTGATTACAGATCTAGGAAAGGCATTTGAATACCTGACCTGTTGGAACAAAAAAAAAAGGGACTACCCTCCTTGCTTATTTCTAATTTCTTTGAATTTCAGTCCTGAGCCAAATTTGGTAATCTTGTGCCATTTTTCTTTGGTTACAGGTTTTCAGGTTGCAAGTGAATAACGGTATTCCTATTAAGAGTTGGTTTAGTGATCCTTCAGATTGTGCACTAATTGCATTACTTCCTTTCTTGGAGATGCTGGTTGATACTGATGATGTCCGTCCCATCATTGCAAAGAGATTTGGTAACAGGGATTAAGAGCCCTATTTGCTTATTAGTTTGAATATAGCTCCTTGTTCTGAAGTTTGATTTCTCACGGAATTAGTCTCTAACGTAGATGGTCGTTATCTCTTCTCAACTTTCTGGGTTTCAATTATAGAATAAACTAGTGTTTATCCTCTTGTTGAGTCAGCTTTTGCTCCGTTTTCCCTTTTAGCTTCTCTTTCTAGCTGACAACTTGACGGGGTGCTCTAAATTTTTCCTGAAGGTAGTGTAGTGACTGTCCCTTTTCATTTTATTGTATAGTTGATGTTGCAAGTCAAAATTTTAAACGTGTGTGTGTGTATATATATATAGAGTGTTAGTCTTGTGAAAACATAAGGATGCAGAAGCTATTTCGCATTTCTTGTCACTGAAGAAATTACTATTCGGTGCTGACTTATATGTTCTCTATCTTTATTTATTTATCCTTTTTCTTTCAGCATCTTGGTAATCACAATTACATATAGGCTATTTAAAATGTTACTTGCAGTTGAATCTGACAAGGTTCCGGTTCCCATTGCATACAACAACTGCTGTGATAGTTGTAAAGTTATTTTGTCTGTTAGTGAGTAAAGGCCAATTGACAAGGCAGAATCTTGAATCTAGTAACTTCTTTAGGATGTAGTATATGATATCCAACTTTATACAAGACCATGGGGTTAAGACATCAATCAGAAGCAGGTCATAGTAGTCTATAGAGAAACATCTCAAATTTATTAATGAAATGTATCTGGTAACATAAAATATTGTAGGAACTAAGGAAAAACTTGACAATAATGTTCAACTTTATTCATTATCATATTGACATGTTGCTTCAAGACTAATATGCCCATAATTAAATAGAGTGATTAGTTAGAAGCTAGTTTTTATAATTTTCAGTATCAACTTACGTTGTGCTTGTCTCTCAGAGATGCACCTTTTTGGTTTTCATTGAGCATAATATGCTATTTATAATACAGATGCTACTAGGTTAACTTGTAGTTCCATTGATGAGAAAGTGGATGCAATTTTTATTTTCGTGTAACGCTAGTGATGGTGGTTTAGTGACATGGAAACTTTCTAGTTCCACACATAAACAGTTTTTATTTGTAATTGATCCATAGAACTTGAGGAAACGAGGGTAATTCAGCATTTTGCTCACCTAGTCTTTTGTTTTTGTTCACATTCTTGTACCTGGCTTGTTATAGTTTCCTATCTGGTAAGTATGGCCGAAAACATTACCTTGATGATTGATAGAATGTGCATAAATTGTTTTTATTGCTTGAATTTCCAATAATTGATGTGGGTTTTGGTTCAAGAGTTCACTAAAGCCAAAGCGGTTGGCTGCAAACTAACCGGAAACATCTCAGTAGAAAGCGAAAGAATACAAGCAACCAATCTCTGCCTTTAATAACCTGTGATGTCTTATTGTCTATCCTCTTTTGATTTTGCAAACCTTATATGCAGGTCATGTGAGGATCGTAATAGATTATCTGCTAATGGTAATGTGTAGGTATGTTTTTGAGTCTTATTCATCAGCAATTTTTCATTTTTGGTATAACGACTTACTGTATCATGGATCATTTTGAATAGTCTCAGTTATGTTTCCTAAACATGTTAAGAAGAGGATGTTTTTCTAGTCGTTCTTTGGACATGATCAAATCTTTATGCTCTTTGTTATATCTTTTGCCTGTTGACCCTCACTGTTTCTTGAATAATGACTAATATGAGGGATCCAAGTGCAAATCGATGACCATAAGCGTGGCGTTAAATGTTTGGTACTACTGCTAAAAGTGATTATTCATGCATATGATATATTTTAAACACGCCCTAACTGATTATTATGTTATAGTTGCAGAACCATGCGTAGCTGGTTGTTATACTAATCTCTTTAACATTTGGAGTAATTCGGTGTAGAGACTTGTAGTGTATCAGTATTTCTTGATGTACTTCTGTAACTCAGGAAAACAAACTGGGTATTTTGCTTGATGTCTGTTAGATAAGCTTCTCCTGCTTTTTCTTTATGCCAAAAAATTGCAGAAATCACATGCCTTGCCTGTTGAGCTAGCTTTGTACCAGTTTGTTTTTTGGTTTAATAAACTGGAGATAGAAGTGGATGATAGGCAATTCTATTTGGCAACTCCTTGTACGAAGACCACTCTCGAGTCTTGTCTGGTCGTGGCTGTGTGTTTATTTAGTTAGTTATCTCTATATTCGTCGAAGAAAATACGCCCTTTGAGTGATTTTGTAGCTGTGACGCAGCATATTGTTAAAGGAAGCCATTAACTCAAAATAGCTGTTCTATTTTGAGAACAGGACAAACTAGGATGGTGGCCCCTTATTTATCTAATTGAACAGGACTAAGTAAAACCAAGTAATCCCGAAAATGAGACTAAGTAAAACCCGCCACATCAGCAAGACAAACCACTTATATTAGTTAAATGGCATCTATTGGCATCAGGTTCAGGATGACCAGGTGGCTGGTATTAACAACGAACTCGATATAAAACCTCAAATCCAGTATAAAAATGTAGTGACTGATTTGTTTCCCAACAAATGGAAAGAGGCACGCCTACTGTGACAATAATACACAATGGTCCCATTGCCAACTTATCTTAAAATATGATACATTGTTGTTCATCAACTTCGAGCCCATATTCAGAGAAGTCTTACCCGCAAAAGAGTCGGACATAATGAATAGACAGAAAAAAAAGGGAAGCAGGGGAAAAAGGGATATATAATAGTTCATAAGATTTGTCTAACAGAAAGAGATGATAATTTTACGGCATCGAGAAAATTATGGAACTAGCAACATTCTTTCTTGGGAAAAATCATGTACATACTTCAGAATACATTATGAATTACATATCAGCGTGACCACGGCAACTTTCTTTCTTGGAAAACTTCATTCACTTTGTGCCTGAAAGAAATCCAGCGAACCAGAAATGTTCAGTTCTCAAACCATGAGGACAGATGTATCTACATGATCCTCTAGTTAAAGCAACCAATCTCTACATGGACGACTACTTTTGTTAGAATTTTAACGTCAAACGTAAATATGGATCTGGTAATTTCTGTAAGTTCGAATCTACTACTCATCAGCTTACCAACTTGTTCCAAATAGACTATTGTTGAAGTTGCATTGACGATTTCAAAGTTTTTGCCAACTAAGATGCATAGTTGATAAAGGAGTTTAACAACAAATAATAAAAACATTAAAGTAAAATTTGGATATATTAAAATTAAAACTAAAAGTTTTTAGTATGTTAGTTTATTTTTAGCATTATAAAATGTTTATTTTACTAAAAATATTAAAATTAAAGCATGTCAATACACTAATGTTTATATGTAGGTGTCATTATATTGTTTTTATCAGGTCATTATAACTCACAAATAAGAGACGAAAATAATGCTTACCTTTAGACAAACATTTGAGGTCTTGCAGCATTACCATCAGGTTGGTAGTTTGAGTTCAATTCAATCCTTTTTCAATTCATTGCCCTTAAGATATTGTGCCTAAATTCGGGCCTGATCGATTTTTTGACAGTAATAAGCAATATGGGAGGTTTTTCCTTTGAAAGAAACTCGATCGTTACTTTGTCAATTCAAAATGGATATCTACCTTTAACCCGTAGCTATTCTGAATTCTTCAACCACCTTTCTTTGGATCATACCTATGTAGTTACCTATTTAAAGATCTTAGGAAAAAGAGGAAAGCCTCCTTTAGATTCTACAATCTTCACTTAAGTGTTACGGAAAAATATAACATAGTTGTATACAGCTGTAACTAGTATAAAATAGTAACCATTTCCCTCACAAGCATGAAATGAATTAGCTAATTTTGTGTGTATGTCTCTCTCTCTCTCTCTCTCTCTCTACGGCTCTCTGTTCTTCTTCTAGTCTCTTCTCTTTTTCCTGCTCTCCCTCTCTCTTCTGTTCTTCATTTTATTTTATAACATTTGATATCAAAGCTCTCGAATCTGGGAGACACCATGGCTGAAGGTACAGGGAATGCAGAGCTACGTAAGATGGAAGACAATCTTAAGGGATTGATGGAAAGGATGTTCTCCAAAATGAACAACAGAATAGAAAAGGTGGAAAAGAAAATGACAGAGTTGAGAAGTATGATTATACAATCATTAGGAGATGCCAGTTCAACAGACCCGACGTCCCAGAGCAGTTCAGAGAGGGTGACGGAAGATGAGATGAGTAAAGCCGGTCAGCTCTCTGAACCATATAAAGATATTGAAGAGGAGATTAGCTCGTTGCAGCTTGATTCATCAGAAGTTGTTGATAGGTTGTCCAAACTTGAAGGAAATTCTAGGACCGAAGAAGTGGACAAGTGGGATAAAACAGAGAAAGATCCAAAAGACAATACTGCTTTGAACTATCAGCAATGGCATGTTGATTCAAAAGTGGAGAAAGCTACAGAAGTATCTACTCCACAGGTGGTTGGGACTTTGGAGGAGATGGGAAATCAACAGAAGCGACATTTGAATGTGGTGTTTATTGGCCATGTTGATGCTTGGAAATCTACTACTGGAGGGCAGATACTTTTCCTTAGTGGTCAAATTGATGAAAAGAAGTTCACATGGTTGTTTATTTTTGTCCATTCTGTAAACTTCCATAATCTTGAGGACAAAGTTTTCTAAAGGAGAAGGAATTGTTACAGAAAAATATAACATAGTTGTATACAGCTATAACTAGTATAAAAATAGTAACCGTTTCCTTCACAAGCACGAAATAAATTAGCTAATGTTTGTGTGTGTATGTCTCTCTCTCTCTCTCTCTACGGCCCTCTGTTCTTCTTCTAGACTCTTCTCTTTCTCCTCCTCTCCCTCTCTCTTCTGTTCTTCATTTTATTTCATAACAGATAGTCACCCATTTGAAGACTTGGAAGCTTCATTATCTTGAGAGCTAGAGGACGTGCCCTAGGGATAAGAGAGGAGAATTGCTTTCTATGATATCTAGTTAAGTTTTCTTTTTGAAATAGCACAGACATCTGTTGGCCTGTGATGCTTGGACTGGTTCTTCTTTAAAGCATTTGAAATAAAACTTGCCGCCCAATTTCGTTAGTATACTATAATTTTCAATAGCAAAAAAAAGCTACAATATAATGGACGTATATGTATAAAATTTAATGAATTATGATTTTCTATGATAGGGATCTTTTAGTTGGAAGATCATATATTTGGATTATATTGTAATTTAAAAAAATTAGAAACTATATTATGAAATTAAAAAATTATCAAAAATGGTACTTGATATTAACCAGTAATATACTATAACCAAATTCGATGATTGATTTATGCTTAAGAAGTGATTGACTAATACCAATACAGTTTTCATAATATTGCTTAAACTGTAATTGATTAAAGCTTTCTACTTCACTATTTTCAATCAAAAGTAAATTTGTAGATTTTAAATTGCAATTTCCTTATTAGATGTAATTGTTAATCTTTTATTTTAATTTAAAAAGTAAGTTAATGTAGAACGAGCATAAGATACATCAAACTAGTTGTTAGAACCCATAATATTTTAAAATTTTAGCTATTAAAATTTGAGTTTTAAGTTAGATTTCAAATTAGTTGTTAGAATTTCAAGTTTAGAATACCAAAAAATTTAGAGTTTGATAAGATTGGAATATTAGGTTTAATATATCTAGAATTTTAGAGTTTTAGTTATTAGAAATTCATGTTATGAGTATTGAAACTTTAGTGAGGTAAACAAATAATGAAGAGTAGAGAATTATGAATCACCCTTAGAGACTAACAATTACTTTTAGAAAAACAACGTCACCAACTTTTAATTGAAAGCTCAAATTTATAATTAAAAAAGGAAACATGATTTTCTTATTGAAGGACTAAATACTCACATACACACGTATATATAAAAAAGTTCTCGAAACTCTTATTTTAACACTAAAAGGATTCCTAATTAAAATATCCAATACATAATTCAAAATATTCTAATAAAAATTCTTTAATATGAAATAATTTTAAATCATAAATAATTATGATAATATATTTAACGTATTTCTATATCCTATTTAATAAGAAAACATAGTACAAAGTATATTTCAGCGTTTGTTGTTATTACTGCCACCTTAATTCTCGTTTTTTATCATACCAAACTAAAGCTTGTGATTGAGCGAGTTACCCTCTTCGATTTCTTTTCTAAACTTTAAACTCTTTTGTATTAATTTTCTTCTAATTGTTTAAATTCATCGAAGATGTAGAATATGACAAATATTGATTATGCAAGTCTATATTTAATTTCTGAATTTTATATTGTAAAATTCAAGTGTTGTTAGAAATTACTTACCCTTTTTTTAATTGTTGTTATCCTTACTTCTTAAAAGATGTAATTACTCTATAGTTGTTTCAATATGCCACCTAATTCCTTATACTGATATTCCAAACATATAGTTTATTGTCTTCTAAACTTAACTTGACATATTTGCCCTTGAGGTAAAATCAATTATGACAATTATATTTAGAAATATCTCCGTAACAAAACCAAATAACTTCTTTACTATGTAGGCATCAAGAACATAATTATTGTTTTTTCTTGTAGTCAAATGCATTAATTAGCCATTATTGTGAAATTTTGACTTTGCAATGACACTCACAATTTCTTTATTCATATGTGTTAATTTTGTGTCCTCATTTGAATCTACTTCTCTTTCATCAACCACTACACCAAAATCTATATTAACTTGATTTGTTATTCTCTCAACTCCAAGGATATCATCAAGGTGTGATCCACCATACGCTAAAACCCTTGGTACTTATGAGTTTATCTTTTAAGCCCCCTATTATGTTAATTTAGAGTACAAACTTGTTATTTTAATAAATTGTACTATTTTTGTCTATGTTCCATGTGTTTTGATTTTTTAGGTGTTTTAACTTGTGGTTTAAATGTCTTAAACTCATTATTCAAAATTTTCAGATTTACAGTTTGACAAAGATTCACATTCTCTTACTTTTCTTCAACTTTAAAGATTCTATGACATCTAACCAAATCTAGGATCTTGTTAAGTTGCTAAATGGTGTGAAAGTCATTGGATGTAAATTGGTATTTAAGACAAAGAAAGACTCATGAGGCAATATTGAAAGATATAAAGCAAAATTTGTTGCCAAATGGTTCACTCAAAGGGAAGGAATCGACTATATGGAGACATTTTCTCCTATATCTAAGAAAGATTCTTTTCATGTAATCATAGCATTGGTAGCTCATTTTGATTTCGGGTTACATCAAATGAATGTGAAAACGATGTTCCTCAATGGTGAACTAGAGGAAGAGGTTTACATGAAACAACTTGAAGGATTCTCCTCTAGTGATGGTGAGCATTTAGTCTGTAAGCTTAATAAATCCATATATGGGTTAAAACAAGCCTCCCGACAGTGGTATTTAAAATTTCATGAGGTTATCACTTCATTCGGTTTTGAAGAGAATCTCATGGATCAGTGTTTATACCAGAAGGTCAGTGGGAGTAAAACTTGTTTTCTTGTGTTATACGTGGATGA
>JAOTIZ010000002.1:20217808-20227831 GCA_027123425.1 Erythroxylum panamense | reverse complement strand
CTCAGGACCTCAGTTGATCCTTGCCAGGCATCGAAGAACTCCGCAGTAGTTAAAGACTATTTTATTAAGTTAGTATTCGTAGTTGGCCCGCTAAGCATGACAGCATGGAGCATATTTCACATGTTTCGGATTTTGACTTATTTATATTATGCATGACCTAGTATACTTGTTGAATTTCATATTGAGATTATTATAGCATGTAGTCCCGGATTTTGGGATGTTTATTTCGAAAGATTATGTGTATGATTTTGAGTATGAATTGCATGTGCGAATCGAATTTTGTGTAGATGTTGGGATCGGATCCGACAGTTCGGGTCACCTTCGCGGGCGCAGCCCGAGGGGCTGCCTCGGGAATCGGATTTCGGGACTCGGGCCCAACATTTGAGAAGTGAGGTTACGGTGATATATGAACTAGATGATGGATTTGAGAATTAGGAATTGTTCAAAAGTGTATTGAAAGGATTCTGGACTGAGATATAAGAAAATTATGTAAGTTGATGAAGAAAAATGTGTTTCTGTTATGGTTTAAAAGATTACATATATGGTTGTGTTCATGCTCTATTTTTCTTGTTGATATGCGTGAATGTTTTTGGAAATGTTTGAAGGAATTAAAATGAGTTTGATAGTAAGTTGTAATAAAAATGGGAAGATTCAGATGAGAGAAGAAGAAAAAAAGAATGAAAATTATATGATAAAATGAGGTTGTTGTTGTTGGATAGTAACACACGCAGAAGCATATATGTGGCAAAGTTGGAACATGCTCTGTTTTCATTATATATGCATAAATGTTTGGGTAAAGTTAATGATGGATTTTTGTGAGGTCAGAGTTAAAGAGAACTTAGAGTAGTGTGGTGTTGTATTTTAAGAAGGATTAAAATGACAAAAAAAGAAAAAAAAACATGGAATGAAGATGGAAGAAAGATGCAGAAATATGGGATATGCTCACGTGAATAGTGCAGTTTTTGTTATGTGTTTATAAAATTTTGGATTTTTGATTTATTTATGTTGGGTTTAATTGTGATGGAAGTAGAAAAGATGGGTTATGTAGTAGATATATTGGTTGTGAAGTGTAAGAAGCAAGAATATGGAAGGGAAAAAAAGTGGGTTGAGGAGGAGAAGAAGAAGAAGCTACGTTTTATTAATCTCTGGAAAAGGTGATGGGTTGTATGTATGGGTTATGAGCTATAGTATTTCATTGAACAACCTTAAGTCTTTTGGCTATAATTTTTTCATCCGAACTCCAAATAACTTGAAGCTTAGACCAATAGATTCCTAAGATATTTTTCTTTCTTTCCACAAAAATTTAGAGCTATCTGAATTGATTTGAAAGTGATTGATGGATGAAAGTGTAGAAGTCTGCTGGAATATTATGAACTGGAAAATTTTCATGAACATGCTTCGCTATTCTAATTATAACTTGAGTTGTAGATTTTTGAATGAGTTGATTTTTGATTTAGATTAATCTAGATACATAAGTCTACAACTTTCTTGAAAAAGTTGACTTTTAATTCTATCTTTAAGATTTTCAAAATTGGCATGTAATGGAGCCTTAGCTTAAGCTGAAGCACTACCAGGGACATAAATCATATACTATGATTATTTAATAAACTATCTTGATGTAGGCCGAATTGGATTGAGGTGTCTTCACCAAAGTTGTAGCTTATTCTCTTATCTTTAAATTGGTATAAAGTTTGTATTTTTTGGATACTGTAATTGAGAGATATGAGGTGTACAACTTGAATGCATGGTCATGCATTAACCAAAATTTCACATGTACACAGTCTGTGGTATTTTGAGCATAACTCATTGAGTAATGAACCAAATTGAATGATCTTCGTATCAATAGAGACTTAAGACATAGGATAATAATTTGTTAGAAGCAAGTGTTACCAAATTCCTTCACTTTCCTGATGAAATTGATTGTGCAAAATAGACCCAAAAGTGTACTTTTAAACAAATATGAGTTGATCAATGGAATGTGGATATCTAAATGATTATTGTGACTAGATTGATGATAAGAAACCCGAAATTATCATGAACATGCATTGTATATATTCAATATACATGAATGTGCATTAATGAATACATAATTGTGCAATATTGTGATATATGAATGTATTGTATGTATAGAGGAGCGCATTGAACGATAGCATCCAGACATTGCCAGGATATCAAGGCAATAGTTGTTTGGAGCATACTATGAGTAACCTAAGATAGACTCACCTTATTCTTTTGTACATCATTGAACTATATTTTGATCTTATTGAGTTGTACTGAATTGTGCTGATTGTGTACTGAATTTCAGACAATAATTGTTCGAGGCGTTTTGATGCATGAGAATCTGAATGTGTCTGCCTAAATGATTTTCTAATTTTCAACTAAAAAGTTGAATCCCCGGACCTAGTCTGTTGACTATTGCTATTGTGACTGATATACTGTTATATTACATGCAAATGAAAGTGATCGAATTTGATGACTGAATTGTGGCATACACTTCATTTCAATGCATGTAACATAAAAGAGTTGTGGCTGATGTTGCTACTGATACTGTTACTGATAAGAAGTTTAAGCTTCTGCATATGTGGTAAGAGTCTATGACTCACTGTGATCAATAAGCCATGGACTGATTGACTGAGCGCGGTAATTCGGGATACTATAAAAGCACATAATCACAACAAAACAAAAATGAATGTGAGTCTTATACATGTTCCATTTGCATATAATTTGAATTCATTGAACAATTTACAAAACTGTGTGAATGTTATTATATGATTAAATTGTGTAACTGAGAAATGATTTATCTATGATAGTATTTGATACTTGTCAAGTGGAGTTGCACTATATGATTACGTGCTATAATTGATCTTGTTTTATGACATGAGTGAGCCATCGAAGATGGTTACTCTACTGAGTTCGTAAAACTCATCAAAATTGTAACGTTACTTTTCAGGTTCGAAAGTGAGACGACCTAGCTTCTAAGACTTCGTAGAAGCATATTTTGTGCAACTGTTACAATCAAATTTGGCTCAGAAGTCGGTCAACTGAGATTGAAGACTTAGCTATTTCTTTCATGTTTATTGTATTTAGTGTGTACTGAGTTGTTTTAGCTCATAGAATAATGTTGTAAAACTTAGATGGTATTGTGTTGTATGAAACAATGTAGATTATGGATTTTGATTAAAGTGATAACATTTTGAGTTTTGAAAATGTGTGATTGATGGTTTAGTGTATGATGTCATGTTATGTACAGTAAAAGTGAAATAGTTACTATGTCATTTCTGACAGGCATGTACACGTGTATCCGATGGACACACGTGCATATGTCAATTGGGAATATGGTGTTACACTTAGCTCTACGGAAGCCTTCTAGTTGGATCAGACATCGACTGGAGGGTCACCGCGAAGTGTCGGATAGGCCACTTAGTCATTTTAGGATAGGGCATGCTCGTTTTTAATGGAGGTAGAGTGCAATTTATTATTTCCATCCTATAAATTTTTACAATTAAAGAACATTCTAAAATCTATAGATAAACTTTGGAGGGACTTCTCTTGGAGTGGGGTTAACAGTTCTCCAAAAATTTCAAAGGTGAAGTGGTCAAATGTATGTTTATCTAAAGATCATGAGGCTATAGGTATTTGCTCAATCACATTGTCTAGCAAGGTCCAATTAGTCAAAAGATTTTGAAAATTTTGTGTAGACAAGGAAGCTCCCTAGATTAGGTGGCTGTGTATGTATTTTCTGAAGGGGAAAAGCATTTGAAGCATTAAGGTAAATGATAATGTCACATCGATATTGAAACAAATTTTGCACCTGAGGGACACAATCTCGCTCTCCATTAAGCACAAGGTGGGCGATGGCACACCTGAAAATTCCAAGGTACAAGCTTTTATCAAGAGCAACACTTGGATCTAGATAGTCTATTCCACCGAGGGATCCTCATTGATTATGGATAATTTACCCTCCTATTCCCGCAACCCCTTAATCCAGGATTCTATTCTTTGGTTACCATACAAGAAGATGACATTCTCTACAAGGTCTTACGAAAAGCTCCCTAGGGGGGGGGGGGGCTAACTTAATATGGGACTCTGCTGTATCCTCTCTAATACTTTCATCCTATGGCTAGCTGCTTTAAGGAGGTTGAGCACCAAGGACTCCCTCAAAATTTACATATTTGACAAGAATTGCTCTTTCTGGTTATAGGCTACAAAAGACCTTGACCATCTTTATTTTAATTATTGTTTCTCAGGAGCAAAACTCTCAAGCTGTTTGGGTTGCGATGTTCCTACTCGAAGTTCTGGGTATCATAGTGCTTGACATATAGGTTTAGAGAAACGGAAAACAATTCCTTAGCACTCTTAAGGAAACTGCTACTCAAAATCAAAACGGCATTACTGGCAAGGGGTCTTGAAAACCAGTTAGGTCCGGAAGCCAAGCGTACACGGTTCCTGTAACTTGCACCCGATTAAAACTTTTGTGAACTGTGATTTCGAATGTATCTTATGGGTAGGGGCGGGGTCCCTATTCTAATGGACCTTATAAGAACAATTTTGTAACCTTGGCCTTGTTTAACATTATTACATAAAACTTTAAAAAAGTCATCAATTCTGTTTTCAAGGATGCTATATCCTTCTCAGAATTAATATTTAAGGAGTCCATTTCATTCACTCGTCCAAAACGAGGTTGGGACGGGATGGTCCTAAGGTTCAACCGAGAGCAATAGCCACAGACGACTTACCTGGGATATCCGGGTGGGCCCTTGGTCTCTTCCAGGTCCATTGGAAAATTAAATCCTCATCATAAGGCAATTAATTATCTGGAAAATGTATACAAGTGGGCATGTGACTCAGTTGGGGTAGAGTGATCTTCTACCAAGGATTTAAAATTTGTCAGACGAGCTTGTGCAATTTGTTGATAATAATTAAGAATTTTTTTAAAAACAAAACCTAATATGGCAATGACAAGTTGTGGTGCAGCACAAGTGTGGGACAATAGTTCAATGCCAGTAAAGCATGTGTGCTCTATTTGCAACTACAAATCAGATCAGAATTCTATGTAGCGAAATTGCCATAATCAATCAACTATTGTTCACTATCGCTCCCCTGAGAAACTGAGATCGTTTTGCTTGATTCCCCCATGACTTCCTGTAGAAATTGTAACGAATCAGAATAGCAGTTCCATAATCAAATATACAAGTTTAACAAGTTAGGAAACAAGATCAGGATTACATGTACCACAAGACTTGATGCATATTAAGTCGTTAATCTCTTTTTCTGAAGCCTTTCTCCATATTTTACAGGGTCAGTAAATGGGACGGGGAATTATACCTTAAGCTCTGTCTCATTCTGTAGAACTGTACACTGTTCTAATTCCTAAAAAAAATTTCTCTAGCCTCATATATTGCAATTTCATCAATAATATATGGTAAACTGGTACTGAAAATTATCCATATATGTGGGATAGTAGCCTAGGGAATAATCTTTTCTTTAAAATGTTAAGCAGCAATTCTAAGTCTTCCAGACAATTCAACCTCCAAACAAGGAAAATGTTTTAGGGATTGACATGAGAAAGAAATGCATGAAGAATGATGAAACACTTAAATCAAAACCAGGATAATTATGATCAATTCATAATGTTTTCAGTCATTGCAGAACAAGTAGTACATATATTTCTGACTAAATCTAACTTCAGTTTCGAATTCTATCCCCCAACTCTACTAGATTCTTTAGACACTGTCATAGGTTTTTCAAAAATCAAGTCATTCCCAGGATTCCGTTTAGAATTTTCCATATTCCCAACTGTTGTCTTGTACTTGTTTCCAATTAAGAGAGAATATTTGTCATAAATTGAACATCTAAATTGTTAGCTAATAATCCCAAACCTGAACATGTGTCTGGTGCTTGTTATCTCGTAGTTCATGTTCGTTTTGCCGCTGTTGTGGCAATGGTAATTGTTGTTGGTGATGGTCTTGCTGCTGCTGTTGTGGTAGTAGTTGTTGCTGTTGGTAAAGATGGTCCTGCTGCATTTGATAGGACTGTTGTGGTAGCATCTGTTGTTGCTGGTGAAATTGCAACTGTTGCTGCTGTTGCCTTACTTCTTGTCTCTGGTGTGGTTGATTTTTCCACACAAAAGGTCCTGGCGGTTGTTGCTGAAGATGATGCTCCTGCTCTTGTGGATAGGGAAATTGCTGCTGTTGTTGCTGAAGATATTGATGTTGCAACTGCTGTTGTTGATAGTTCTGCTGCCAAAGCTGCTGCTGTAAAGGGGATTTCTGTTGAAACTGCTGCTGTTGTTGCCAAAGCAGCTGCTGTTGCTGTTGTTGATAGTAATAATATTGCAATATTTGGTCATATGCTTGGCTATCTTGAACATTTGCACTTTGCCCATTATACTGTGCTTGATATTGAGATGTCTGTGTCTGCTGAAGAGAATAAGATTGAGAAAAGGGGAGAATTTTCTGTTGCTGTGCATTTTGCATTGACCAGGCTTGAGGATTAGCTACTGTAGTAGAGGCGGGACTCTGGTTTTGTCCTTGAATACCTTGAAACTGGGGGCTTTGCAAAGGAAAAGGTTGTGAAAGGTAGCCTTCACTCATCGGTAGCTGAGCATCATTTTCAACTTGTGGACACTGATAAGAAGCCAGCCTCTGCCGATTAAGTCTACCACGGGAATGTCCTTGATCCCTAAATTTGGAATCTCGGCGCATTCTTCCATACCCACTCTTTCGACTGCAGTTTTTACTACTACCTACTAGCGTTTGTAACTGCAGAACTCCCTCTGACATGTTCTGATTACTTCTTGACCATGGAGGACCGGCACTTCTAGCATTAGTTTTGGCAGAAACATTGGGGTGACAGCTTATTGGGCTTGATGCAGAACAATGAATGTTAGCCTCATCACTACTCCCAAGCATGTCATCATTGGATATAGTATTCTCTTTATCTTCATTCTTCAGCAGGCTTTCCTTGGATAAATTGGATTCTTGAGGAAACTCAACTTCATTTGATGTGAAAGGATATCTACTCGTTGAAGGAGAAATTTCAGAATTAAAAGATGGATTGATTTGAATAAAAGACTTGGTTTCCTGTGAATCTAAGGAAAGTCTTCCCAGTAAAGGTGACTTCAAATCCTGTCCAAGATCATGGTGATGCTCTTGCAGAACACTGATTTTTGACAACTCAATTGAAGCTTGACTATCACTTTCATTAGTGACTCGATCTACTGAATCAAGAGATATATTTTGTTCAGGGGACTGTTCCCCAAGATGCTTTGACACTGTAAGAGATAACTCCTGTGGAGCTTCTTCTGCCTTGTAGACAGATTCTCTAGACTGAAGCACTCCATCCGTAGTTGGGACAGGCGGGATACCACAATTTTCCCTCCATGGTGCTTCGTGGTTAGATACCTGCTCAGATAGCAAGTCCTTACTCCCCAGTAAAGGCAGTTCACAGTTTGTTGCTTGCTCCGTTGCAAGCATGTCAACCTGGTTATCATGATTTTCTCCCGGGTACACTCTTTCATCTTGGAGCAAGGATCTAAGATGGCGGTCAGAACTATGATCTCCAAAGGATAGGCAAGGCAATCTAGCTTTGTTGTCTTTTTGAGTTTTATTAGCCTTATTCCATTGTATTATCTTAGCAGTAGAAGAAAACAAAGTAGTACTCCAAGAATGTGGAAACAATCTCATATGTCTAATCCATGCCTTCCTTGACTCATAGCTAGTCCCACAAAGGTCAACAAACTGCAATCATGAAATTTTCGTGCTTATTTGTTTATGTTAATTAAATGCATCTAGTAGATATTTGTGAATCAGAAACGAATAATGGCCATATAAAATGAATGGACTGCTAGAACTTTGACTTTCGGGCTGGAGTCAAGAAAAAATAAAAGGGTATGTGTTTAGGAATAACTCCTAGTCTAAGACTCACCCCTAATTAAGAACCACCCTTGGAGAACAGAAAGCTTCCCAATTTCAGAACTCAAAATCAGAGAATCCATTTAAAAACCACCAACCTCCTCAAATACTTGATGAAAGACATATATGAAAAGACATTCACGAGGTAATCTGACCTATCTATAACTCCATTTGACAAGGTATATAAATAGAAATTCACCTTGTACTAGACCACTACAGTGACCAATTAAACTATAAGCGTAGGGGGTCAATTTTACCTCTAAGTATAGTCTTGATATATCCTCCCTCTCTTCTGCACTTAAACCCTGACATTCAATTGCTGTTGGAGATATCACATCAGCTACAATGGATTCCACCACATTCATATGTCTTGACTCCCCATGTGTAATTGCAAATTTAATTAATTCCTGTGGAAGTAACAATCAGCAACTATCTCAAGCTTCCACACAAAACAAAACTAAAAGAAAAAAAGAAAAAGCAAATGTCCAGTCTAGAAAACTACAAATGTCAAAGCATGGCCAACTTTAAAACTAGATACGATGTGAAAACAAGCCAATGACTCTCTTGGGATTTGATAGATTGCTTCCTCACACCCGAGAAATAATTTGAGAATAAGAACAGTTGATGTAGGACAAATGGAAGAAATCATCAACTAGGAGTTAAAACTCACAAAAACTACGAAATATGGACTGTTGATTGTTGTTAGGCTGTCAAAATTCAAATTTCAGATTGGGATACAATTGGATATTTTGGGGTTTGATTGCTGAAAATTTGGGCTAGGATTTGATATAGCTGGAATTAAGGTTTACTATGGCTAGAATTTAGGATTTTGGTTACTGGAATTCTGGTGAGATAAACCAATAATGGAGGGTAACAACTAGAATCGCTCCTAGTCTTATCACACCTTCTAATTGAAAACTTAAATTTAAAGATAAAAATTTCAGGATATTTTGTTATCCAAGGGCTAAGTACGCACATATTTATAGAGAAGTTCTTAAAATCCTTATTCTAGTATGAAGGGATTCTTAAGACATTTAAATCCTATTCTAATAAAAATTCTATAAGTTTTAAGTCCTAAACAATTACAATAAAACATCTACGACTAGAATAACATATATAACTTGTTACTACTTCCTAGCTAAATCCTAATATAATCTAAATTCAGCCCTTGTTGTCTTTGTTGTCAACTGAATTCCCATCTTTGAACATGTTAGCATTTCTCCTAGTGTTCAGTCTGCTAGTGTTAGTAAATAGTCCATTAAGCCCATCCAAACCTACATCCGTAGGGGTAAGATGGGGAAGGGGACAAATGCCATATAGACAGATTGTTATGAGTTAGTTATGGAGAGAGATTGTATATAAGGAGGGTGCGGGGAATATAGAGAGAGCTACATAGTTAGAGGAGGCATTCTACTTCTAGAAAATATAGCTATTATATTGGCTTAGAAACTACTTTTTCAGGAGGTATTCTACTGCTGTACCTACTGATTAAGTAAATAATACAATCTTTACAGCTATTCCTATCAATTGGTGCTTTCATTGAGAGGCCAAGTAAGGAGAGATTGTATGTAAACGAGAATGGAGGTTAGAGTATCCGCAGTGGAGGCATCTCTTAGGAGATAGAAATCATCCCCCTTAGCCCAAGAGGGAATGGTTAAATTGCATGACACTACCCTGAAGGACCTACAGATGCAACTCAATACTCTTATGGCTAATGTCGAGACATTGGCAAAATCTCAAAGTCTATTACAGTCGGATTTGAGAGATGGGTTTCAGACGTTGTTGGCAAAGCACCCGCAGAAATCGAACGTGAGTGAAGGAGAGGTACCACCAGTGTTTGTCCACCATGCGCATGCATCTTCTTCAGCTAGAAATGAAAGACCGGCGCATCCCACACATTCGGAAGGTGGGAACAGACCCGCAGGTGGCTCGCAAGGTTTCGATAACCATCGACCAAATAAGCACGTTTTCTCAGCTGTTACTGAGCGTGCATGGGAGGAATATAGGAACGCAGCCTGTCGGGTCAACCTTACTACGTTCCATGGAGATGACCCGTTTGCATGGGTTACGCGAGCTGAATCATACTTTATGATTCACGAGATTCCACGTG
>JAOTIZ010000002.1:20174459-20189439 GCA_027123425.1 Erythroxylum panamense | reverse complement strand
CTAGCATTATCATTCTTGATTTCTTCAATCTTTAATGCTTTTGAAGATGTGCTTCTATTTTTCTGTATCTTTTGATTAGCCTTTAATGCGATAGATTTATCTCTTCTAGGTTTATCTTCTGCGTCAAGCTCTACTTCATGAATTTTTAGTGAACCAAGCAATTCATCTAGATTCAGCTTACTTAAATCCTTAGCCTCTTGTATTGTCGTTACTTTGGGTCTCCATCTTTTTGGAAGACTCCTGAGAATCTTTCTGACATGATCTTGACTATCGTAGATTCTCCCAAGAGCTTTAAGCCATTAACAATTGTTTGGAATCATCCAAACATCTGATCAATAGTCTCATCATCTTTCATCTTGAACAGCTCATACTGATGAACAAGAGTACTAATCTTGGACTCCTTCACCTGATTTATGCCTTCATGTGCAATGGATAATGTGTCTCACATTTCCTTTGCAGATTTGCATCCATGAACCTTATTATATTCACTTCTACTTAGAGCACAACTTAAAAAGAACTTGGCCTTTGAGTTTAACTGAAATCGAGCTTTCTGATCAACTGACCATTTGTCACAAGAGATGTTATTGCCTTTGTCATCTATTGGTGTATATGGATCATTTTCAACGATATCCCAAAGATCAATATATATGGATTCTATAAAGAGCCACATCATGTCCTTTCAATAATTATAATCTTCACCATTGAATGCAGTAGGTCTTGTGATCGAGGCACCTTCTGCTATAAAAATATGTGATTCAGCCATGGATCTTTATCCTTACTTTGTAACAGTGTTTCTTAAAAATCTTTCTCTGATACCAACTGAAGTAATTCACTTGTTAATATAAAAATCACATATAATATGTAAAATACACAAGAAGGGGGGTTGAATTGTATAAAATCTTCAAAGATATTAATCTTTAGAAATTTCTTGGATTTCTTTACAAATTCAGATGATTATAAAAACAATTCACTTAAGTCGATAAGTAATGCTATCGAAAAAATTATTATTTACTCTTCTAACAATAAAAATTAAAGAAATAAGGGTTAAAGAATAGACGCTGCGATTTTATACTGGTTCACTCTTAACTTTGGGTTACGTCCAGTCCTCAGAGTTTTTATGAGATTTCACTATATTCTTCAACTTTTTTTTACACTTGCAAAGCCTCTTCAGATCTCTCTCACAAAGTACTCTTTATCTGCTTTCTTAGCTTCTCTAGGCTCTAGCCTTTCTTTCTCTTGGAAAGATATTGTTTGAGTTTCACGTTATAGATATATTCTCTCTCTTTCTTGTGCACTTGAGTATAGAGTTTCTCTAAGTATTGTACTATCAGATTTTCTCTCTTGTATTGTATCTCGTTGTAAAACGTTATTTAGTTTACGACTATACCTAGTATTTATAGCCGAAATCTTCAACTGTCTTCTTGAGAAAACTACTTCTTGAATTTTCTATAAACCATTATTAGTTGAGTCCTGTAACTAACTCCAATTAACTAACTGACTGACGTTCTAGAATAGTTTTCATTTACATCGTCTGGTACTATACTTCTTATGATGTCACACTTTCATCTTGTATCGCGCTTATATTTTCTTATGTTGACCTTCTGTATCTTCTTATGTCGACCTTCTGTATCTTTTTATGTTGACTTTCTGTATCTTCTTATGTTGACCTTCTGTATCTTCTTATTTTAACTTTCTGTATCTTCTGGGTTTGACCATGTATCATCTTAAGTTGACGATTTGTGTTACTTACATTTTTCTGCGCACTTAACAAATTCATTAAAACAGTTCACACACTTTTAAGATTATTGTTATTTGATTGTCATCAAAATTAATAGAAGTGAAGTCTTCTTGACTTAACTAACTAAAAGCGATGTTGCCTTTTCCAGGTTTTTAATGATTTGGAACATAAAGCCTTCGTTCCCTACTACATTAGAGACTTCTTCCTCCAATAATGGAGGTATAGTGATTTCTTTTTTATTCCTTGTATGCGGCATTATAGTCCCACTAGGCATGCCAAATCGTTAATCACTTTTACTATTAATCTAGAATTGGAGCATACATGGGAGGAATTATCACAATATTGCATTTACCTTCTATTAAAAGATATAAGTGAGCTTTGGGAAACTTAGACAATAGAATTCTAAGTTATCAAAAATACTAAAAAATAATGAGATTTTAGATTTTAGCTAGAAGATTAATTTTATTTAAGTAAGGGACAAGTACATAAAGCAAAAAAAAGAACCTGAAATAATAATAAGGTATTTCTATTAGAGTAGGCTAATCGTTTAATTTTTTAGTTGTTGCCTTTTTTCATTTTGTCCTCTTGGTATGCTTATATGTCTCTCTCTACTTCAACTACCTCAAATAGTTTTCTTATAAGTGCTCAACTTTCAAGTATCTTCTAACTTTGAGTCATGTCTTAGCTAATCGTCTTTTACATGTTCATAATGTCTCAACTTTTGCTTACTAATTCTTATGTTTAAGAATTCTCCAAGTAATCTAATTCACTTTTAAAACTTCTATTAAATGAGACCTTTTACTTTTAGGTTAAATGAGTCGAATTTCAATAATTATTAGATAGAATAGAATATTATTTAAATATTATAAAAGCAATTTGTTAACATATAAAACTAGTTTGTCATGTTTATAGAATTAATACCAAAAAAGCATCCTGTATTTAAAATTAGAAAAAAAATGAAAAGGCCTTCGGCTTTTAGATCCGGAATTGGACCGCTAACCGTTCACGTGACTTACCCACCAGCCTTCACGTGCCTCCGAAATATCTAAGCTTTCCATAATTGGATTGCTCACTTCCCGAAGCCACACTCCAAACGCAACCTTATAAAATTTTTGACGGAGCACAGACGAGACGAGGGCTTCACTTCTTCTCTCAGTCATTGACAGTGACTCACTTGGGAGAATAACATGGTGTCATCGACGGCGAAGCTTTTCAATCTGTACACCCATCGCCATAAGACCCAATTTCTTCCTCTGCAGAATCCACGGTTTTGTTCCCAGCATCATGTCTCTTTTCTGCCTGTTGTGTCGAGCTCTCTCGGCTTCAATCCTCTTCGGTTCGTTTTAGCGAAGTAGAAGAATTATATCAGATTCTATTATCTTTTTATTCTTAATTAATTTAAAACGGAATCCCTCTGAATTGACAATAATTTTTGCGTGAAATGGAAGACTTTGGATAAAGAGCAATGATTTTGGTGTAATGGTGGTGAAGAAGAACGAGAAGAAGAAAATAAATAAGAAAGGGAGAGGATTCTCTGCGGTATGTTATGCTTCGCCTCTCAGTCCTCAAACTCTCCAGTGGATCACCACCGTCTCTTCTGCGTATGATCCTATCCCATGCATGCTTTATTTGGACTTCTTTCTTGTTTATATTTTCCTGATGAAGCAACATCCACATTGGTGTTCATTTCTTTTTGCTTGGTTTAGGGTGTTGATGTTGACAAGGGGCACTGCAATTCATAAGTCGTTTCTTATTCCGTTATTCGCTCTACAAGCACCCCCCGATTTGATATCTTGGATCAAGTATCCATTTCTATTTCCTTTACTTTTTTTATAGAGATTAAGATTCTTACTTTATGGTTTGGGAATTACTAAACTTGTGCAAGCTTGGTGTTTGCAGGGGTGATTATGGAATTTGGACGGTTTTCTTGGCTCTCCTAGTCCGCCTCTTTTTCTTTATTCCTGGTAGGTTCTGTTTCATGTGCTTGCAGTAGGATCTGCCGTTACTGACATGTTGCTTTATTGACATCAATATTGGAAGGAGTATGACATTATGGATATTGGGATTCCTTTGTACTAGGTGAACTAGAGTTGCCATTTATGGCCTTACTTTTTGTCAATGTGGCTCCTTATCAAGTTATGAGTCTAAGGTAAGTGTTGATTTCGTTTCTGCATTCTGGATTTGCAAATTTTCATAATTATTCTATCCACATAGGAGTTATTAGCTTGTTAACATTTTTTTTTATTTTATATATTTATGCATTTCTTGTGCTGACAGAGGAAGACAAGAAGGTGAAGTAATTGCTATGCTGATTGCCGCCTATTTGGGTTTCCAGCATTTTTCAAGGGCAAACAACTTGCGGAAAGCTTTTGAGCAAGGTTCAGTTGTTGCCACGCTTGCAATCATTGCAACTGCTGTCAACACATTCCTGCTATTAATCTGAATTGATACTATAAACTTAAATTGTCGACCATTTTCTTGTCAGTCGTATGTAAATATTGAACTCGTTTGAAGGGTGACAGCCAGACAGAATAAATGAGATACCAAAGAGGCTGGTCTTTTGTTCTTCTGTTACATATAAGGTGTATCATATCGTCAGAGTTCCGTATGTATTACTTTCTATTTTATTTTAGAATCGCAGTTATTCCACTATGAAATGGAACGGTTTCTTGTAATTTAAAGGTGTGACTGACATGGTTTTCATTCCACTAGTGGATAATCCTGCATCTGTATCTTAATTTCAGAAAAATACTATCTGGTATCAACTTTCTTCCTCAATGCCAGTGTCCCACCAAAAGAAAGAAAAGAAAGAACGTTGGAAAAGATGTTAAATAGAAAATAACAGGCAAATTTTGTTTGTTTGTTTGTGATTCTAGAGTCTAGACACAATCACCAGCATGAAAATGGAAGTGATCAAAGCATACTAGCCTATTCTGCTTTTAAACATTCTTACAATCCTGAAAACTATTTGAATATAAGGGAAGAGGTGTGAAATTCTGAGACTAGGAATAAAATGTTTGAATTTACCATATTCTGAAGGTACGACCGTTCAAAGATCTCACGGGGGATCTTCAAGCGTAGTTTTTCTTCGATGACTGTAATTATTAAATAGCATTCTCCCTAGCGAATTATCTGTGCCTATCCTATGGTCTTCGATTTTGGTTTTTAGGATAAAGGATTTGAAATAATGGTGTCACTGTAAACTAGACTTTACCCTGTTATATTAAACAGTTCTCTGCAACTCCATTGTTGATATTCATTCTCTGTATATTAAAATTGGTGTAGTCAATCCGTTAATAAGATTTTTGTTAAGGATTGCACATGTAGATCCTATTTTGGTTGGATTAACAGGTGCTCGACTATTGCAGTACGAGTATTTCAGTACTAATTATATTAATAAGTTCAAATAAGAGGTATAGTTTGCCTCATTTGAGCTTGTTTTTGGAGCTTTTTGGCTTTGCCATTTAGTGGTTCTAGCTGGTAGGCCGCTGCTGCATCTTGTTTCTTCTAGCGAAGTTTCGTAATCAATAGAGATGCATGTCTTTCTCGACAAAACTTGGGGAAAGCTTCTGCAGTTGTTCTAAAGTTATTTGTTGTATTCATTCGGTGTTCCAAGAAGAAACAAGGTTTTGTCACCTAAATGTGTCTCCAATAATGAGTTGATTCTTGCTCGGTCAGGGAAAATATTGTATAGACGTGGTCAGTAAACTATTGAGATGAAATTTTACTGCATTCAGAGTCTTCCCTGACTTGGCAGTAACTTGGCAAAAGAGCTGTATTACTTGTGAATGAGATTTCCTCTTTAGTCAACGATAATATTTCTGGCATTTACTCTCGATTCGTTTATTACTGCAATGCAGTCACGGTTGCTCTATTTTCTGTATCTTCATTTGGAAGTTTAAATCCATCAAGCATTGAGGAATATTACTAGGTCGTGTAACTCCTCGTTTATAATTTAATTCATTCACTAGCTAATAACAAGTAAACTGTGTTCATGAAAATAGCAGTCCTAAGCTAGTTTATCTAGTACTTTGTTCTTCTAATTCTTAACATGGCTATGAATACAAGAAATCTTCAATATTCTATGCCCCTCTTCATTTTATCCTAAGTTTCTTGATTTACTAATATGCTCCCATGGAAGAAGAAAAGCAAATACTTGTTTATGTTTGGCCAAGATCCTGATAGAACCTCTGGTCAACGTGGTTGTCAACTCTTTGCCCACTGCTCATAAGTTCATGAACTCTGGCACAATCGGAGTGACTGTCATTTCACTGGGGAGAGTATAAGATTCAATTCGCTGCGGATTAGACATGATTTTCAGCAAAAAGTGACCCCAGTATGCCAGCAGCAGAAAACAGGGTAAGTAAGTTGCATAAGACAGAGGTGGCTGAGCTGGGTTGGCCTGTTGGTCCTGCTACGCCATAGACTGTTGGTCCATAAGGCGAAGACACAGTCGGACTAGTTATGGTTGGATTCATCGTACTTGGAGGTGGTGGGGATGCTGTGATGGTTGTTGGGTTGGCTGGTAGACTTAAGCTGCATTGGTGAATTGCGAAATGAGTTCTCCATGGCCATCATCTTATTGTAAGAAACATGATATATGAAACGATTAGTTTGAAAACAGTACCTGGGTGTTGTCCTGGCTGAGGCATAGTGACAGTTTCCCTTACCTGGAACAGTGCATAGAGAAATCAGAAAATTTAGTATGAAGGGGAAAGAAAAAAGCTTTCAAGCATGTGACAGCTTTTGAGCTAATATTTGGGAATGTACGTAACTAACCAAAAACATCTGGGGATATGAGGCCGAAAATTCAGTACGAGAGACGGAAGTACCTCAGGTGAAGAAAATTAGAGAAAAGCAAAGATCTCCCTTAGAAATTGCTTCCTTGGAAAATGACTAGTTGAGAATTATCTCATTAAAGAAATAGCTTCTTAGAAATTCTACTTTGGTTTAGAAACCAGTTCATAAATTGGAAGAACACTTGTAAAGTGTTAACAGGACTATGATTTTCGTCAATAGTATTTCTTACTAGGGTCAGTGCTGCTAAGTTGTGCTGTTCCCCCAAACACACAGCTAGTTGGAACTGGGTTCTTCCGGTAGTAGTCATTGAAGGCATAAGAGGCATGGTCACGGACAGTATTTGGGTCATAACAACTTGCAGCTGGTTGAATGGATGAACAATCTGCTCCCCCATAGCCGCAAGCATAGTCAAGAGCAACTTGTAAGGCTGTATCTGAAGCAGTTGGACTTGCAATGCACCAAGATCCTCCTGATGTGGTTGGGGTTGTTGTGGCCGGGGGATTTGTTGGTGTTGTGATTCCAATCGGTGGCGATGGGGATTCTGGTACAGAGGGTGTCGAGATAGGAGTAGTTGGATTGATAACTGGAACTGTTCCTGGAGCTGTGTCGTGTTGGGTGTCATAATATGGAGTCGAGAAGAGTGTCTTGTTTTCTTGGTCACCTGCAAATTCTGTTTTCCGATATGTTTCTAACGGAGGTATCTGTGAAAGACCTGTGCCTGAGGACACCAATAGCAAGATAAGTTATTTGCTCGTTTCATTCCAAGTTAACAAGCAAGAATCTAGAACCTAGACCGTTTCGGTAATAGCTACCAGGTGACGTAAACAGAAAACCGAAAATTAGAGCAAACTATGGATGTGAACAAGAGAAGAACACGAGTGGCTGACTGAACTCTATGATCTCCAGTGCCTGGATTGCATAGGTTTGTGCTTACATTAGTGTACTATGTAAACCCACTTAACATATTCAAAATCATTTCGTGCTTTGGAGATAATTTAGAGAAAGTTCCATATTTTCAGCAACCTGATAAAACGTAACAGTTTTTGTAAAGACAAAGAAAAGAAAAAACAACTCAATAGTAACACGGCAGAACAAAAACTAGAAATACAGCCTTTGAATTTCTAATCAGCATACTGAGCGAAATTAATTTAGCTCTCTTGACGCACATCAGAATCAAACTTCCACAGTCTGCCTCTTTTTCATTGTTACAACCAAAAAATGATTCATTTTAATGAAATGAAGGTAGCGCCGTTTTGATATTGTGCTGTTGCAGACAAGAAAACTTCGCAAGAATCAAGCTTTAGTTTGATGGCATTCTTATCTTTTTCCTATATTTCAACTAGTATCGAGTCTCTCAACGAGAGGCTCATAATAAATGAGAGAGAAAGAGGCTCAGTATTGCCATGAGCAGATCAGCAGAAATATGAAGAAGGAGCTTAGTCACAATGCTAATCACCTGAAGTAACTAAAAGAAAAAAGTGGCAAATGAAGAAATACTGAAAAGCCGCAAAACCCATGTCTCATAAGCAGCTTCTATCTATAATTTGAGCTTCAATTATCTTGACAGTGAGAAACAATAATGGAGAAGCCAAGAGAAGCAGCAATGGTGTTTTTGGAAAAGAAGAGTTTAAATACGATCCCGCATATGTTAATGTAAATAAATCTTGAAGAATCAAAGCTTCCTTGGACCATAGAGAGACGGAAAGATGAGAAGAGGGTATAGAGAATATCAGAAAACTTGAGAAAGGAGAAATTAGATTGTTAAACTTTGCAAGCAAGAGAAGGTGCAGAAAGATGGAAAAAGTGTATGCAGAGAAAAGTTTAAAGAGTGATCTGTTGGGAATACAAATCTAGATGTTTGCGATGATACGCTGGTAGTTGTACTTGTAACTTCTAAGTGATGGTTGATGTTGTTGCAGTTTCTTTATCTACTTTGTGCGTCTCTTTCTACTGTTTCATGGTACTGAATCAAAAGTTAAAGGTGGATCCTTTTCTTTGGATGTTAGAACAAGCCTCAGGATCTTAACTAAGCGGTTAGCAACCGAAGTGTTTTGCAAGCTCAGTGAAATGGTGTTTCAGATGCACCGTCAGTGGAGAAAATAGCGATTCACTGGATTAGAAAACTTGACGTGTTGAACGTTGCCTTATTTAAGGAGGTAGTGCTCGAATCATACAACTTTTTTCTCTCTCTCTAAAGAGGAGGCTTGCAGACAAAATAGACTTGTAGCACTTTCCATGTAGCGTCGTTATAGTTACGGTCCGTCTCTCGAGTTCGGATCCTCTGTCTAATATTATAATGTCTTATTCTGTCTTATAAATTTTAGTTATTTATTTATATGGGGCTCGTATTTATTTATGCGAGATTTACGCAAGACTCGCATAAATAAATGACTAAAATTCATGTAACAGAATAAAACATCATAAAATTTGACAAAAAATTTGTCCCATATCTGTCTCTCTCCTCCCGTAACATCGTTTTGCCTAAACCTGTTTGGATAAAATACCTAAATCTAGTTAATTAGGTACCTTCGGGGCTTCTTGCTGTTATTTTTTACTGATTGTATTTTATCAATGAGAGAGGAAAGCCGTGTTTAAAGGCCCTTTTATTGTGACCCTCCTAGAAGATGTGTTTAGCAAGGTTATCCAATTCTTTTATTTGACCCAATTAGAAATGAATAATTTATACTTTCATAAGTTCAGTTTTCTTTGTTAAAATATATAATGACCCATGTGACTTATAATTTGAGTCCCATGAAAAGCACTCAAGATGATGATTATTGAGTATTAAATAAAAAGATCGCAAATGGGTCAAAGACTCTTTCCCTCTCTCTTTTAATATAAACCAACATGATAATCGGCTAAAATATAAATAAGTTTTAGAAACTTGTAAAAGGTTATTTTAACTATTAGAGAAACCTGAAAAGAGATAAAGAAGAAGAGAAAAAATAAACTTGTATCAAGAATATCAAAATATTACAAAAATGATCATCGATATAGGTACGCCAAAATCATTCGATCCAATAATTATCTAACAATTAGTATCAGAGCCACGGTATTGTATGATTTGTTTTCTACTGTGTATTATTTTGTTACGATTTTGTTTCTGTTTGTTTTATATGGAAAGAGTGTTGCATGATTTTGTATTTTTATGGCATTACTTTCTTTGTTGCATTGCCATGAAGGATGCACTGCCATGAAAGAAATACAGAAATAGAACACAAACATCGATGTCTTGTTGATATTTCTCAGATATTAAATGAACTTCATGCGCAATGCTTTATCAACATATTAAACAACATATGGATGAATGGTTATGGGTGGATTGTTTAAAAGTTCTAAAAACGAACATATACTTTCAGTGTTGATATAACAATGCACAAGAGAACACATAAAAATGAAACAAACTTTTGGTGTTGATATAACATCAAAATGGGACAAACTTTCGGTGTTGATATGTAATGAGTATGGGTTCTTTGTTTGCTCTATAAGAAAAAAAAAACGAAAGGACAGTATGTTATTCGATTTTATGTTATGGTTTAGATTAAGAATAATTCTATTATGGTTTAGCTTAAGAATAATATACAGTAGAGAGAATCCAAAATACAAAACTGTAACATCGATCCTCTATAAATGCTCTTGGTAAGGCTTGGGATAGTTTTCGTTTTGAAGAGAAACCATCCTCCGTGATTATAGTATGAAGAGCAACAGTATGAAGAGAAAGAAGATTTAAGGATGTTAAAAAAAAACCTAGAAACGTAACCAGCAAGCGTCGGCTGAAGAAGATAAGGCACGTGCGCACGCGTCTCACATGGAAAACTGGGCAGTGGCAGGAGCACGCATCCACTGAGCCATTTTTATTTTTATTTTTTAATTAAAAATGATAATTTTTATGGGTTTGAATATTGATCCTACTTAACGTATTTTTATTTGGGTCATAACTCATAATTCATTAATTAATTGATAATACAAATTAATTAATGAAGAAATCAATTAATTGATTTAAGTTTATATGTGGACGTTTGCTATGCATAATATAATTTTGTATCATATTAAGCTTTAATTGATACTTTGACCATTTATATTATGCAACGTTTGGACTTAAATTTTCCTATTATATGATACATGTGCTACATGACATAATGGAAATTTAGAACAGTTTGTTAGTCACCAAAGTGACCAAACTAACTAAATTAAATTTTGTCATATATGATAGTTATCCAATTAAATGTTTATTGCATGGAAAGCTTGTTAGTCACCAAAGTGGCCTAGATTGAAAAATATTAATAATTTAATTGTGATTGTTTCAATTGTTCGATATGATATGATGCTAAAATGACATAAAGGTTGAACTGAAAAATTGAGATAATTAATTATAACGCTAGGAGGCTACCCATAGGTGGACCATTGCTTATAATTAATGTCATTAAAGGACTTTATCAACATATTTTGTTAATATGATTGTATATCCAAAGATAACATGCATGTCAACTAGAATATGATTGATTATCCGTTATAGTGACTTATATATATGCATCACAATAGGTTACAAACTATGTATTTAAATTTCACCCAAAGGAGAACTTAAATGCATAATCAAATTTTATTATTAGTATGAATCCATTTAGGATTACTCAAAGCATTAATGCGTGGGATATATCTTGTATGTGTAGCATCTAATAATTTGTTCACCTTAGGAAATGGCTTGATCAATTCAATGGTTTGAACTATAGTGACTAGTTTGAATAAATCTAGTTCCAACTGGGTGTAGTGGAATTGGGCTTGGCCATAGTTTCAGACGTAAGGCCCGCAACCATAATTGAGACTAGTTTTGAAGCTGACAAGTCTTATTATGAGGCTTGGGAATGGTCTAACATGCTAAGTTTGAATTTGATGCGAATGAAAGTCACAGAAAATGTGAAGCCATCAATTCTTAAGATGGATAATGGAAAGGGGTTCATGTTAAAGCTTAATGAATACTCCCAATATGATATAGCCGACAAGTTCATAATAGGGACTTTAATAAGTGAGCTAATGACCAAGAAGTTTAACTGGTCACAACCCATTCATGATCACGTAACTTATATGTCAAACCTAGCCGCAAAGTTGAAATCTATGGTATAGATGTGAGTGAGTCCTTTCTAATACAATTTATTATCAACTCACTACCTCTAGAGTTTGGCCAGTTCCAGGTGAATTATAACACTATTAAACAAATGGAACCTTCAAGAGATTAAGGTCATATTAGTTCAAGAGGAAGGGAGATTAAAGAAAATAAAGGAACACTCCATTCATCTTACATTTCATCTAGAAGCTAGTAGCAGCAAAAATAAACCAGGAAAGAAAGGCAAAGATAAGGACAAAGCTCTCAGCAAAGTTAATGAGGGCCAAATTAATAAAGATAAGAGGTGCCACTTCTGCAAGAAGCCTGGTCATTTCAGGAAAGATTTTCCTAAAAAAAGGCTTGGTTATAAAAGAAAGGTACATACTATGTCTCAGTATGTTTTGAATCAAATCGTATTGAAGTGCCTAACAATACCTAGTGGTTAGATTCTGGTGCAACTACTCATATGTCACATGTTAAATAGGGATTCCTTTCAATCCATACCATAAATGAAACTGAAAAGTTCTTGTATATGGGGAACATAATGAAGGCACAAATAGAGGACATTGGGATGTACATATTGATCTATGACACTGGGTGTCACTTGGATCTCAAAAATTGTCTTTATGTTCCTAACTGTGCTAGGAATTTAGTTTCTATTGCAAAGTTGGATGATAATGGTTTTAACTTTAAGATTGGAAATGGTGTTTTTTCATTGTACAAACATGAGTACTATTATGGTTCTGGTACTTTAATTGAATGTTTATATCATTTCAATCTTGATGTTGATTTTCCTGAATCTCTGTTTCATGTTGACCATATTATAGGGAGTAAACGTAGTGCACAAAATGAATGTTTTGCTTTTTTATGACATAAAAGATTAGGTCACATATCCAAGAAAAAGATACAAATAAGCTTGATGAGAGAACCGTTAGTGGTTATTTCATTAGCTATCCTGAAAAGTCAAAGGGATATAGATTTTATTGTCCTAATCATAGTATAAGAATAGTTGAGTCTGGTAACGCTAGTTTCATTGAGAATGGTCAAATCAGTGGGAGTGGAGAACCACAAAAGTAGATATTCACAAGAATCAAGTAGAAACTACTCCAAGACGCGTAGATACTACCACATCAGACATGATTACACCGGCTGTTATTCCTCTTATTGCATCAT
The DNA here is from genome assembly GCA_027123425.1 of Erythroxylum panamense. NCBI lineage: Eukaryota > Viridiplantae > Streptophyta > Magnoliopsida > Malpighiales > Erythroxylaceae > Erythroxylum > Erythroxylum panamense. The sequence continues at coordinate 20,176,627 of JAOTIZ010000002.1, read as the reverse complement.
GTATATGCAACATACTGGAATAACAAATTAATGTTCCAATTCCATAAATTGAACATATTAATGATGAACCAGCTAACGATGTTCAAGTTAAAAATGATCAAGTAATGTCACAAGATGTAGCATTACGAAGGTTTGTAAGGCAAAGAAGACTAGCTATTTCAAGTGACTATAAAATTTACTCACTTGAACATGAATGTGACTTGAGCATTGATAAATATCTAGGCTCGTTCAAACAAGCCATAGAATGTACCAATTCTGAAAAATGGTTCAATGCTTTGAAAGAAGAGTTGAAATCAATGGATGATAACAATGTCTAGGAATTAGTTAAGTTGCCAGAAGGTGCAAAACAAGTGGGTTATAAATGGGTCTTTAAGACCAAACGCGACTCACTTGGCAACATTGAAAGGTATAAAGCCAGATTTATTGCTAAAAGTTACACTCAAAAGGATGGTATTGACTATAAAGAGACCTTCTCTCCAGTTTCAAAGAAGGACTCCTTAAGAATTGTTATGGCACTGGTGGCTCATTATGATTTAGAGCTTCACCAAATGGACGTAAAGACCACCTTTCTAAATGGTGACTTGGAAGAAGAAGTATATATGGATCAACTGGAAGGTTTCGTGACCACAGAAAAGGAATGATTAGTGTGTAAATTAAAGAAGTCAATGTATGGACTGAAGTAAGCTTCACAACAATGGTATCTTAAGTTTAATGATATCATTATGTCTTATGGTTTTGTAGAAAACACTGTTGATTGGTGTATCTATATGAAGGTTAGTGGGAGCAAGTTTATTATATTAGTCCTATATGTTGATGATATCCTTCTTGTTGCTAATAATATGGTTTTTTTAACATGATGTAAATAATTTTCTTTCTAATAATTTCGAAATAAAAGATATATGTAAGGCATCCTATGTGATAGAAATAGAAATATTCCAGGATAGATCATAAGGATTGTTAGGATTATCTCAAAAAGGTTATATCGAGCAAGTATTAGAAAGATTTCAAATGGAAAAACGCTTCCCATAGATAGTTCCAATTCAGAAAGGGGACAAATTTAGTCTAATACAATGTCCACGAAATGATTTGGAATGTAAGGACATGGAATCTATTCCTTATGAGTCAATAGTTGGGAGCTTAATGTATGCTCAAACATGTACTAGGTCAGATATCAGTTTTGCTATTGGAATGCTAGGCCGATATCAAAGTAATCCTAGAATGTACTACCAGAAAGATGCAGAGAAAGTCCTTAGATACTTACTAGGCACCAAGGACTATATGTTCACATATAGAAAATCAACTCATCTCGAAGTGATAGGTTACTCGAATTCAAATTATGCTAGTTATGTAGACTCATGAAAATCGACATTCGGTTATATGTTCCTATTAGTTGAAAGATCAATTTCATGAAAAAGTGGAAAGTAGTCTGTCATTGCTACTTCCACACTATGGAGGCTGAATTTGTAGCGTGCTTTGAGGTCATAGTTCATGAATTGTGGTTGCAGAACTTTATCTTAGATCTTGGTATTGTTGACGGTATTACAAGACCGTTAAGAATTTATTGTGATAATTCCATAGTCGTTTTTCTCTTTAAGAATGACAAATATTCAAAGGGTGTGAAATACATGGATTTGAAGTATTTGTCTGTGAAAAAAGAAGTACAAAAATATAAAGTGTCAATTGAATATATTGGTACTAATTTCATGATAGCTCATTAACTAAAGGCTTACTGCCCAAAATATTTATTGATCATGTAGAACGGATGGGCCTTAAAGATAGGTCCTTATTAGCATAACGTTCTGATATGTATATATACATATAAGTGTTTTGCTTGAATTGTTATGATACTTGTGAATTCAATTACAGTCATATGTTTTTACTCACTTACTTGTTATCCATATTATGTTGTATACAACAATTATTATTTGTGAGATAACAATTATAAAATTACCCACTTAAAGTTTTATGAATTGAGTTGATTAAGTGATACATAGAAGGAATTATGTTGTATAACTTGTGACCGCCATGATCCCATCATCTGAATTCAATTAAGGATGACTTAATCAATTCTATATATTGTGTGGACTTAACGTTTTATTGTTGAATCACCAAGTCATAACATGGGCCAAGTGGGAGATTGTTAGATTATTTAGTGGCCCATATCACTT
>JAOTIZ010000002.1:20144177-20161685 GCA_027123425.1 Erythroxylum panamense | reverse complement strand
AACTATTCATTGCCATCACCACCCTTTTCACCAAAGGTTGATTACACTATTCTTCAACTTAACAAGTTTATGATTCTTCATATTGAATTAGCCAACATGGCATCAATGGATAATCACAGTTATCCGACATTGTATTATTACCACATACATAAGTCTCCCTTGATCCATCATACATAAACTATTTGTATAAATTTGGATAAATTACTTTTACCAAAAAAAATATTTTTTATCATGCCTTGAACAGTCATATTGTTGAATCTAAATTTAATATCAAATACTCAAAAGCATGAATTAGAAATATATATGATCTCTAATAATTATATCATATATTGGCAAGAAAATCATGTAATTATTTTTCTTCTAATAACAACCATTATCTTTCTATATCAAATGCCTTCAATTGTAATCCATGTTTATGCTTTTAGTTGGCCAAATTAAGTTGAAAAATTCCATCAATGTAATATACTTTTAGCTCTACTTTATGCAATCGCTTGCATCTTGCTTTCATTATGTTGACATACATCTTACATATTGTCATCAAAGTTTATGAGGCATTAGCCAACTCAAATTGTCATTACATTTTCTTATTTGTAAGATATTATCTCCAAAATTTTCTCACCATTTTCTTAACAAGGATTAATAGCAATATTACATAATGGACATATAATTTCTTTATAACTTTGGGATCTCTTCTCAAACCTAGCCTATGCCTAAGAAATTTGGTTAACTAATTTGGTATTAACTATACTAAAAAAGTTACTTTATACACTAAACAAAATATAGATGTAATAAAAGAAAGTATTAGTTATATGCTATGACTACCAAATAAAATTAGGACTTTAATCATGTATTTTCTTACTCTCATTATTGTATTCTAGATAATAGCCCTCACAACTATTTGAAAAAATTACTCCATTTACTCTAGTGGTCTAGGAGTCCATTCACACGTGTTAGGGAAGATTTCTCCCAAACTTTTTTACTGACTTCTTATCAACAATACAGGTGGGCTTTAGAAAACTTAAAAAAAATGGAATTCTAAGCTACAAATAAAATGTGTTAGGTAAAGAAATGCTTTAATTTAGGCAAAATGGAAAATTCAAGTTACGAAGGGAATTAAGGTAATAAAAATGAATACATACCTTAAAGAAAGATAGAAAAAATAACAACAAAGTACTATTTGAGTTGTTTGTCTCTCTTAAGATTGTCTAGAGGTCTTATGATTGAAATTTTTTGTTATTAGATGTCCAGCTACTGGTGAATTTGTATTCCTCCCACTCTTGAGCAGGTTTTTACTATAACTGCCCACGTCACTTATTCTAATTAACTACTTGCCACTGTTTCCTTAACTTCAATGTTCTAGACTTCCTAAAGCTGCTCAACTTTTGGGCCAATTTGGCATTTTCTTTTTAGCTATCTTCCACCATTTTCTCAACTTCCACAAATTCAACATATTTCTCCCCACTTTCTAAGTTTTTCATTACCTATGAATTCTTTAGCTCAATATTTACTAGACTTTCATTTCTAGGCTTTTCTCTCTTATTTACTAACTTTTTATGTGATTAAAAATTTCCCTTCACATATATTTGTTGAGCAAACTAACTATATAGTATATGAATTGTCCTAGCCTTCTACAAACAACGTTTAAAGTTGAATTCCAAATATAGCCTAGTGGTTTCACAAATTTCAAAAACCAAAAGGAATTTAGGAGGAAGGCCTAGTGACATCATCATAAGGATCTTCCTACATCATAAACAATTTTTTATAGATAAGGAGAGTCATGCCCAAAGATCACATCAAAATCTTTTATGTTTGGAATCCTTACCTCTTTGTTCGTTATGGAAGATGGAAAACCTCCTTTGTTTAAGTTTCAAACTCTTGTTACTCCCTTATGTTTCGACCATTTTCATTATAAATTCTTATCATTGTTACTTCAATCTCTATCTTATACTTTAAACAACCTCTATATTTTATTTTGGCTTTAGTATTTCATATTTGCAAATTCTCTTATACTTCTTCGTAATTATGGCTTTCACTTGTCACGCATATTCCTCTTTTTCGGCAGACTTTGTTGAACTGAATAATATAGATGTACGCTTCTGATTCTTGTACTCTCTTCAAAAATTACTTTAATTTCTTTAACTTTACTTCTTCATGTAGGTTGTAAAGCTTGAAATGGTCTTTATTCCACCTAAACCTCTTCCAACCTTTACAAAAATAAGGTAAAGGAATTATTAGACTTTAAATCTCCTTTTTAAATTCTGAGCACCTTTTGCTATTTCTATAAGAGTATTATAAGTTATTATTGCAGCCATTCCTAAGATATATGCAGTCTTGTAACATTAGGATTGGATTTCATATCCTACTATTATTTTTCAGATGTAATTTTAAAAATGAAAAGAAATTTTTAATAGTAGTCTACCTTGTATTATACTTGTTGATGCATAAAGTGAATAAGCTTTGCCCAGTTTAACAATCTTTGTGAAGCATTTAATAGAAGTATTACTGAAGCAAAGTATAAAAAGTTATCACCATGCTTGAGGAAATTAGAGAGCTTATGGTGAAATGATTGGTTAAAAATAAGAACATGCCAACTAAATGGAGAGATGACATTGATCTAAGAATAAAACCAAATTGAGAATTAATAAGGAGTTGAAAATTGATTTTGAACTTAAGAGTAATGGTGCTAGGGGGTTCGAAGTGATACGTAAAAGAGTTAAGCATGTTGTCAACTTGACTAGTAAGATGTGTAGTAGTAAAAGCTAGGTTATGGTGGATATCCCATATTCGTATGTCATTGTTGTCATTGTTTATAATGATGAAGAGCTTACAAAATATGTAATCTCATTGGTTTATGAAGGAGAAGTACCTATAAGTGTGTCAATATATAATGGAGCTAGGTCAAAGAGATAAACCCTGGCTTAGAACTAATTGTGAACTACCATTACCATTTCCATTTCAAAAAATTATAGGTAGGCCAAAGACGAATAAGAAAAGGAAGGATTGGAAGAATACTACTAAGGGTAACAAGATGTCAAGGAGAGGTATGCAAACGACCTATCAATGGTACCTCTAGTAAAGACACAATAAAAAATATTTCCTATAAAAAATATGCTGCAATAAGTTTAAACAAATACACATATAAGTTAATACATTATTTATTATTCTTTTACATTCATATTGTCATCCTTAAATATTATCTGTTTTCAATTTTCCCGATGAAGTCTACAAGTGATGTCCAAGAAAAATAATATCAATCCTTTAAGTCCACAAACTATTTCAAAGTCAAATAAAAGAAAGAGACGAATCTCTGGATATGGGACACTATAGGGTGAAGAACCTCAATCAAGAGTAACAACATAAGATACAAGTCGTCAAATGTTATAGGTATTGAGTTTTATATCTTAAATTAATTTTAACAATTGGGTTATCCTTTAGGTTTGTGTTGTCAATTTTTTTAAGGATGAAATAAATGTGAGGATGAGGAGGACAAGATCAAAAGCTTGAGGAAGTTCTAAATAGAGATACATTTTTACCAATGTGCCTTATCCTACAAGATCTGTACAAAGTTATGGTTTTGTAAAAAGAAATAATTTTGAATTATGCAATGCATGTATGCCTTGTCCTACTAGATGGGAACACTGAAATGCTTATATGAATGTATGTGGATGTTTTGGAAACTAAAGAATAGAACAAAGAAATACTTTGTAAAACGAAATTCTTATATGAATGCACATGGGTGTTTTGGTTTGTTATGTGTAAGTGTTTTGGTATATATTTCATTTCCTTTCACTAAGTCAGTTGAGTGTTATTGATTTAGGGATTTGATGCTTGTGATCATGAGAAAGTTTTCATAAGCCAACGAAGGAAATAGGTCAATAATAATGAGATTGATTTAGGAATATAATGAATGAGATCATCTATACATACTAAAGCTATCAATTTGAAACTTATTTGTTGGAGTCCTTTTGGACTACATACAAAATGGCTTAAAAGTAAGGAAATGATAATTCTACACTCAATTAGTCAATGGATATAGAATAATAAAGGACTATTAAATATCATGTTCATAAGTATTTTCAAGTCGCTAAGATATATCGAATAATATTAACTACAATTCTCAGCTTGGTTTATACAAAACTAATAATACAATACTCAATATTTTATATCCATTCATAGCAATTTTTAATTGTAACCATTAATAATAAAATACTTAAAATTTTAATTTTCATCTTTAACACATTTTTTCTTCTTTTGGCTTATTTATCTTTTTCAATAGTTAAGGTATAATAGTCGAAGCTCTTTCACATATTGGAGGATCAACTAACTCAAAAATTAGGCAACTTCGATGCTAAAATTAATCGAATAATATAAAGTTAACAACAATGTCAAGATTAAAAAGTCGGTAAAATTAATCGATGATAAAAAAAAGTTAACAATAATGTCAAGATTAAAAAGTTAGATAACTAACAGAATCATAAAATAAAGAAATAATTTACCTCACGTCCATCACAAGAAATAAAGCATCTTCCATAATTTCTCTGTCCATGAAGTCCCCATAGCAACTATTAACCCACCCAAAAAAAAAAGTTTACTTCGCTGCCTTGGATCCCAAACTTGCATTTGTTCTTTGACTCATAATGCTTAATCTTTACCTTCTACGCAAAGTCAATGGAAAGGACAAACATATTCAACATCTTATAGTCTTTTAAGGGCTTTTTGTAATGTAATATGTTTGTACGCCTCATGTTGCCAATCGATCTTAGAACTATACGGACCACTTAAAACTCCATCGGACTCGGGCCAAAAAATTCCAGGCCCTACTTACTTTGAGGCCAGATTCAGGCCATCCCTTCACCCACCTGATCATTTTGCAGTGCACGTCATTGTCCAGGTGTGATGGCTTTTACAATTAGACAACGTGTACAGGCAGTGTAACATTCTTGCTGATACTATGGCCAACTTCTGTTTTTGAGCTTCCAATTTTCTGTATTGATCATCAATGCCTAGCACCGTGCTGCTTTTGGACAGTGCAGTATTCGGTAGAAAAGAACTGGATTTCCCCGTAACTTTCCCGTAAAACTTCATGCATCGCAGAAATATAAAGAAAATATGTAGAGGTATATCACACATACATTTGGTAAGTAAAAACCTGACAATGCAGTTTCTTGAACACATTCTCAACAGCAGACAGGTTGATATCAAAGCCATAGCTTTGCCCACCGTATTGTACATAAAGGTAGTCTTTAGGAGACACGGGAGGGGGTACAATCTGGGAGATATCTGAGAAATCTGAGGAGGGTGGAGAAGGTAGGTGTTTCTTCTTCATAGAGAAATATACATCAGCCAACAAAAGCCAAATAAGATCAGGATCGATGGTCGCAAGAGCACGTAATGCATTAACAGATGCCTCATGAAGTGCTGTAACACTGCTACAAGCTACCCCGGTAGCGAGTCCACTGACCTTCTTGAGAACAATTTCCAATGCTGAAGCACTCCTGCTTCTGCACAAAGTAGCAATCATATTCAACACAGCGGCCTGCACCTTTAGATTTGAAACTTCAGCCAGAGACTCCTCTGACAAAGTAGAGTTGCTTCTGTAAGGAAGCTGTAATGGGGTTCTTTCCTTTGCAGAGAATGGCCTTGTATGAAATGCAGACGAGGATAGAAGTTTCCAAAAGTGTTGCCCATCAACATGGAAGCGGCGTGAAAAGAAATCTCCTCCGCAGATGTATACTACATTGCCTACCACGCTCAAACATCTTCTAACAACCTGCCAAGGAAGCGAAATTGCAATGTCTTGATGTCAGCAAGACTGTGCAAAACAAATATGGAACATTTATGTGCATGTGCTTTACAATCATAAGGCGTCTTTATCACTGGAAACCTTTTCTGCATGCCAATTAGAATGGAAAATGAACAATAAATAGATAAATCTTCAGCTAAGTGCAGAAAATATTTCAAGCCAAAGTACTAATGGAACACGAATGGTAAGCACGAGAGGAAAAGAGAAACACACCACTGGGTCTCTGTTTTGAACACACACAACCAAGAAGGGCCATATGTTATTCATTGCTGGAAGTAGTGTGTTTCCATCTGTCCCTTCATCGCAAGCATCCAAATTATCCTGAGCCTCATGTAGTGAATTCAAGTGAAGAATTTCTCCAATAATCTCTTTAGTTTCCTTGTCATAAGTACAGGCCTCCTCCACTTTGGCTAGTGTTGCAATCCCATTCTAAAAAAGTTAAAACGGTTAAGAAAATGCAGCAAAGATATATGCTTCAACCCTATGTGTTACTACAAGAAAGGAAGAACTCAACTACACATTCGGACTAACTGAAAAGCTTCTTTGGGTTTTAACTAGCAAATTAGGCTATACAGAGATAAAGAATCACATTACTGCCATTACTTATCACTCAATCTTAACGACCATCAACTCATTAAGTCACAGCAGCAACATACCACAGAAGACAACTGAAATAAGATCAAGTTGTTGACATGATTTCTAAACATGGACATCGGCAATTCAAATAACCGAAACAACTAGCAGGCAATGTGAAGATAAATCAAGTGAATTTTTATCTGCGGAAAATAAAAGTAAGAAGCAAAGAGAATATAACAGGTGAATAGAAAATGTAAACATGCTGGACATCAATTATTCAACATATTATTGTCACGTATCACTACAAGAAAAAGGGAATAAAATAATCTGTCAATGTCAAATGTACCTCAATTATATCCAGAGCCACCAAGCATGCTGATTGTTTTATTGAGGCTAGCAGAGGGGTTGCAGCTGTTAAGCATGAACTAGCAATAGATCCAACAGTTCGTCTATATCTCTTGGAATCATTCAACTTGAGCACAATACTCTCCCACAGATCTACATGAACAATAACATAATTGAAATAGTGCTTCTATTGTCTATTCCATGGAAAGGTGAAAATATCAATTTTGTTAAACCATCTAAATAGAATTTTTTGAAGTTCATTACATAAATTGATTTGATACTAATAGGCAACAAAAAATCAAAAGCAAATAGTAAAAATGAGGGTAGACAGAACATACACTTATATCACATAATCACTCAAAAAGGGTTCACTCTGTATATGCTTAATCGTGTCTGTGCACTGCACAGCTTTAGAGAAACCATGAAAGCACATTAGAAAGAAAAATAATTTAGGAGAAGTTGGAATCACCCATCATGAACCAACATATCAACAGAAAACACGGGAATTAACACCCCAATCCTAAGAAAAATCACTAAATGTAGATCAGTAAACTATTTGGAGAAATAATCTCATCATTATTTTACATTACTTACGTGTCCAATAATCTAATCATTCTTTTACATTACTTATGTGTCCCCACCAAAACAAAGATATTTTCTCAGGAGTGTAAAATTGAAAGGCCAAAAATGGCATTTAATAATACTTGTGTATTGAACTCATTTAGACATGGGCGTTGCCTGTTTGATAAGTTCTATGCTCCGTTAGAGCAAAGGAAGTTGAATGAAATAATATAAAGGGAAGTATGTGTTTCCCCTCGTGTACTTTCATTAACTCTGTCTACACAAGGTCAAACTTAGCAGCATCACAAGCCATATAATTCCATAGAAGTTTTCTATATTTTACTACATCACATAATGGCATTAGATGAGCTAAATTACTAGCTTAAAGAACAAAACTTGTCCAGTGAAACCTATAACTCATCATAAGTCCACCAGAAAGGATCAAATTTATGATATGCAAGTCGCAGTCTTACGGAAAAACATATACAAGAAGATCAACTTGATTAGGAAGTAATTGCAATGGTTATCTTATTTAGGCAGTTGTCATCTCATTTAGAAAGTTTATTATTCTCACATAGCAGAAGAATAAGTCAGCAATTCCTATTCTATTTTACTTTCTAAAAACTTTATTTCCTGAGCTTATTTAAATGGCATTGCAATAAATAAGAAAGCAGTCAGAATTTTTCGTAAAAATAGTTGACAAAAAACTTGTCTAGGACAAGTTTTCTAGACAGCAACCATAGGCCCTAGAAAGGGGAAGAACTCTAGTAAGGGAAAAGAGGATTTCCTTGTGAGTCATCCCGTAACTAGATCCTACACAAAAACACATATCAATTTAATAGTTAATATCCTTTCAATGCTTATCTACATGCAGCTCATTGGTTGTAATTGTAATTGATTCTCAACAAGAAAAATTGCTTTGATTGAAATTTAGTTTTATGATGTTTGAATAATTTGCAGTACAGAAATGAACTTTTGAATCAACAAGACTAGGTGCATTATAATAAGTAATAGAGAAAGCATAAGGAAAAAGACGAGCTTTGAGAACAAAGAAGCCTCAAATTCTAACTTAAGGCTTACAAATTCCACCAAAGAAGTACCTTCTAAAATAGAAAGGATGCAACTTTTGAAGCAAAAAGCATAAAGTTGGGGTATAAGAAGTAATATAGAAAGCATAAGGAAAACGATGAGCTTTGAGAACAAAGAAGCCTCAAATTCTAACTTAAGGCTTATAAATTCCACCAAAGAAGTACCTTCTAAAATAGAAAGGAAGCAACTTTTGATGCAAAAAGCATAAAGTTGGGGTTTTCATTCTATCATATAGTGAGCCATCTTCAATACCTTATATTGGGAAAAGGAGAACCAAGAAAGAAGGCATAACACTCAAAAAGAAATGCACATAAAAGTGAACTTATCAAGAGAAGTGCTCATGTAATGCTCGGCCAAACTAAAGCTAAATCTAATTTCCCAAGTAAAAAAAAACAAAGTCCACTTATGAATGAGATAACAATTCATAAAAGATGTGACAACGCTAAAACCAAAAAACATAACATAACAAGGAAACAAGACGAAATGCAAATGATACCACCACCTGATTGCAAGGGATGCATGTCATAGTCATTACGTGGTATTGATCCTTGGATCTCAGCCTGTCTTGTGTCCTTTTTCATGTCAGATATTTTACCCTTGATTTGTGCAAGATAAGATTTTGCATCATCTGGCAATGAAGAAGCCTCACATTTCAAAGCCTTCGTAACTTCTGCTACAGCCTTGAAAAAGAAAATTATTGAAAATCATATAAGGGATCTACGAGAAAAAATGTAATAGATACAAGGAAGTATGGCAGAGACCAAAAGTATAGGTAGCATATGAGTATGTAAAGCTAAGAACTTGAGACTTTACCAGGGTTTGGCCCCATTTCAAATATTAAGCAGATCAAAATATGATGAATTATAAAGAGAAGTATTTCTCGATAATTGCACCCCACCAACAATACCTTTATGCTTGGTAGTAGGAAACAAAGAGAAGAAGAGGATCAACAAAAGTCCTTGTAACTTTCAGGGAATAAACATCTTGAAACAACACTAGAAAGGAACAAGTAAATCTAGTCATATATCCTTCCCATCTTTCCCTCATCTCTTGCTTTTTACCTTTTAACTATAAGAATCAAACTTCACATATTAAAACGTCATACCATAAGAATAGAACTCTATAATGCATCCCTAGCTTTTTCAATTGAGCTACGACTTTAATCATGTTTTCAGCAACACTTTGGACGGCCATAAAGCACAGCTTACGAATGCAAAACTTCATGAAACTTGAGAGAAACAAAAACATTCGGTCACCAACACTAGAAAAAAGAAATATAGCAAATAATATAGTAAGATTTTCATAAAGAAAAGTAAATTTCACATAAAAAATTCTCTTTGGATTTGGTAAACACTTTAGAAGTTATCAATACTATACATAACTTGCATAACTTCAAAGCTCCTTGTGGTCCACAAAGTATGGTTAACCAAAAGAAATTATGTAGGTGACTATGTACATTTCAAAAAGAAAATGCACAATACCTTACACAACAAAGAAACGAAACTTCCATTGCAAATGCTACAGAATACCAGTTTGTCATGGATCAGTTCGTCCCTAATAATAAATGGACCTAGGTAAAAGATTAGATAATATTAATTTTCTCCTACTTCTAATGAACAAATTCTATATCTAATTCAAGAATTTGTCTTTTTTATCTATTATACTACCTAGACAGACACTTCAAGCACAGTACCAACATTTAAAAGTTATAAATTCATCTATAAATTGGTAAACAGTACAATCATAAAGCTAGGGACCATAACAGACATTAAAGAAGAATAAATCAACTATTAAAATTAGAAACTAGAAAACAAAATGTAGGCAACAACAATGAAAAAATGATTAAACTAGAAATATAAACTATTACCTTCATAAAAGGACCAGTTAACTCTGGGTGCTGGTGCCGGCCAAGAATTTCAAGCTCCTGTGAAGCAGACCTCATCTGAACAATTTACAAGATACATGAGCACCTAATAAAACACTTTGAATTAAACGCTCATTTAACATTTAGTTTAGCTGAAATCTAATTCTCCATTTAATTTGACACCTAGTTGGTTGGGTTAAAAACACAAACACTGCACCCTAAATATGGTGTCGAAAAAAGTCATATACAAGGGATACACAGGATGGAGAATAAACACCCATGCTTTAATTAAAAATTTTTATCCTCAAAGCAGAGAGGCTATTCCAAAGTATGAATTCCCATGCTTTAATTAAAAGTTTTTATCCTCAAAGCAACGAGGATGTTCCCACGAGGTAAAAGTTTTAAAAAATGTGAAAAATCAACAGCCTATCAAAGAGTCAAGCGAATTGTAAAGTTCCAAAGGATAACAATATAAATAGACATACCGGATCCTCCAAAAGGGGAAGTATCTTGTCAGCAACTCCAACATATGAAAGCATAGAAGCAAGCACATCTGGGACATGTGGGTTAAGATCCAAATGACGTAATTGTCGACAAATGGAATCAATAATGTAATCGGCATTTGAAAAGACTAGTGCTGCTACCTGCAAACATGTTGATATAGTGGTTATAGTGGATCAAAGCGTTCAGCACCAAAACTAAATTTTGCCTTATGAGCTCACCGATGCACAGCCGGATGCGGTAGAAATGACACGTAAGACAGCATCAGAGGCGATTTTAACATCAGAGCTTGAACATATGAGACTCTCAAGTAACAGATATAAAGATGAGTGAAGAAAGCCACTAGAAGCAAATTCATTTCCAAGGCAGATAGCAAAAATGCCTACTCCTTCCACAATAACCTGTTTGAAGAAAGAAAAGATTGAACATGCACTTTACACTGTTATTACCAAAACATAAATACCAGAACTCATGAATGAGTCATGAAGATAAGATCTCTAGCACTTAAAGAAACACTCAGCACCTGGTGTAATATAGCGGTATCCTGGAAAAAATGCAAAGTAATCTCGTCATAGTCATGTTGCTCCAAAGAAGACTTGGGATCTTCTGGAAGATCCCAAATTTCAGACGACAGATACTCATTTAAGATTCGCCCAACACAATCAATTAAATGAATTCGAGAAGCCCTTTCTAGTGATAACTTCCAAACAGAATGCTTAGGGCATTCAACTGCTGAATGGCAACCAGAACTTGTATCATATGCTTGAATAACTTCCTGTTCTGACCTAGACTTTTCTAATTTTCTTCTTAGCTTATCAAGAGCTTTATCAGATAGACCAAATATCATCTCATTAAGAATGCATGCTGCAACACTGGCCTGTCGCAGTAATTGTCCTGATCCTATTCTATTATACCAAGACAGGCAGCTCTCATTATTACACTCTTTTGTACGAACCTCAGAAATCAATTTTCTCAGGTAACCAAGGGGGATGTCAACTACAACAGATAGAAGCCCTTCATCTTCAAAGTCTAGTATCAAGCAAGAGAAGATAACATGGTATAAGCAAAGAGAAGAAATGAAAAAGTTAGCTGACAAAAATTGAATTTCCAGGGGTTTAGATGACCTGTTGTTAAAGACAAACCAACCAGTCTAAGAATTCCTGCAAGAGCCTCATATAGTTTTGGACAACCAACATAGCCAAACCAGGGAGGTATGTGAGGAAGCTCGTAATTGTAATGCATGTTCTCCAACAAGTACTTCGGTGCATGTTTACTAATATCTCTGAGCTTCGACATATGAGAAGGAACAGCATCCTCAACTGTGTGAAATTCTGCCACGTGCTGAGGACCAGCTTTTAAATCAGCAATAGACTGAAGATATCCCACTGATGAAGGCCTTGCCAAAATAAACTTGTCAAGAGCACCAGTGTACACAGAATGCTGACTCAAACAGATAGCAAAAACATCCAAGAATTGTGCAGCTGTTACCTGTCCAGGTTAAAAGGCAGAGTTCTGAGCTAAATGTTTCCTATTTCAAGTATAAGAGCGTTAAGATTATTTGTTGAAGCAATGCTGGAGATGAATAACTTCATTTGTATCTTCACAAACCTTATTCATCATTTTTTCAGACTTTTACAGGTGACCTTACCAAGAAAGATCTTAGAAAACAACAAATTCAACAAGTACCCGTGTACTGAAGGCTATTTTAAAGGTGCCTCCAATGGTTTCAATTTAATGTGAGTTCCTGTGGTCCAAAACATTATCAACCAGCCATTTCTGTGACTTAACATTATCAGGAGAACAATGGTGACTGTGATTTTGAAAACAATATTTATACTTCTCTAAATAGTTCAATTAACAGTTTTAGATCTCTGATAAAGGGGAAAGACTGGTTCAAATAATATGAAACTACAAGGAAGCCTAACATCAATCATAACAATTTCTTATGCAAATGACCAAAACGAAGGTATGTTCATGGATTTTACAGAAGACCACAAATAGTGCCAAGAAGTCACTAATAAGGGTATGGACCAAGCACCTTATATTAATTAATAAATTGAAAAGATCAAGTTATACTGAACATCAAAACTTCCGCAGCGTAAGTACATACATGGAGTGATGATGCACTTAAAGAATTCATGAGGTAAAAGATCTTGGAATCACGTTCAAACAGCTTTTTCCAATCTTTTACCTGCTATGTAACATATCACACTAACGGGGCACCAATTCTAAAATGTTTTACAAGCACCCTGAAATTACTTCTTCTCAAGAATTAAAAGATTTTCTCAATTAAATGGGAAAGTTTTGCAAGAATGTCAGCAGATAATGCAAAGCAAAGGAGTTGTAAAATAATTTAGTTTAGAAATTGTTAGGAACCAGCCCTTAGAATAACAGAGTATTACTATATTATTGCAGTATAACTATGGTGTATACACCACTATCGTAGAGAAATATAGTATTTCTCCCTACCAGAGCAGATTTGCTCCTAACCAGAGCTGAATAAGCTCCTCAGAAGGTGATAAACCTTCTGTCACTCTTCTCACAAATATTCTCCCTTCCCCTCCCTACTTCTATTCCCCCCTTTTATAACCTCCCTAGGTACATACGGTTATAACTAACTCCTTCTAGAATAATCCTCTCTCTCTCTCTCCTGAAGATACTAACAGCAAGAGAATTCTTTCACTCTATTCTTGGAAATATCTTAGTGAACACGATATTATTCATCTTAGTTCTTGTGTTGATATACTACAACAAAATAGTGTAGCAGAAAGAAAAAACAGACACCAATTCAAAGTTACACATTCACTAATGTTGGCAACTCATGTTCCAAAATTTTTTTTGGGGGAAGCAGTTATGACTGCTACATGTTTAATTAACTGAATGCCATCTCGTATTCTAAACTTTCAAACTCCATATCAGTTTCTAATCACCACCTATCCCAACATTTGGTTCGACCAATTTAAGTCTAAAAATTTTTGGTTGTACATCCTCTGTCCATATTCATCACCAAAACAGTAGCAAACTTGATGCTAGATCCATTAAGTGTATTTTCCTAGGATATTCGTCAAATCAAAGTGAGTATAAATGTTATTCTCCAGTTACAAAAGGATTCTACAACACTATGGATGTTACATTCTTTGAAGAGCATCCATTCTACTCCAAATCCAATATTCAGGAGGAGAACTCTATAGAGGAATATCAGATTTGATCTATGGATCCTAATATGCCCAGTCCAGTTGCTCCAAGTGTACCCAGTCCTGCTCCAAGTTTAATTCTAGTCCCTGATATACCCAGCTCTAATCCTTATGTTCCTGATGTCCAAAAGAATACAAAAGAGAAAGAGCTAATTGTCTATTCCAAAAGGCAGAAAGAACAAAAGGAGACTAAGCATCACACTCATCCACAACATTGTCAAAAAGCCAGCCCAAGCCCACAGCACCACATAGGTAATGATTCCGCCACATCAAATTGTGCAAATGATTTGAATGATCTGGACCTGCCCCTTGCTCTAAGGAAAGAAAAACGAGCATGTACTTTATATCTGCTTGGAAACTTTGTGTCTTTTGACAATTTGACTCCTAACTACAGGGCATGCACTACTTCTTTGAGTGAAATATAGATTCCTACAAATAAAAACCTAGGTGGAAGGAAGCAGATACAAAGGAAGTAAATGCTCTAAAGGAGAAACAAACTTGGGACTATACAAAACTACCTGCTGGAAAGAAAGTAGTTGGTTGCAAGTGGGTATTTGCAGTCAAGTATAACACAGATGGAACCATAAATCGATTTGATATAACACTGAAAGAGACAGGTATGTTAGATTGCAAACCAGCTATCACTCCTATAGACCCTACGGTGAAGCACTTGATGGAAGAGGAAGGAAATTTGATAGATAAAGGGAGATACCAAAGACAAGAGGGAAAACTAATCCACTCTCACATACTAGATCTGATATAAGTTTTGCTATAGGAATGGTAAGCAAGTACATGAATCAGCCAACAGAGAAACAATTGGAGGTTGCTTTTCACATCCTAAAGATACCTAAAACAAAGTGAAGATTTTCTTATTCACTTCTCTTAATTTACAAGGAGTATACACAAGAATATATAGGAGAAACTATCCTAATAAAGAAGGAATTCTAATTATACAAGGAATCCTAATTATACAAGGAATCCTAATTATACAAGGATATCTATTCCTAATCTGTCAACACAAAGTCTAGGGAAAGGTCTTTTCTTTGGGAAATCAACATATCAAGGAGTAACTATTTACACCAATGCAGACTGGGCAGGTTCATTAACAAATTATAGATCTACAAAATAGTTCTACACATATGTCTAGGGTAATATGGTTACATGGAGAAGTAAAAAAACAGGTTGTAGTTGCGAGGAGTAGCGCTAAGGCAGAATTCAGAGCAATGTGCCATGGTACTAGTGAAGGAATTTGGCTTAGGAGAATGCTAGATGAACTGAAAATAGTTGATCCAATTCCAACAACTTTGAAGAGTGACAACAAAGCTGCCATTGAGATAGCAAAGAATCCAGTTTATTATGAAAAAACCAAGCATGTCGAGATTGACTGACATTTTATCCAAAAAACAAAAAAGAGCAAGGCATACTCCAGCTTTGCTATGTTCCTACTAAGTAGCAAATAGTAGATAAATTCACAAAAGCGTTACCCAGATACAATTTTGACAACATGATGCAAAGTTGTCATTGAGATAGCAAAGAATCCAGTTTATCATGATAGAGCGAAGCATGTTAGATTGATCGACATTTTACCAAAGAAAAAATTGAGCAAGGCATACTCCAGCTCTGCTATGCTCCTACTAAGCAATAACTAGGAGATATATTTACAAAAGCATTACCCGGATACAATTTTGACAACTTGATGTCCAAATGGGGTATGATTGACATCCATAACCCAACTTGAGGGGGAGTGGGGAAAGTTGGAAAGAATAATTCAGGATCTGTACAAGATCCTTCTGTTATTAGGAGCAGATTCTTAAGTTTTTTTTTTCTGTTTAAACCTCCTTAGTTAAAGGCAGGTTATTGTAATTCAATTGAGGAAAATCTCCTTGTAATCAAGTGAGACAATCTTGACTGATTTCGCTTTTAAGAACCATGAGGAATGCCTCAAGGTTCTGCTTAAATACCCAACTAGAGTAGTCATTTGAATAAGTTTTAGGGAAAATAAAACTCTCAATAAACTTCTTCAGAAATCTTAAATCTAAACCTGATACTCTTGCATCAATTGCCAGTAGTCTTCCAGCAATTCCTCTAATTTCGGTGACCCTGGCTGAGGGTTGACATATGTGAACATATATGAGGTACGATCAGTGGGG
Source organism: Erythroxylum panamense (assembly GCA_027123425.1). Taxonomy (NCBI): domain Eukaryota; kingdom Viridiplantae; phylum Streptophyta; class Magnoliopsida; order Malpighiales; family Erythroxylaceae; genus Erythroxylum; species Erythroxylum panamense. Next base: position 20,145,602 of record JAOTIZ010000002.1, on the reverse strand, counting down.
CCAGAGCCTGCTGGAAATGCCTGTTAAATTGTAAAATGGCTTGAAAACCATAATGAATATCTGACTGGAGAATATGTTATCCACAAATGGATTACCTCCCAGAAGTAATGTACTTGTGATTTTCCAACTCTATTCACTGATGAACTACTGTATATGACATCACTTGTAGAGTTATCTTGAAAACCGCGAGCACAAGAGCCAACAACAAGGCAAATGCCATCAGGCTTTCTTCCTCTTCTTATCTGTAAAGCATATGGTTAGCCAATTCAAATGCATAATACAAACACATGCACTAATTACATGATTTGTTTACTTATCTCATTTTTACATCTTTTTTAATATTTCTACTTTTTTTTCTAATAGTAGGAATATTTAAACATCTATAAACAGACTCACAAAATGCTCTTTTGAAAGTCTTTTAGCCACATTCCATTTTAATTTAATGAAACCTAACAAAACCACTAGAATTACCACAGATAGTGACCATAATCATGCTCAATGTCCAATTACCCAAGGATATACCCGAAAATTAATATGCACAACAATGAAGTGTGCCACTGTATATGAAGATATGCACACAAATACGAAACAAAAAAGGAATCTAACCTGTGTTACGATAGGTGAAAAGTTCCCCATAGCATCAATGATGAGACGTGATGACAAGGTCTTATCCTTTGCAAGTTGCAATACCTACGGAAAAAATTAACAATTGTTATAAGAGAATCCGAAATGCCCCATTATGTTACATGTTGCAATTCCAAGAGTTGAAAGAATTACTGCTGCATCATCATACACTGAAACTTTGAGCACCCTGTAGCCTTCTAAAATGACTCCTCCAAGAGAAATAAACCGATTTTTAACAATCTCAATCAGCTTTGCAGGGCTGCAATGGTACAATAAATCATTTAGAAATCATTTTATCTATTAGTCACCATATTCAAAAGTTTTTCCTGCCAATCAGCATCCCTAGTCACCATATTAAAAAGATTAGAAGCTGCATCAAGAGTGATCCAGCACCAGCAGTAAATATTCAGAAGTTAATAGCATATTCATACCAGTCCTTATTTCCCTGGACATATGTGCATATGATGACAGCACTATTACAATGTGCATCTCACACACTCTTAAACATTGATAGCTGAATTTGATCTCTTAAAAATTTTTGCAAGCCACAATCATCAAATAATACAATCTATTACAAGAAGAAAAATACTTAAAAAAATCGTTACAGCTTCAACTGTTGGATCCCGTTTTCGGAACCCAACTACTTATACAGATTCCTCATACGAATACATGATTCCTTAAAACTTAATCCGAAAATCCCGATAAATTTTTTTTTCATCTTATACATCTTAAAACCATCCTCATACTAAAAACTTAGCTCGGTTCAAATTTCGGATAAATCGGAGGTCAATTGCAAAAATT
>JAOTIZ010000002.1:20114527-20127642 GCA_027123425.1 Erythroxylum panamense | reverse complement strand
GTGCAAGTAACTCATTCCTCTATAACTAGAGGCCAATGAATGCTCAAATCAGTATATGCAATAAAACCTATCAGTCCGTCCCGAATTACCAAAATGACCTTCCTATCAGTAACGGGATGTTACATTCAAGGCATCTCAAATTGTTTGTTATGATCTATCACATGTTATAATTCATAGTAAATATGAAACCTTGTTCTAATACCAAATGATAATGCAAACACACGTAAGAGAGGGGCAAATTGTGTGTATAAAAAAATTAAAATGCTTTCAAAACGATAAGATCCTCCTAAACAAAATAAATTTATTAGTAGAAAGGTCTTATAAACTTTTAAAGATCATGTTAACGTTGAAAATGAGAGGATCCTGTTAACGTTGAAAACAGCTTATTAACGCTAAAAATGAAAAGGGCCTTTTTAATTGATAGGAGCCTACTAACTTTTGAAAGAAACCTCTTGCGATATAAAAATAGAAGGGGCCTATTTTAAAAGTGAAGGAGCCTCTTGCAAAATGAAAATGCAAATAATATAATGCAAAAATTTAAAAGTTAAGAGGAGAGAAAGAATGATGCAATTAATTTATACTGGTTGACCTATAACGCAAGTCTACATCCAGTCCCCAAGTATCCAACTTGAGGGTTTCACTATTAAAACCAAGTAGTAATTTGACAAGTCCCTTCAAGCTCACATGTGTATATTTTTCAAGGTTCTTTAACCTTCCATAATAGTAGTATTTTGCTAGCCTCTCCAAGCTCTTAACAAGAAATGTATGAAGAATTTAATAGTCTCTCTTAATAAAGTGATCTAGCTTTCTAAGGCACAAAGTGTTTGATACAACTTTCAAGAAATAATGAAGCTCTAAAATATTTCGCAAGTCTCGTATCTATGTGTGTTATATTTGCAATTGCATTGGTTCTTCCTTAAGTAGACAATTTATTCAACTTGTCATTGCTTAATCTTCAATGTTATCTCTACTGAAATTTTTGATATTTAGACGTTAAGAAAAATGTTCTATCAAGGCTTCTAAATGTCATGGAATTATTTCTAAAAATGTAAGTTTGTAAAAAAGGTTCTTGCAAGAAAAGAAACAATTATTCTATGATTTTATTTCCTTTTTAAGAAATATATCGTTACCTATATAAGGAATTAAGTCCAATTTGAATTTAAAATATTATACAGTTATCATCAAAATTGTTAATCATAAACTTTGTGCTAACACAATATAATTGGATGTTATTAACTTTATTAATTAGATGTAAAAACTAATATGAAAAGAGTTTTATATGGCCATGAAAACTATATGCCTTAGTTATATAACTTAGAGGTAAAAAAATAAAAGAAAGCTACATTAGAATAACATATACCTCAAGATATCTTATTAATAATGGCCCTACTGGCTTTAAGAATCAAAGTATGTTCAAATTAAAGTAGGTAGCTTAAGTATGATCAACTTTAAGGTTAAGGACTATTATTTAGCAAGTAATTTATTTTAAAAATAAGATAACTCATTAGGAAATTTAATTTATCTTGTGGGTCCTATAATGACAAGTCTGTCTACCATCTATGTGTTTTTCATGAATGCTAAATTAGTAACAACAACAATATCTTAGTAGGAATCTCAATGAGATATGGGGATTGGAGAGTTTTAGAGGCATGTAGCCTTATCTTTAGCTAGTCGAGACATTATTTCCAGTAGACCTATATGAAATTAAAAAAAACAGTTAAAAAATAATAGACAAATAAATACAATCATAAATAAAAATAAAAAGAAAATAAACAAAAAAGTAAATAAAACAAAAAAGTAATTTTCTAAACAAATAAAATAACTAAAGGAACAAGTGACACACGGGTCGCGACTGTAGTATAAGAGGTGTCGATCCCATGAGGAGGGAGACTAATCTAATTCTATGTTATTTAAGGCTAAGGAAATTGAAATAACATAAATAAAGTTCACAAGAAAAGTAAATTAGAGAAATTGATTGGTAAGAGTTGTAATTCAAAAATTGACATAAAAAGAAATGAAATTTTTAGCAATGCGGAAACACAATAGAAATCAATCAAGAGAAATTAACCAAGTTATGAAAAAGGGGATTTTACCTATCATTAATGCTAACCTAGTCGATTATATGTTAATGAGGCATCGATTCTAGACGATCCTAGAGCTGATTACTCTCTCTTGAGTTATAACCATTAAACCTTAATTTATAAACACTAATTCGATTATGAAATTTGTAATCTCTCAATTAACAAAAGACTTACAATCCTAATTAGATCTAAAGTACTTTAAATAACTATCGAGTCTTACACGGGATCTCTCTCCGCACAATTATTGATCTGATTAGTTACAGGTTCTATTGAATTGCCTAACTCTCATTAATCCGATCCAATCATTTTTCTATTTAGTTCATCCTCTCAGTTTATTACCGAATTATGTAAGAAATGCAACAAATCACAATACCCAATTCAAATAACACAAAATCAACTCAAATAATATTAAATCAAAATAAAATCTTGAAGGAGAGTTTAGAAGAACATCAATATTCCAAATCTTATCATCATATTATCCATCTCAATTCTATACATAGATAAAATCAAAACGAAGAGGAAAATACAAATTGGAATAAACAATGGAAGGCAGCGATGTCTGAAAACCTACTGATCTAGGAAGCACGTTGAGTCAACTTCTTCTTCCTCTTCCTTCTTCTTCTTTCTCTCTCTCAGTATTCTCTCTTTACGGTTTCAAGTGTGGCTGCACAAAAAGGCTCCCTTTTCTCTTCACTTATTGTTCTTTAAATAGTCTTTTATGTTTTAGGTAATCCTTGGTTTTTTTTGGGACCTGAAAGGTCCAAAAAATCCCTCAAAATGTAAAGTTCATAAACACCTACGTGTCTTCCCGATGCAGGCCACGATCGTGGCTCACATTTGAGCCTTCTGTCACGATCGTGACATCCATTCCTAGAGCTTTTGTCATAATCATGGCCTGCCTGCCATGATCGTGGGCCTGTGTTATGGCTTGGGTTCCCTCTAAAATTCCTTTGTTCTTTGATATTAACCCTGAAATACTAGCAAACAAAAGAAAAGGTCCAAGAGGCCTATGAGAGGAGAAGAACATCTCTATAAAGGGTCATCTACCATATCCTAGTTTGTCAGAGTTTCCTATTGAAGGTCAAGTCCTAGATAAGCTTTAGTAGGGCCATTTCGTTCCTGATCACTTCTCCTCGACTCTTCTTCAATCTTCCTCTTCTTCTTTTACAATCCTTTAAGTGTAATTTTTCACATCTTCTCAATAAGACGTCATAATATTTTCTTTTAACATATCTAAACTACCTAATCCTTGTCTTCCTAATTTTACCATTAATGCTGGTCACCGCCAACTTATCTTTTACGCACTTCATTCTTGACCTTATATCTTTTGTAAAGTTGCACATCTAACGAAGCATCCTCTTCTTCGCCACCACTGAATTATGATTATACACTTGTTTGATGGGCTTTTTTTTAATTGGTTGCCCACGAGATATCCTAGGAGGGTCCCAACTATGGGAAGACATCGTTAAGCCATCCACACCCAGACTAATCACCGCTCGAGCCGGATAGGTCTCTTGCAGGAGGCAAAGTTCTAACTCCAAGTTTTAAATAGCTACATACATCAGAGCGGTTCGAACTTGCAACCTCATTTAAGCCAAGAAAGCCCCTGACCAACTCACCTACGCCCTGGGGTTATGAGCTAACACTTTATCTCATAGAGCATAACTGAAACTAATTGTTAAACAATTAGATTTACCTTTTAGCTTGAGTTGTATATAATTGTGCATTGATATTCAAGTATGCCCCACTTTATCACATTCTCAATTTATAATGACGTAAATTACTAATTTGCTCTTCATATGACCATTAACTTATGTTTAATTAAGAAATTTGAAAAAAACACAAGAAGACTCAAATAGGAAAAATAAATTAGAATGATTAAATAAAAAAGTTTGTATAAGAAGACTGAAAAGTTTTAATCTCATGGGTGTAATTTGAATTTGATTTATGGATAAAAATTTAAATACATTATCATTTTAACGTCCGAAGGAATAAAAGATAATTTATCTTTCATCATGAATTTCTTTATTTATCATATTTTATTATTTTATTTTATTTTTATATTATGAGTTCTTAAGTGTGGAGTGAAAACCCAAATAATCTAATAATCACTTTTCATCTTGTCTTTAAACTTTTCTCTATATGCATGCATCTTGTGTACTTGGAAAAATAAATAAAATTGATTGATTTTTAATTAAAAGTGAGCTTAATTTAAGAAAACAAATACATGTTTTTTTTAAGTATTTAATTGGCAAAAGAACTCTTCCGTAATTGTGTGAACTTGAAAATTTATATAATTTGTAATAATAAGTAATAAATTCAAGTTCTTCCATTAGCATTAAATTTCCTTCAGTATAAATTAGTCAAACCTCTTGTTTTGCAATGATTTGATGCTTGAGGCGCGCATCCTTCCGGGCCCTCATCTATTGCCGTCATTAATAATGTAGGTAAAATTGACAATGACCCGAAACTTAATATATTTGGGGATCTTATTTCCAGCGATTCTGATGCTTTCTTTTTTGAAAAATTGAAAGGCATAATTAATAAAGGAGTGGAATTACAAAATTGGTGTCCGGCCCCCGTGAACGTGCATCTGGACTGGAGGGTTAAGAAAGACCAACTCCTACTAACCCAATTAAATCCATGAAAACGCACCCTTTTTCAGCCGGTTCTGAAGTTGTGGAAACGAAGATCGTGCATGAACTATGAAGTCAAGTGGTTTATGACCATGATCCCCAAAACCCATGAAGAATCAGTCAAAATATTCTTCTAAAAATTTGAACATATAATAGGTAAAAATTCTTGATCAGCATCCATGTGTTCACCGTATGAAACCGTCTTTAACTTCACTTTAAAAGATAAGTCCATTTGATAGGTGATGCCTTCACTGTATTGTTTGATCTTAACGCTATTTAAGAATGAATCATATTATAAAAGAGGTGTATGTCTTTATTTTTAATAAATGTTAAAATGAGGAAAGTTGAATCGATAAGTGCAAACTAGTTTAAATAAGTTTGGATTAATTGAGTTGGGGCTCTAAGCATGATTGTCTCTTATTTTTTAATCTCTTGGGACTAACAAGTGGTGAGCCATACAATTCTTCTTGACCATCATATTCATAGGACAAATAATTATCTTTGTTGAATGACTTAATCGAATTCAACTGTCCCTCCCAGAAGAGACAGGCCCAAGTTCCCTCAATTTAAGGTAAAATGTGCTTCATTTAGAAATTCTGCTATTCTTTTTCCCGACTTACTGACCACAGGTGTTCTTAGATATACCACAAAATATCTAATCCATTCCATTCTAATGGATGAAGGAACGCGGGTCAGTCCTTTTACTACCAAAGTGACAAATAAGCAAGCATCAATCAAATAAATAAGAGCAAGAAATTAACAAATGCATCCTAGGCCTTGAAGAACAAGTAAATGATGCGTCAATTTCTTGAATTAAGATAACCTTGTTTCAAAGCTGAAGAGACAAGTCCCACTTGAAGATGTACTATATGCTGTAATATGAAGAAGAGGGGCAGAGGTACTACTGAAATACAATCTGGAAGATAAAAGCTAAATAAATATACAAGCGGAGATTTCAAGCAAGCGTAGGGTTTTCAGGGCTCTTGTTTAAGAATCATGGAGGGGATTATATCTTGCAGAAGTCCGTAGTCAGGAATTTGACACTGGTTGACATACGGTGGAAAAGTATAGCCTGAACCAATAACTAGGTTGCTCATGGGAGGCATTGGATGAACCAAAAATCCTTGGCTACTTCCCAGGTGATTTGGTGTTGACATAGAATGTGAAAACATGGTTACAGCATTCCCTCTAAGTGTTGCTGGAATTGGATGGTTATGTTGCCCTTCATATGTAGTTATCACGATTGAGGGCTCCTGGAATGACCTCTCTACTCGCTTCTTTACAGTGCATTTCTGTGTAGTGCACCTGTAATAGCTCCTGAAATTGCAAGATATGTCAAGTTCTTGGAAGCATAACTGTAATCCAAGAACATGTTTTTCTATTGTTCCGTGGTTTAAAAGCATTAAAGGAATAGAACAAACCAGCCAAATATCCATCTAAGCTGATCATATGTTATTGACTTTTTTGGCAACCAAGATGGGCAAAAGAAAAACATCTACTGTTTAAATCAAGAGCGTGGGTATTTATTATACTAAAGAAAACCGTACAAATTAAATTAGGTGTACCTTGGGTAAGGACTGTTTTTGACAGCTTTTTGTCCATATTTTCTCCATCTATATCCATCCTCTAGATGATCAACTTCACTTTTGGTCATGAAGGCAAATCTTGGCTCTCTTCGTCTCTTCTCCCCCTTCTTATTCTTTCCCTTGTTCCTGCTGATTGCATAGTTATTAACCACACATAAATGCCTGTTGCACCATCAAAGGGTGTGACAATAATACATCCAACTTACAGTTTCTTAGATGGTTCTCCTCCATCCTCCGATTCTTTTGCTTCGTGTTCCTTTTTGTGCTTCTCTGAATCTGTTGTCCCACCAGCCTCGCTTGAAGATAAAGAGACTGAAGAATTCGGCGTGACCGGAACATTAGTCTCACTGTTACCACCAACATCACCACCACCTAACTCTCCAACTTGAACAGCACCAGGTTTGCCTTCTACCTCAGACGAAGAAGGAAAGAAGGCAAAGCCTCTGGTAAGTGAATTGTAGTCCATTGATCCATGCAAGCACTCAGAGAAGTTCATGTAAGAAGAGGGATCGAAGCCTTGTTGAGTAGTACTGTAAGATAATGAAGAAGCGGCAGGTGCAGAAGTTGGAGTGTACACGTCATCCCATTCCCCGTGGTAGCAAAAGCCCTTGTGTTCATTAGTCATGAAGGTGAAAAGAAGGAACAAGAAGATCAAGAGAAGTTCTTAATGTTCCTTGGTTATGTTTGCTCAAATTGTTTTGAGTTTATTTTTGCATATAAGGGCTAATTAGGAGTTTGAAAGGAACTTGCTCCAGTACTTTACGACTTTACGAAGAGAGAGGTAGTTGACAAAAACAATGTCTAACTAGAATACCAAAACTGGCTTCTCACGTGGGGACATTTCGCCCTTCCACAACTTTATGCTAATTGTATTCGGACGATTGTCTTATACTTAACACAAGTAAATTATATATATTAAATAAAAATGTTTGCAATCCAATTGAAAAATGCAAGTGGAAATTAAAAGAGCGTGGCGAAATAGGAACCTTGAAAAGAGAGTGAGGCAAGTCAGACACTAAACAGTTGGTCAAACATTCAAACTTTCAACGGTATTTTAAAGGCCGCAATACGCAGCAGACAGGTGTCTTCGCTGGCACCAGCTTTTGACCTTACCCGACATGATTAAATCTAAAACCGGCACGCCCGGGACGCTCTCAACGCCTCCCACTCCTCCGCCCGCTTTCCCCTGTCTCTCTCTCCCCTCCCTCTTGCTGATGCCCACCCTACGTCATTCACCAACTTTTACTTTTTAGTGTCAGATACCTGGGATATAAATGAAAAGAATGGAATACACGGCCGTGTTCTTGGTATTATCTTTTCAAGTAAAAGTTTTGGCTGGGAGTTCAGATCTCTTGGTTAATATTATTTTGTCTTATTGTGTCTAATAAATTTTAATTATTTATTTATGTGAATTTTATGTAGGTTCTGCATAAATCTTACGTAGATCTCGCAAAATAAATGACTGAGATTTTATGAGATAGAATAAGAAAATGTAATATTAGACAGAAGATCTTAAGTGAAGTTTTGGTCAAAAAGACGGCAGTGACTTTAGCAATGCCTAATTATGTATTCGCGTAAGACTTCTTTTTAACTGTTTGATTCTTGAGATTAACAAGTAGTTAAAATTAGTCTTTTGTTCTTTTTTCTTAATAAAGAGTAATAATACACGCAAGTATGCTCAGTCATTCATCTTAAATAGAAGATGAATCAATTTCAAGGTTTAAGATAATAATAAAAAGAGGAGTTTAATTGGAAGGAAATATTTTTAGGATGGTTTAAGACAAAAAAAAAAAGTTACTTAATTAATTGTTTAATATTTTCTATAATTATTAAATATAGTGATTTCTGATGTAATTATTTTTAAAAATGCAACTAAGCAATTTTAAGTTCAGAAAAAGAAATTTTTATTAAAATTTATGTCGATTTGTTGTGTTTATAATTTCACAAAACAAAAATACTTTAAAATGAGAAATTATATAGGGTGCAATATGTTGAAAAGAGACGAGAATTATGTGTACATACGCACCTGTACGTAATCAATATCATTCTCGCAAAATTAGAGAATTAAATTATTCATCAAGTGCAAGCACCATTTACTTTTTCATGCTCTTGCTGGTTATAGCCGAATATTAGTTAACTAGTTTTATTTATGTTCCATTAAAAACTTAATAGTTAAATAATCTAGACCATTCATTTAGTTATACAATAAAATGTATTAGATTAAATTATAGAGGATATAAATTGATCCTTTTCCTGATCATTAGGATTTTTACTAATGTTTTAAAAATTGGACAAGACATTAAACTAGTTAAAGGAAAATTTTAAGGTTTAAAAAATTAACCGATATTAAACCGCTGTAAACTGATATATAATAAATAAGAAGTAAAAATTATAAAAATAAGTTAAAATGTAATATAAAAATAAAATACTTTATTGAAATAAAAAATACACCAATGCTTATTAGTATTAATTTGTAACAAACTAATAATAAATCTAGTAATTCAAACTAACATTAAACCTAATATAAAATTAAAATCAAAATCAAAATCAAAATTGTATTTAAAAAAAAGGTTGTTTCTCATCATCGTCAAGAGTTCTAAATTTTTTGACACTATCTAAAGACTCATGAATCATGCTATTATTCAAAGTGTCTGCATTAATATCTTCTACTGTAATCAAATAAACAATAAATTAATAATGTATTACTTGGAATTTGTTATACATTATGCTTTTAATATTAAATATGATCAAAACAAGATATCAACTGAACATTAGTAAATGTTCGTTTTAGAAGTAAAAATTGTATTAATAAAAGATAAAAAAGATGTTACAAGACACTAAATATTTCAAGCTATACCTTTTTGCTTTAACACAACAGAAAATAACTACCAACTAAGTAATAGTAAAATTGGAAAAACTGGTATGGTATTCAAAGCGGTGACAGTAAGTTGTCAGATGGTGCGAGATTGTGTAAAATTATGAGCTCCTAGATCCTACTGATGATTTCCGCTATTAATATTCCCACAGTTTTGCTCTTGGCTTTTAGTCTTCTCGAATTCCTTTCCTTACAAATTGACCGAACTATTAACCCCAGCTATTATAAAGATCCCTCTTTCATTTTTTGTGATGGAGGAGTGAATTTTCAACCAGTGGATAAGGCTAGGTAATGAGTTCTCAAAGGTATTCCAACAACATAGGTCTTAACCTGTTCCCAAATGATGGTTACTATATAGCATGAAATGAAAAGATGGTCTTTGTATTAATCATGCATTGAGCAGAGTGGGCAAGATCAATTGATGTCTATGTATGAGATTTGATCAGCAGTACTCTATTTATTCTTCATGGTTAGCTAGAGAAGGAAAGAAACCTTGAGTGAGAGTATTGGACCCCGATTCTGGAGCCTAACATTCGGAATCATAAAATGTGAGCAAACACATTTCTTCAACTCCAGAACAGATTTTGGGAAACCTCAAACTGAAATCACAATCTGACTTCTTCAGAACATTTGTTTCCCATTATCTTAAGCTTCTAATGAATACCCAACTTCCATTCGGAAATTGAAAGTCTTAGGGACTGAATTAAAATTAGATTCCTTCAGATAATTTGTAACCCTATGTCTCTAGTTTATTCAGAAATAAGAATCATCTCATTTGGAGCTCTATAAATCTATATACCATCAAAATACCAAAATATGTTCTATAAAATATCCAATTCATACTCTTCTAATCCATACCCTTACTTTGATTCGATAAATCCTTTTCAAATCAACATAAAAAGCTATAAACTTTCATGGAGAGGTAGAAAAATGTGTTAGGAATTTATTGGTCAAAGAATCACTTTATTTTGAGGTCGGATGATGCAGTTATGACCGAAAGGATCAAATAAGGTTTTGTCCTCAATCATATTGAACCTGATTCGGGACAATTGGCATAACTTTCTCTAGAGATATCAGAGTAAGGTTATTATTTGATGGTTTAAAAAAGGACTTCAAGATATACAACTTTTATTAAGACCTTAAAGATAGATTCTATCATCTAGAGGGTAAAAATTAGATCAGACGATAAGGTCAGACAAAATTAGATGAAAAGTCAGACGATACCAGATGAAAGATCAGACGATTTGGGAAAATTAGCATAACTTTCTCTAAAGATATCAGATCAAGGTCATTATTAGATGGTTTGAAAGAGAATTTTAGGATCTAAAAATTTCAGGAACACCTTGAAGATATATTCTATCATATAGAGGGACAAATTGGACCAGAAGATAGGGTCAGATGAAACCAGATGAAGGGTCAGATGAATTGGAACAATTATCATAACTTTCTCTAAAGATATCAGATTAAGGTCGTTCTTGAATGGTTCGAAAAAGGACTTCAAGACTACAATTTTTATACAAACTTTGAAGATATATTCTGTCATCTAGAGGGACAAAGATGATAGGGTCAGATGAAACCAGACGAAGGATCAGATGAATTGGAAATATTGTCATAACTTTCTCTAGAGATATCGGATTAAGGTTGTTCTTGAATTGTTCGAAAGAGGACTTCAAGGTCTACAATTTTTATGAAGACTTTGAAGATATATTCTATCATATATAGGGACAAAATTAGACCAGACTATAGGGTCAAATGAAACCAGATGAAGGTCAGACGAATTGGAAATATTATCATAGCGTTCTATAGAGATATCGGATTAAGGTTGTTCTTTGATGTTTCAAATAGGACTTCAATAGCTACAACTTTCATGAAGACCTTGAAGATAGATTCTGTCATCTACAGGGACAAAATTGGACCAGATGATAGGGTCAGACGAAACTAGACAAAGGGTCAAATGAATTAGAACAATTATCATAACTTTTTCTAAAGATATCAAATTAAGGTCATTCTTAGATGGTTTGAAAGAGGACTTCAAGATCTACAACTTTTTTGAGACCTTGAAGACAGATTCCATTATCTACATGGTTAAAATTGGACCAAAAGATGTCAGATGAACAGTGCATAGAAGATATACGTAATCACCAGGTGATACAATCTATACTCCTGAGCATTACCACTTATAAAGACCATAACTTTCGACTCAGATGTCCAAAAATTTTATATTATATACCGTTGGAAAGATAGAAAGGTAAGCTACAACTTTCTAAACGAAAACTTAATCTAATTCAACCTAAATCAATACAGTATTTTCCCTGAACTCAGAATACGAAATTTACTTCTATGAAAGACTTGAAATTTTACACTGTGCAAATTGAGAATGTCCTGAGCTTAGCCATTCAGCTACCAAATTGACTTCATTAAACTCTTAAACTCATTTGTCTCATCACATTCAACTACATTTGATCAGTCATAATTCCTATCTTTCCTTTCCATAACATCTCACTTATATATATACATACATAGATATATATTTCATTATATAAAATTCAAGTTCAAATTCATCAACTCAAGTTGATAACTTCTTCACGTACATCTAATTTCAACTCACATCATCCATACACCCTTCATATTTCATTAGCATCAAAAGAATAAAGTTTTACAAATCTTTAATGGCATTCCAGGCCATATTACATTATCATCTCAAAATCTCAAATTACAAAAAATTCTTAAAATGCGACTAAACATTGTGCTTTCCTAAAACCAACTCAAAATACAAATTAAGCAATTTGAAGAAATTCTCTTAGGCTCTTGATCACTTGACCTCTTAGCTATCACCTGAAGATGGGATGAAAAGGGGTGAGCTTGAAAGCTCGTGGGTAACAGTTTATAACAGAGAATAAGCAAAATCGTTGAAATGTTTATTTGTTGTATAAAAATCATAGTGAATTTATAAAATGCTTCGTTTTCAAATTTTCAGTCAAATTCACAATTCTTGCTTAAACTCATAGTTAAAGTATCATCACATCAACATAGCAGAACACTCAAATTATGCAACAAACTTAACAATTCAAAGATGCAATGCACAAACAAATGGCTCGAGGGTTCCATAGAAACAGAATGGAGAAACCGAAGTCTACCTCATGAAAAGAATGAGTCCACTTTTTAGAGTTCATATGCCACAACGGGGCAGCCGGGGGAAAGCTCTTACGTGCACATAACGAACAGAATGGTTCCACTCTCGCCCAAACAAAAAAACATAATCATGCTCAAATCATCTTATCATATGCTCATACTTTCATGCTTCATTTTCATTTATACAAAATGCCTTGACATATTTTAAGGCATAACATAAATATTTCAAAACGGTTTTTCATTTCATCATAAAAAATCATACACGAACATGTAGCAGTTTCTCAAATCACTTAAAATAGTAAAAGCAACAATTATGAAGTTGTTGAAATCATTTTGTTTTCTTGATTTGGAAAAGCATTAGTGGCTTATAACTCTATTATAAACATGTAACCCACCTTAATTTTCTTGCTTATAGACTTGCTCAAAATGCCTATTCTCTTGTTCTTCTTGCCTTTTTTTAATCCCTTTTTTCAAGAACAAAAATCTCACTCAATAGGATTTTTAATTGAAAATCCCACAAAACACAATCACTAAAATTAGTTTTAGAATACTTAAACCCATGCATTTTCTAAACTCCATGAACTAAAATCCTTCCAAAAATCCAAAAAATTTAAAATGATCTTGCCTTGATTCTTTACCAAATGAAGAGATCTTTGGCTCAAATGGAAGCTCTTCTCTTCCTCTACCTTTGAACCACTTCAAAATCTCTCTCAAAGCTAAGAAACGAAGAAACCCTAGCTCAACTCTCTTCTTTTCTCTCAACCACTGAAATCTCTCTTCTTTCTCTCTTTGATTTGTTATTTCT
>JAOTIZ010000002.1:20095780-20107634 GCA_027123425.1 Erythroxylum panamense | reverse complement strand
TTGCATACTGTGTTTTCTACCGGAATTGAGTGCTGTAGCCTACCAATCTCGTGTGTCACGGACTCGGATATCACCTATGATATCGGGTTCGGGTCCTGCGGGGTTGGGGTGTTACACATTCTGCCATCCAGTTGATGAAGACCTAAAGGAATCCATAAGCTTCTAGCATTTTCCAAAGAAAATTCCAGCTAACACTATCAAATGCCTTGCAAAAATTGACCTTAATAGTGCAATTTGAAGTGGATTGAGATCGACATTAGCCTTTAATAGCCCTTGAACTAGTAGAATGTTGTCACCAATACGTCGGTTGCATATAAACGCACTCTAGTTGTCGCTAATGAGGGAGGCAAGAACCTTTTTCAATCTCTAGAAAGAATCTTTGAAATGACTTTGTAAAGAACATTTGAGCAGGCAATGGGCCTGAAGTCACTAAATCCAGAAGGATGAGAACCTTTAAGGATTACATATAGAAAGGTTTTATTGACCATTTTGAGTAACTTGCCACTGGAAAAAAAATTCCTTAACTACATCTTTGATGAATGGACTAGTAATAGACCAAGATTTTTGGTAAAAGTATGCATTCAATCCATCTGGCTCAAGAGCCTTCCTACCATCCATGAAAAATACCACCTATTCAATTTCCTTATCCTCCACCAATTTTTTTAACATAGTTGCTTCCTTTGAAGTTATTCTTATGTTAATAACCTCCAAGAGTTCGACTGAAGAGACATGATCTTAACTCGGCTTACCAAGCAGTGAAGAATAAAATGTTTTCACCTCCTATTGGATATCCTCAAGGCTGTGAAGCTGGACCCCATCATCATTGGTGATTGTAAGTATATGGATTTGGTTCTTTCTAGCAAGTATAGTATTTAAAAAAACCTTGGAACATCGATCTCCATCTTTAAGCCAATTGGTCCTTGCTCATCGTTAGAGCAAGGAGGAATGGTTACTAACCATTTTCATATATTTGAAAGGGGCTTGGTTTTCTCTAGCTCGAAGGAGGGCATCTTAAGGAGAGGAGGCACAAAGCTGCTAGATAGTAATGAGATTAGACCGAGTTGACTATAGAGCAAGAGAAGTGTCAGAGCCCCTTAATGAGTGGAGAGTCTTGAGTTCATGTTTGATAGCTTTGAGTTTATGGGTGTTCTTAATTCATTGGTTGTGAAAAATATATTTGCTTTATAAATCTCCTTCTAAAATTCATTATAAATATGATCAAGAGATAGTTCTTCTACTTCGATCCAAAAATTAGTATGATCAATACAATCAGTATCACCTAGATCATACGTTCTCTTCTTACTAAGCACTCTGAACACATAATAGAGAAATTACAAAGTCAATAATAAAAATAAATTAATGAAAAATAACAACAAATCAATAAAATACATATTCTTCATTATTATATTATAAGTAATGTAAACAAGATCATTGAGCATTTGATGTTCTAAATGATTTCATTTTTATTTGAATATATTAAAAAAATGCTTCAATTATGTTCATAACATATTGCAGAAGTTGTTTGACTGAGTAATCTAATAGCGAGTTTTCTTAGTATTGGAGTACTTTCGCTAAATAATCTCAACTACTCTTCTATTTTTTAAATTAATAGTTATGAGAAAGGAAAAATTATTAATAATTAAAGGATGGACTAAAAGTATGGAACTTACCAGGCTACATTTTTTTATCATAAGTTCTCTCTTTGCAAATGATCTAGTAAAACTCCTTAAACCTTCTTCATACAATTTAATTTCATTTATCACCTTTGATTGCTCTTTAATAAATAAAATACCTTTGCATTTAATCACATCAAAGAGACTACAATGTTATTAAAAAAATGTAGGATATTAATGAATGATCGAATAAGCTTACTTAAGGGGAAGTAATATTAAATAAATAAGGGAGTTATCTAGTAGCCTAGTGCATTAAGAAGTTAATATATGAATGAAAGTAAGTAACAAAAATTTAAGAGGTCACATGCTAATACTACACAGATGAATCAAAAGTAACAAATGGTAAATAAATGTAAGTTTAATAGGAAATTGAACACTAACAGGGAGATTGCCTAAAATGTAAGGCTTGGTTCGAAATTATGATTATATATGTCTTGAATCAAACTTAAGTGAAGTTCATCTTAATTCATGGTGGATTAATTTTAATGCTACTACTTATATTTCTAATATGATGTAGGCATTTCTTATGATTCAAACTATAAACCCAAATGAGAATTTTCTCTCTAAGGGAAACCATATAAAGGCTTCGGTTAAAGGCATAGGGATTTATCATTTGATCCTAAGTTCTACTTATCAAGTAGATATTTTGGAAACTCTTTATGCACCTTTAATTTATAGGAACCTAGTTTCCATTTGAAAACTTGATCTTATGGGGTTTAAAGGATATTTTGGATATGAACGTTTTAATTTATTTAAATAAACTTTACTTATTAGTTATGTTGTTCTTACCGATGGTTTATATAAATTGAAACTTCATAATTAATTAGTTGAAACTTTGCTTCTTGTTTATGGTAATGTTGTAACTAAATATATTACATTAAATAAACCTCCCAAATCAGAAGTTTCTCATTTTTACTGTTGGATGGAATGTGATGTAATATGAAATCTTCATTTTTCATCTCATTCCATTAATAAACTCCCAATCAAACATAGCCTAAAGGACTCACAATTCTTGACCACGAATTTCTCCAAAATAGATATATGAACTATACCAATTTCCTCCATCATCTCTATTATAGATCATTGGGAGAATTTGACTAATTTAAGGAAATGAGAATAACTAAACTCAATGGAACAAGAACCATTCTCCAAAATTGATGTGAGGTTTGGAGCCTCTGGAACTGAAGCTTCAAACTTCCAGTATCTTATAATATGCAGTCTCTCAAATAAGAAAGGCACATAGGCAAAAAACCTTTTGACTTAGGGTAATCTACAAATGAAATGTTGATAACTCTTATCCCTAAAGTGGACAATCCTACAAGGCTTAAAGAGTTCAGATCAATTAGCCTTTGTACAGTCCTTTACAAGATTGTTAACAAAGTACTTGCTAATAGAGTTAAAAAACTACTACCTGACATGATTCTTCCAAATCAAGCAAGTTTCATTGAGGGCCAAAATATATCGGATAATATTATCGTTGCCCAAGAAGTCATACACTTAATGAGGAATAAAAAGGGTGCAACGGGTTGGATGGCAATAAAGGTTGATCTTGAAAAAGCATATGATAGATTGCAATGGGATTTTATTGAAGATTCCTTTTATGATGTTGGCTTCCCAAAGAAATTTGTTAAAGCTATCATGTTGTGTATAACTGCTTGTAAAATCTGAGTGGTTTGGAATGGGAAAAAAACGGAGGAATTTTCACCAACTAGAGGTATACGTCAAGGAGATCCTCTTTCTCCCTATATCTTCATATTGTGCATAGAGCGCATGTCTCAAACAATTACCAAAGTAGTAGGAGATAAGAGGTTGAAACCAATTAAACTTGGGAGAAATGGCCCCCTATTCCACCTCGTTTTCACAGATGACTTAGTTCTTTTTTGGCACTACTAAGATTTCTCAAGTTTAACTCATAAAGAAAATTTTGGGTGATTTTTGTATCAACTCTGGACACAAGTTTAGTAACAATAAAACCCAGATACTTTTCCCTAAAAATACCTAGGTTTCATGTGCAGAGTGCATCAGCAATGAGATGGGTTTTATTCAGACTGATGACTTGGGTAAATACTGAGGGGTTCAGATCCTTCATAAACGAGTTAACCTTGATACTTATGCTTATATTGAGGAGAAAGTCAAACAAAGGCTTTCAGGTTGGGTTGCCAGGACCTTGTCTCTTACAGGATGAATTACTTTAGCTACTTCAATCTTGTAAGGACTTTCGTTTTATGCCATGCGAACTATAAAACTACCAAATGGCCTCTGTAATTGTATTGAAAAACTGATCAGATCCTTTATTTGGGGTAATATAGAGGAGTCACAAAAGGTGAATCTGGTAAGATGAGAGGATATGTGCTAACCACGTTGTAATAGGGGTTGTAGCATTAAGAAGCTTAAGCCTCAAAATAATTATTTCTTGATAAAAATTGAGCTTACTTTTGCACACAGCCTGATCTCCTTTAGGTTAGAGTTCTAATATGCAAGAATGGATGGGAGGATCTTAAAGGTCCGTCTCGTAATAACCAAAATGGATCCATTCTTTGGTGTAATATTAAGAGAATATGGTTTGATTTGGAGCTGGGCAGGTAATGGGAGATTGGTGATGTCAGTAAAGTTCGGTTCTGGGCTGACAATTGGCTTGACAATGTGGGGCCTCTTAAACTTGTTGCTAGCTGGGATATCACAAAGGAAGAGCTTGCTTTTCTAGACGGCAATTGAGAATAGAGTCTCTTTAACTGAGCTTTTTCAGACCAAATCCTTTATATTATTGCAGGAAGTAAGCCACCAAGCCAAGAGGATGGAGGTGCTAGCTGTTTCTGGGATAGGACAAGCTATAGATACTTTTCTATCAAATCAGCTTATGATTTGATAATGGTCGATATCTGGGATTCACAAGACAACAAGGTAGATGTAATTTGGAACTAGGGGGCTCAACAGGTTCGCGTGTTCCTTTAGTTAGCGTTATGTGGAGCTCTCCTCAGTAATAAAGAATGTGTTAGACGACACACAACAGATAATGAAGCTTGTAGTCTATGTGGCAACGAGAAAGAGGATGTTGATCATATCCTCAGACAATGCAAGCTGGTACAGGATGTTTGGAAGATCTTTGTCCCGTCATGTCAAATGGCTAGTTTATGAATAATAATTTTGGTGACTAGATGATTCAGAATCTTAAAGGAAGAATGACCACCCCTTTTCCTGGTGGAGACTGGGCGTTGATGTTTGGACTTACCTACTAGAAACTATGGGAAGCACATAACAAACATATCTTTTGCAATGAGCACATTCAAGCGTCACAACTTGTAGAGGAAGTCAAAATGCTTTCGGATTTCAATATGAAGGCAAGGTACACTTTGAAATGCATTCAAAGCACTAGTGGTAGGAAAGAAGCATGCAACGTTAAGTGGAGGAAACTCTTGAGCTATTGGGTCTCTTTAAATTATGACAGTGTTGTTAAAGAAGCATTCGGACAAGTAGGAGCAGGATCTCTTCTTTGTAGTTCTGATGGAAGCTAGATTAGAGGGGTTGTCGAAACATTGCGTGTTGTACATCTATACATGCAGAGCTTTGGGCTATAGCGGATGAATTAAATATGGCATGGGACTACGAATTCTGCCGTGTGAAACTCGATGTCGATTGTCTTTTGGTAGTCAATCTTTTAAACCAAGATGATTATCAACCCAATGCTAATACCAGACTTCTTAGACAGATCCATATGCTCCTAAACAAAGATTGGCATGTGGATTTGGCTCATGTATATCGTGAGAGAAATAAGTGTGCAGATTTTTTGACGACCTAAACCCTAATGATGGAAAGAGGTTTTCATGATTTGGAGGTCTCACCTGAGGAGTTAAATAGGATTCTACGTGATGACGCCATGGGTGTTGAGCAGATGAGACTGTGCAGGGGCTTTCTTTAGTGTACTTTTCTTTTCCCTTTTAAACGAAAAAAGAAGAAGAAAGAAAGCTCCATTGCCAACTCCCTTCCATAGGGAATCCACTCCTAAAATTGTGGCATTTTTCAAACCTTAAAATATCAAGGGATTTAATGGTTTGATGGATGAAGAGCCAAAGCTATCTATTAATATGCCAAGGCTCTTATTGCCTCAACTCATAATTAAATTAGCTATGGGTATTGGTTTGGGTGTTTTAGTCAATGTGGATATTTAGTCATTAATTTTTTATCTGAAAGCCTACATATCATGGACAAAAATGATTCGGTAGTTAAATCAACAAAATACTAATAAATTAATATTTTGAACTAACTTATTAAGATTATAAAAGGATAGTCACTTAATTCAAAATTTTAAAACCTTGGACACTAATTGAAAAAATGTAAAAAAGTTTGACACTTGCAAAATTATTGTCCCTAACAATTGCAAATGTCCTTGGTGCATCTATCGTTATTTAGTCATAATTAATTACCATAATTACCAGATTATGCATTGTGGTTATACAGATTGAAATTATGCAACTTGAAAAATAAAAAAGGGATTAAACTCATATATGCATTTTTCTTATACATGCAATTCCGAAGGAATCTAAAAAATTTAAAATAAAATGAGAAAAATGTTGGAAAATTGCAACAGATGTCCAAGATAACTTATATGTCAGGAGCACATCATCCTTTTCGTTTTTTATTTTGGTGGATCGCAACTAATAAAAAATAAACCTTCAGAAGAAATGGATTCTAGA
The DNA here is from genome assembly GCA_027123425.1 of Erythroxylum panamense. NCBI lineage: Eukaryota > Viridiplantae > Streptophyta > Magnoliopsida > Malpighiales > Erythroxylaceae > Erythroxylum > Erythroxylum panamense. Next base: position 20,101,270 of record JAOTIZ010000002.1, on the reverse strand, counting down.
AGTCAATAATTGCATGGACATTATTTGGTAGCATAATTTGGAAAGTTAAAATAACAATCAAGATCTCTCTCAACCATGGAATGATATAAATTCTTGGGAGAGATAATTTATGGATGTGAGGAATAATAATGACAACAACTTCGTTAAAATAAGGGTGGTTGCTTGAGAAAGATGACTTAATTGACGAGGTAAGAGTATACATAAAAAATATATATATATACATACAAGAGAGCATGAGATTGTTGACCTTTGCGTAGTAGCGTCTATCATGTGTGACTATGTATAGGCTTTGGATGATTGTTATTGCTAGTCCCTATCGATTAGAGGAGGAGCAGGTTTTTTGTTTGGCGTGTACAATGAGAAATGGAATCTCTCGGACGTGGAAGTGATTACGGTGAAACCCTAATTTGCATCTACCTTCAGGTAACAAAATAAACATCTAGCATAGATTTTTTTTTAATTAAAAGGAAATGAACAGTTCAAATTACATGATTAAGCGGGAGAAATAGGTTCCCGAAAGATCTTCTAGCATAGATTTTTTCCACATACCACCAGGACTTTAGTATACATCATGGAATTCGAAAGAGGAAACATACCAGCTAGCTGAATCACATGGATGTTTTTTATACTGAAAAACAACAAATAATCTTAGGAAAGCTACTTCTACCTCTTACCATTAAATTAAACCTCCAAACAAAATATTGTCTACAAATATCATTTCCACTTGAAAATTTAGAACCCACCATAAACAACACTTGTAGATAGGTTGTTGATCATAGCCACATTAATCATAAAAACTGCCTTTTGTGTCTCATCGAAGACAATTGATGAGAGAAATGTATGAAAGAAGCCAAACGCAAATCATTAAGGCTGTTTACTAATGCTGGTAGGTTATCAAATCGTTTATCATGGTCAAAGGTGATATAAATTACTAAACCAAACCTTACATCCAATCTTCTTAAGGATTTTAACAAATGGTTGTATTCCTCTGGAGCTTCACATCACTATCTTTTCGCAAACTACTTACTACCAAAGCATCATGTAAGGTATACATATCATTCGATACTCTATGGTTGCACGATGTTAGGAAAATATGTACAGCGATATTCGTGTTATTAATAATCTAAAATTTATTAGCTAGAAAGAGGGAAAGTTTTACCTGAACAATAGCAGGTTATTTTTATTAGTTGTTGAAGAGCTATCTGTGACCCTGTGAGGTTCCAATATCACCAAATCGAATATTTATGGATTGAGCAAATGTTTCTTGTTCAACTGATCATAGAGGTTGTCTCTAAAAAGGGTAATATACATCGGCTCTAACAATAATAGCAATTAAGCCACTATAATTGTATTTAACCATTAAGCTGACATGCAGACCTGGCCCTAAGTAAGGGCAAGCAAAACATCTACCCAGAGCTCAACTTTATGAAAAATAAAATGGGCAATAAAAAAGGTCTCATTTTATTTTATTTTGTTCTTTATGAAAGTCTTGATTTTCATAAAGAATAATAAAAGGGTTCCTATTTTACTTCTTTTGTTCTTTATAAAAGCCTACTCTTAATTATCATAAAAAAAGAGATAAAATAGAAGTCTTTTGTATTTATCCGAGGCCTATAAAACGTTAGGATTGTCCTGCTAACATGGCACTCATCCAAACCGTGAATAACTAGTAAGTTTTTTCAATGTTAAGCATTAAGCTAACATGGCCCTCATTAAATTTAAAATGTCGTCAATCAACATCAACGAACCCTTTACAACCTTCTACTTCTTGCCTGCTTGATATAATTTGATGGGCATCATCTCAATTGAAAGTGAAAGTCAACTTGATTAATCACTATTTCACCATCCGCTCCACTTGGCATAGTCGAGATTGGACATTAGAGTATCAACCTTTGCATCATCGTTTTTATTCGTGTATATTTAAACCACAAAAGTTAAAAAGGAGAAAAAGAAATAACGTCGACTTTCTCCACCGAAAAGGATGAGTTCTATCATCGAATGTGAAAGATCTCAATTTCTTTAGATTCTTTCCGATCTCTCAAAATCTCTTGACCAATTCTTAGTTTTAATCAGTCATTCAGTCACTTTTTACTAGATAATAGCGAAGAGGAAAGATGACTTGTAAAAATTTAACTAATCACAATGTTGTTGCTTTGTCTAATCATGGATGAAGTCATCAGCTGTCACAAACTTGCTATAGAACAAGTAGACTTGGTGCCCCCCTAGCTGATAACTTTTTTTTTTTTAATTATTAATCTGGAGACCTAAAGCCTTGTATTTTGGTAGTCTTGCTTCAGCTTTTCCCTCAGGCTTCATTCTCTTTCCTTCTTTGAGTAAACGTCATGTCCTTTCTAATATACATCTTGGGTGGTCTTAGCTAACTCGGGTCAAGTTCACGGAAGACTACTATATACTGTCTACTGATAGAAATTAGGAGCTAGGCCACCATAAAGTCAAATAATATACAGTGCGGTGTGCTGTGCATTAGTTTTTGTTGTCACTCATTCTCAAGCCTAGCTCCTTTGTGAGTTCATCAAGGTTCAAGCAATAACTGCTTTTACCCTCAACACAAGAGGATTCTCGACAAGCATGAAAGTGGGCATTAAGATGATGTTTTCCACTTAAATTCAAGTTCACAAGAAAAGGTCCCTTCATAGATTGGCTAAGTGATGTTGTTGATTCTGATACACAAATAAAGACTTCAGATAAAGTTAGGAACGACTGTGTCAGTTTTCGAATATTAGCAGTAGCAGCATTCCGAATACCTGCTAGAGATGGAAGAAAAAGACGATATTATTCCTTCAAAAAGTGTGAGTGCATGCGTGAAACTACAAGATAGAAAGAGCAGCAGTTGACTTGGAATGTGGAATTCCGACTGATCTGCTACTCTTTAATTTTAGACTTGTTCAAAGATGAAGGCTCTGTATATAAAAGAAACAAAAAAGTATCTATTCAATGTATAAGACCAAGTTGACTTCCAAGTAATCTAAAGGTTTACGAGAGAATAATGTTTCTCAAGTCCAGTCCTTTGTAAAACTTCAACCGCGCGCAGTCACTTTGACTGCTTGAATATGCTATTATTCTTGTGCAATGAGCTCTGATTCATTGGCGATTCTAACCAAAATCGAGAGGGGAACTAATTAAGAGTCTTGCTCTATTTGTATCAACTAAGAAACGTGGCAATGAAAGGACGGATTCTCCTGGAGGAATGATACATGAAAAGGACTATCGTTATATAAGTCTATAAATAAATAGGGTTATATTGAACTTAATAAAACCGGAATACAAAGCTGTTATACATTTTCTGCAAATAAGGATCCAAAATAGCATTTCAAGATACCCTTTAACATTGATCACGCTTCGAGGCCCGGGGGACTAGTAAAGTCATTTTCTACATTAATAAATATTGAAGAAAACGCGTCAGAATTTGATAAAAAAGAGGTGCTGGCATGAGCCAAGGTAAAATCACTGCTCATAGTCATTGATGTCCATATCAAGTGCAATGAAACAAAATGCTCATAAAATCCCAGAGTGAGAAGGCCCTTGGAATTTACATAACATTAGTGTAATTGTAGTATAGAACAGCCAAGGGTTTGCTTCGTGGCATCTCCAAAGTAATATCCACGATTCTCTGTGCTAATGAGATATTTGCATACGTGTCCACAAATCCTATCCAGCCAGGCCATCATATCCTATGGAACGAACCAAATGTGCTAAGCTGCAAAATCTCAACAGCCTTGCACATATAACCATATCTTCTAGATGGCCAGAAATCAGATAGGATCAAAGTGACACCAGCCTTCTGCTTGCGATGAATTGGATTTGTTCATGACTTGTTAGTTCCATTACACTATTTGTTTATGACGTTTAATATTATCCAACAGATCAGCAAGAGTTATCTTTCCACAGTTTCCGGTGTCAAGTCTATCAAACCGCTCACAAATCTGCGTAACATCTTTCTCTGATACTTTTCCCATCTCTTTGAGCTTATATATTGCATAGTCCGATTTACTGTAGATACAAATTCAACAAAAAGGCAGTTATTCGCCATTTGGATGAAGTTGAATTCAGTATAAAACAACAGACTTATTCCAGAAAAGAAAATCTCAAACCATGAGGTAAAGGTGTTAAGATAATGAAAAATAGACGGCTAGAATAGTGATAGAACTCTAGCTTTATAAACTAGGGAAAATGTATGTTATTGAACAGATAAAAGACACTCTACTACTATTACAAGGGCTATTCTACAGGACACTCCTTCTAGAGCTGAAATGCTCCTAAAAAAGAAGGAAATGCTTTTTGTGTACAATATCTCTCTTCTTACCTTCCCATCCCCTCTCCCCTCTCCCTTTTTGCCTCAAAACTACTTACTAAGGCCATTCTGTTACAACCCAACCCTTGTGCCAACTCAGCCACTAACTAACTAACTCATTCCTCTATACCCTTCTTTCTTTCTCCTTATGTATCCTCTTCATATCTTAGGCTTATTTACATCTTTGTTATTCTCCCCCTTCTTGAATTACCCTCGATTACATTGGTCCTAACATTGCTCCCCTCTAGAAGAGCAGCCTTATACTCAAGGCTGCATTGAGGAAATTGATTGCAAATAACAAATTCATCCTCCCTTGTAGCATTCTCTATCAACTTGCCCTTCCATTTAACTAACCATTGGCGTGTGGAGTCCCCCTGCTTTAGTAATTATTCAGCTAGCTAAGACATTTTTGGTTTCCACGACATGATCCAACTCCACTTCCAACCCTCTTTAGTTGAGACTCATGGAAAGATGGACTTTAGAATGTAGGGGTAGTTTGAGCTTATATGAGACTGCTCTATATTTTTCCAGAATTTGAAAATCTTATCGCTAGCTTTTGATTAATACGTTGGGCTGCCGTTAGCTATTTGTAGGGATAGAGCTTAAGAAAAACTCATTATCCCACCTAGAAAGACAACGGAATTTGCTTTCTATCAGCATACTTTTTCATCTGGTCTTGCATCTTATTCAGATTGTATTTTAGCTTTTGCAATGCCTCATCTTTGTCCATTAACTCTCTAGCCACTACCTTCACTTTAGTTTCTCCTTGTAAATATCGAACCAAAGTTGGGGGTTTCCCACCATAAACCACTTCAAAGGGAGTTATTGGTATTGCACCATAGTTTTGCCAATGAAATCCAATAGGATCAATGCCTAGGTTGTTCAGAAGCAAAACACCTCAAATAAGTTTCCAAATACCTGTTGAGAACCTCTGTTTGTCCATTCGTTTCTAAATGATAAGAGTAGCTCATTTTAAGTATAGTACCCTGCAGACGAAACAACTCCCTCCAGAAATGACTAACAAACAAAGGATCATGATCACTTGTGATTGATTGTGGCACTCCATGTAGGCATACTATGTTAGACCCCGGTTTTTTAGTAGAAATTAGAAATTATTACATGAAATTAAATGAGTGTTTTTGCATATGAACTTTGTTATAGATGTTATTGTGCTATGA
>JAOTIZ010000002.1:20046782-20062225 GCA_027123425.1 Erythroxylum panamense | reverse complement strand
GGGAATGACTGGAATGGTATACAAATTAACGCGGGCTCGATTGTCTACTGTTTTTCGCGCGTATGAATGTTTACAAATAATTTTGATACTGAGTTTACTGAGTGATGTAGCATGCTACCCTCGCGGGGCACGGATTTGGATATCACCATCGATGTCGGGTTCGGGTCACGCGGGAGTGGGGTGTTACAGTTATACTGTTTTGAGAAACATTGTGTAGGCAGTAACTTTGATTGTAGGCATTAACTTTGGCTGCATTTTTGACATCCTTAGAGATAAAATTGGTTTTTGTGTCCTTCATGAAACTTGTAGAGCTCTCTTTTATCTCGAAATTGATACCAAGTTTGTCCAATTTGGAGTTTGGAGTAAGGAGTTATGACCTGTGAAAATTGGGATGTCGGCGGAAGAATTCAATGGGTCACTGTAGTCGACCTAGTCAACTACAACCCTGACTAGTCGACTAGAATAAGTATTTTTTTCTAAACTGACCTCTCTCCACTCTTTTGTTTATAACTTTTTCGTCTGACATCCGATTGACCTAATTCTCGAGGCATTGGATTTGTGAAACATTGAATTTCATTTATTTGTAAAATTGGGAATTTTTAGAGCTAAAATTGTCGGGGATTGGTTAGGTCAAAGTGAGAGGACTGGGTAGTGATTTTTCTGCTCCGTGTTTTATCAATAATTGGACCTATAGAGGTCCAAATTGCGTAATTTTGGTACCTATGGTTTCCTAAGTCATAAGGGAATTTTTTGCGATGTGAATTATGGGAAATGCCGGGAATGTCACGAACATGCGTTGTACACATTTAATTGCTACATGTGCATTATTAAATATTTCTGAGCGCCAATTTGGTAATGTTTGAAATATTTTGACTGTTTTAGAGGCATGTTTGGAACGTCAACCAACAGACGTTGCCGAGACTTCCAGGCATTAGCTTCGGAAGCAAATGGTGAGTAACCTAGATGGTTTCTCAATTATTAATTGTTTATACTTTCGCACTTATAACACTGTGGAGAATAATGGTGGGCTTTGCGTTTGTTTATGCCTGAATTCCGGACCGAAGGTGTCCGATGTATTGGAAGATTATGACATAGAAGTGTTATCTGTTTGTGAAACTGTGACTTACGTGTCTCTGATGTGATAAATTGTGATACGGGAATTGATTGTGATACAGTTACTGCCTATTTGTAACATGTGGATAATTGTGATGCATTTACTGTTAAATTGGGACATATGCATTTCATACATGAATGCATGATCAGTTAATGAGAGTTGTGACCGGAGCAGCCACCGAGAGCTAAAAGCTCAACGTATTTGGGCCTCGAGCCCACAGTGATTCAGAGCCTCTGGCTCAACGATTAATGCGCCCATATTGGGACAGTTCAGAGCCTCTGGCTCAACGATTAATTTGCCCTTATTGGGACAGTTTCAGAGCCTCTGGCTCAACTATTAATGTGCCCTTATTGGGACAGTTTAGGCACTCGGTCACAACACCGAAATAAAATAGAAATGTGTCACATGCGCATGTCATATGTATCTGATCTGAGTGTCCTTGATTGGGCGAAAGGCTAACTGCCTTATGCTTCTATGGTACTTCTGAATGTGAATTATGGATGTTTATAAATTCAATTGGTTATGTATGTCTAACCGTGTGAAATGTCTAAATGGTCTATGTTCAAGTGAAATTGTGCAATGTGATTAAATATGCAACAATGTGAATAAATGTTATATGGAACGTTGTGTTGCATGAATTGAATGAACCATCGATGATGGTTTCTCACTGAGTTCGCAAAACTCACCCAAAATTTTTAATTATTTTCCAGGACTCAGAAGAATACCCCGTTAGACAACGGGCGTATAACATCTGCTGGTTAATGAAATAGAGAAGTGGTCGGGATCAGTTCGCGTCTGCATTATTGTAATTTTTATTTTCTGAATTTTTGTATTACTGATTAAGTCAATTTGTAAGATCAACAGACTGAAATAAATTGTATTTATGAAAAGGGCCCCGAGGCCATTAAATTGTTTATGTAAATTGTTTTCCGCATAAATTACAACATGTGTGTGTATGTGTTAAAGAAAAAAAAGTGATTTTCATATTGATGCTTTATGATTATTGATGCCATGTGAAGTGTTAATGATGGTTCGTAGCGCACCCTTATTGTAGGGTGTGTATCGGAATGACCTACGGGCGTCCCGGTATATGTCCTCTGGTAAAGGGGTGCTACACTGAAAGCACTCGGTAACCTAATCGGGAGGACGGTAAAGATAGACAACAACACCTAACTCTCTCAACGCGGTAAATTTGTGAGGGTGGCTATCGACATTGACATCAGCTCGCCCCTCCGATAGATTGTTGAACTCGACGGTGAACTAATTAAAATCGCCAATGAGGAATTACCGTTGATTTGTTTCTCCTGCGGCATGGTTGGTCATGGAGCCTTCGCTTGCCCAACCTATAACAACACCAATCCGAACGAACTCAACCTATCGGTGAGACGAGGATGCATGGACTCATCAAACCTAGACAAGACCAACTGGCGGCTGCTCCTCCTACAGTGATGTACGGTTCGTGGAACCAGGTACAGAGGAGAACACGCAGACCTCTAACCCACGCAACGACTATCGGAAGCGACAGGCAAGGCCACTCCCAACACAAACCAGTGCGGGGCTCAAGGTATGAGCCAGTGACCGACGTTGATAGAGGAATGTTGAAGGAAGCAGAATGTTTAGAAATTGAAAATCGAAGAAAGGAGCAGACGGTAGCTTCCATCTAGCCCCAAACCTGACTTTAACCCACCCCGCATCACAGTGCTAGAGCTCGTGTTATAACTGGTCCATAAGATCCTGAGCTAAGCAAGCCTACTCGCCAGCAAATGGTATCCAGACCACCAACTACAAGCCCACTGCCCATAATAGCCTAGCCCAAGCCACTCTAACAGATTACAGACACATCAAAGACGACATAATCGAACACACGACCCACTCCTCAACACATAGCCATAACCATCCCATCACATAACGAACTACTGATACAAGACCATTCCGTCACGCGAGCAATGCTCGAGGACAAAGGATGTAGAATCATGGAGGAAGATACGAGAACTAATAACTGTATCCTCCCCTCCTAACCAACACTTAACGAACATATTTTACCACCATCTAGGCCACCTGATAACAATAAGGAAATGATGGAAGAGGACGCGTAAGCTTTTGTGCCGGATACCCAAATGGAGGAGACTCTACAAATTTTACGAACAAACCCATCTTAGGTTTTGAAGGAACACATAGTAAACACTCATGATCATTAGTGTTTACTCCAGATTTTTATCCTTTGATATATCGATTTTCATATGGAACTGTCGAGGGGTTGGAAGTAAGACCTTCAGGCTCATTTTAAAGAACTACATTTGGGTCTATAAACCTCTACTCGTAATACTGGTGGAACTAAGAATTAGCAAAACCTAAGCAATGAAGTTTATTAGAAGTCTGGGTTTTGATCACTACTTCCCAGTCAAAGCAGAAGGATTTTCGAGAGGCATCTGGTTACTGTGGAATATTACTATATCGTTCGCATTCTTCTAGCTCATCGACAATTTGTGCACTCGAATATCGAGTGGGATCATACTTCCTTGATTTCATAGCCATTTACGCTAGCCCCCAGGCTGCCCTTCAACACTTCCTGTGGAATTCTCTGAACAAAATAGCTAAAATCACCACCAAAACCTTGGCTTTTGAGAGGCGACTTCAATGCCAAGCTTAAGAGTAAGGATAAATGTGGAGGGTCCAAGCTACAGTCCATAGTCAATACCAAATTTCAAGATTACGTCCAATGCCGTCAACTTTAAGACCTAGGATATATAGGACCCAAACATATTTGGAGACAAGGCTAGATTCTCACATGTCTTGACTGTGTTTTCTGCTCGACCTCCTAGCAATCCCCTTATGAACACTTCAGTTACCCATCTACCTTTTTTGAAATCGGATCATCGCCCTCTTCTGATATCTATACAAAAACGCATGCATTCTACTTGGACCACTAACTCTTTTAGCTTCCAGTCAGCTTGGTTAATGCAGGACAACTTTAGTCAATTTATCAAAGATAGCTGGAAGCCTACCATGGAAGCCTACCATGGAAGCTTTTAGTGGAGAGCTCAGACACTTTACAGAACAATTACAGAATTGGAACCGAGATAATTCGGGTAACATCTTTCATAAGAAAAAGAGACTTATGGCTCGGCTGAAAGGCATTCAACATAAGTTAGAAAACGATGAATCAGAGTCTCTTTAGGACCTGAAACAACACCTTTGCAAGGAGCTGGAATAAGTCCTTTGGCAAGAAGAACTATACTGGCAGCAACGATTGCATTGTCAATGGATAAGCGATGGGGATTGAAACACCAAGTTTTACCATGCAATAATGACTGCCAGAAGAAGGCGAATGAGGGTGACTTCACTAAAAGATGAACAGGGTTGTATGGTGTCAGACACAGACAAAATCACGAGCATCGCAACGCAATTTCTCAAGAAACTTTATACGAACGATCTGCAGATGGCCCAGGAAATCCCTAAAAAAGGATATTTTCCTCCGCTCTCACACACAGCAATAAATGCCTTGTCAAATCCTATTAACACTGAGGAAATAAAATCAACCTTTGTGAGATGGCACCGAACAAAGCTCCGGGATATGACGGACTCACTGCCTTATTTTATCAATCCCAATAGGACATAATTGGACCAGCGCTAACTTCTATTATTTAGAAAATATTTCGACATGAAAAATGGGAATCTAAGATAAATCACACTATCATGGTTCTCATACCAAAAATCTCATCCCTCACATCGATCACTCAATTCAGGCCAATAGCGATGTGCTCAATGATTTACAAAGCCATCACTAAACTTATCGTCAATTGGCTCAAACCACACCTAAACGACCTTGTGGCTCCCACTTAATGCAGTTTTGTTCTTGGATGCCTGATTACGGACAATATCTTTATTGTCCAAGAAGTTATTGACACCATGAAAAGGAGAAAAGGCAAAAAAGGGATCATGGCGATAAAAGTGGATTTAGAAAAAGCTTATGATAGACTTTCTTAGGATTTCATCAAAGATACGCCGAACGAAGCTAGACTACCGGACTCTTTGATAAATCTTATTTTGAAATGTATCTCCTTGGTCTCAATGCAAGTGATCTGGAATGGCGAGCTCAGTGAACCATTCCTTCCTATGAGAGGTATCAGACAGGGTAACCCCATTTCACCCTACATCTTCGTCCTTTGTATGGAACGCCTGGGTCACTTGATTAAAACTACTGTGTCCCTAAAGAAATGGAAGCCTATCAAATTAAGCAGACGAGGGCCTTCTATCTCACACCTGTTCTTTGTGGATGACCTAATTCTTTTCGCAAACAACGAATAAGTCAGGACAAATCATGTTGTTTCTTCTCCAAAAATATTCACCACTCTTAGACTCGTTTCCTCATCAGAGATTTAGGCTTTAAACAAATGCATGATCTGGGACGTTATTTAGGAGTGCCCATCCTACATGAAAGAGTTAACAAGAAAACCTACCAGCATATTAACAAGAAAACCTACCAGCATATACTGGATAAGATCCATCAACGCCTGTCAGGATTGGCAGTCAACCTTCTGTCACTCGCAGGGAGGACCACCTTCACTCAATTATTCATAGCGGCCCTTCCCATCTATACCATGCAGATGGTTCGTTTGCCTCGTAGGCTCTAGGACAATTTGGAGAAAATAATGCGACAATTCTTGTGGGATGCCAGTAATGGTACAAGGAAGTTAAATTTGGTCAATTGGGATACAGTCTACCAGCCCAAAGAAGCGGTAGGGTTCTGCATTAGGAAGATTAGAAAAACTAACGATGCCTTGTGAAACTAGGGTGGTCCTTGATCTCTAAACCTCAAACGTTATGGGTACAGATCTTCTCTGCTAAGTTCAACTTTCATGTTGATACCATACCCTACGAACTGCCAACTACTGGGGGTTTAATGGTTTGGAAGAGTATTAAGGCTACCTGGCATCATGTTCTTCAGGGGTTGAAATGGAGAATTTATGACGGAGTTACGACCCATTTCTAGTTGGATCATAGGGTTGAAAATCTAGGGCCTCTTATAGCCCATACAATAAAGCCTATCCCACCTTCAGACTTAGATTAGCAAACACAACATTTTGTGGACTCTAAAGGACATTGGAACTGGGAAGCATTCACCCACCTTCTCCCTCCTTCAATTTGCTTATCTATAGTAGGGATTTTGCCTCCCAAGGCCTCTTTAGGTCCCGATAAATTAATCTGGGGTATTTCAGAAACAGGACAATTCACCACAACTTCAATCTATTCTATATTATGAACCACGAGGGAAGGCCTTCCAACTCTTTATGGAAGATAATTTGGCAATGGAAGGGCCCACAAAGGATTCGATCCTCCCTATGGCTCTTCGTGTACGACCGTTTGTTGTCAAATCAACAGTGTGTTCGTAGACATCTAACCACTCATGTCGCTTGCCACTACTATCATTCTGAAGAATCCTTGCTTCATATAATGTGAGACTGCGTACGAGCCCACACCTTGTGGAATGCATTCCCTCCTCAGGTCATTGCTTCTGACTTTTTTACCCTGCAAACCCAGGAGTGGATCTTGATTAACCTCTAAACTCATCGAAAGGTAAGGGGCCTAGATTAGTCAACCATTTTCGGAACGACTTGTTGGTTTCTATGGTCTTAGAGAAATAGGGCCCTGTTCGAGGCGCAATTCTCTTGGCCAATTTCTCCGGTGCAGATAATTTTGGAGTATGTCCATCAAATCAAAATGGCATCAAGATTGCAAGAAAGAGCACACACTAGAATTTGGACTCGAAATGAACAACTTATCGGTTAGAGCAAACTTCCTCCCGGATGGGTCAAATTAAATACGGACGGATCATGCAAAAGTTTAACCTTTGCGGCCACAACAGGAGGCCTTCTTCGAGACAGCTTAGGTGCCTAGCTTGGAGGCTTTATACATAACATAGGACGATGCTCTCCTACCTCAGCTGAACTCTGGGGAGTTCTATTTAGTCTTCAGCTTGCATGGCAGAGGGGCTATTGTAAGATTGTCTTAGAAGTGGACTCGTTAATAGTTATAAACATTTTGTCTTCCCTATATATGCGTTCAATATCCCTCGATCCCCTGGTCCTCAGCATTAACGAGCTCTTTACCAAGAACTAGGTCGTTTGACCACGCCACAGTCACAAGGAGGGCAACCGGTGTGTAGACTGGCCGGTTAATTTTGCAGCTCGGTTTAAGCTTGGGAGTATTTCTCTAGAACATACACCCGTAGGGTGCATCTCAATCCTTTTAGAGGATATGTCGAGGATTTTTTCCCACGACTAGTTTTGTAAATTTTCGATTTTATTCCCTTTTATGTAAAAAAAACTTAAAAGATTTTTATTTCTTATAGTACATTTAAATTTTCGATCAATCAATTTTACTAATTCACAGAGATACCAAATGGCTATTTAAAGGATGACTTCTGAGATAGGACTCAAAAGGCATGAAGAAGTTTGAAAAGTTATCAATAATTCTCAAATCTCAAAATTTTCACCAAAAGATGATGTATAGGTTACTGGGGTACGGCTTCCATAGACATGTTAGTGATGGGCCTAGTTTGGTACAAAAATCTGACTCGTGGACAACAATTATAGATAACTAGCACTTGTATTCTTAATGCCTAACAAGCTACTTGCTACAGTACGTGTCAACTCCTTGTCATCTTATGAACATTTCTCTTGATCAATCTCTACCCCGAGTCGATCCTTTAACCCAAGAGGTGAGTGCTCATTGGCTTCTCTTCCCTCGTTATCTGCTGCATGTTGATTAGTTTCCTTTTGTTTCCTAGGTTAAACTGTTAATGGTGGTTCAGGGAGATTGGTATGAGCTAGTCAGGAGTAAGCCCTATCTCTTCTCTTGAGGTACCTTCCCTTTAAACTATCACCCTTATTCTTGATTTTCTTCTGTTTTGCATTCATGCATTCCTTTGTGTTAAAGCTGATTAATTTGCAACTAGATACTTAGGTGAGCTTTGATTTTATGGACAGGTAGGTCACTGTTGGTAGTTGAGTTTTTAAAGATTCTTGAATTGCTTTCTAGCCATAGGAGATAAATCTAGCCACCCAATGCGCTCTTCATTTCTAGTTGGGGGTTGGATATGGTGTAGCCACATGAGAAACATAGAAGGCGTAGGGGACATTGATCGGGGTTGTTAGGGTAAGTTGGGTTGTCTAATATAGGGATTCTACCTAGCATAACCATCCGTAAAAAGAAATACCTTGGGTTATAGTGCATTGCATAGTTATAACCATTATGTATCATAATTTTATCGTGGTTTTAGTATTCAAAATTTTTCATAATGTATTTTAATATGTTCAAAATTTGATATTTTATTTATTTTTGCAGGATAAGGTAAGAAGATGCCATTTAAATAGAAAAATAAATGAGCATTAATCTAAATTTAAAAATTTAAATAGGCAAGAAATCTCAATAATAACCAAGAGTGATAAGAAGATTTAGGCTAATAAAATATTTTATTTTTCAAATTGATATCAAATTACAAAAATCAAAGTGAAATCTAAATCTTACATGAGGGCATGTTTACTAAAGATTTCAAAATTTAAATATCAAAAGAAAAATATGTTAAAATTGATTTAAAACCTTATTTTGGTCAAATTTGAGTGAAAATCATTGAAGATATGATATGGGGGATTTAAAGGATCATTACTATGAGCTTTTCATATGGGTTTTGAAGGTTATATATAGAGCTTAAATGTGAAGGAGCAAGGCATTCAATTTCTAGCCACAATTTTTAGGTTTTTAAAGTTCTTTTGTTTTCTCATTTCCTTAGTCAAAATTAGAGTAGTTTGTCTTCAGTTTTAAGTAGTAAGGATGATTATTATTGGCTAAGTCTCTTATTCTTAGTTGAAGAAAGTAGAAACTCTTTTGGAATTTTGAAGATTGAAAAGTACTTGGGTCTAATAGTGTGTTTCATTCACTCATATATTGAAATGCTTTTCTATGTTTCTATTATATGATTATTTTTTATTAATGTCTAATGCACTTTACTAGTTGAAATTATAACATACTAACATTCAAGTTTAAATACATAAAAGTTCAATTGTTTTAATCATTTTTAGCAATTAGGGGTTCTAATTTATTGCATCAGAAATTATTTCTCTAAAGGAAAACATTCAACTAGATTAAATGTAAGTCTGGATATTATATTGTCTTGCTTTGATAGTCTTTCTTTTCGTAAAACTATTGTATAATCAAAATTTAAATCATATATAAGGTTGTTAAGAAATAATAGTTAATTTAATTAGGAGTTTTCGATTAACTAATCCAAAGAAATGATGGATATTTAGTATCATATTGAATATATAATGATGAAATAATTATTTTGTACCAATGACCAATCGTAGTTTCAAAAGGTGGAAGCAACCACAAACTAAAGTTTGTTTTATTGAAAATTCTTATGTTATTACTTCCTTTATTTTCTTCATTGCAAAACTCATCGACCCCTTCTTTTATTAATTATTTTCTGTAATGATTCGAGGGCTAGAATTCCTCGTACAGTTGACTCCTATATTCCTATATTACGTTTGTTTAATTGCAAGAATTTAGGAAATAATTCGGAGTATCTATGACAGTTTTACCAAGCCTATGGAAGTTTCAGGTATAGGGGAAGAGCAATTTCTTACATGAATAGTTAGTGAAAGCACCAAAGATATGTTTCACCCATATATAGGAGTTATCCACCCCAGATTTAGGTGTATACAAGAATCTGAAACTTCCTAGTTACTCCTAGACTTGGTTATACTAGTCCAAATTTAATTAGGAATATAACCATCTTATAGCTTTTGTATGCGACATTGATACCATTAGGGGTGAATTGATTAGGGAACCAACTGAACACCAATTGCCAAACCAAAAGGAAGTGTATTCTCCATTCTTTTGGTCTACATAATATGTTGAGCTAAAGGTGGTTCCTTAATCGAAGAAGAAGTTTCATGAACCATGATGAATATGTATTAACACTTACTTTCCATAGGCTCTTGCCTTTTAAAAGGTAAGAGTGGATCCACTTAACCTTTAATGCCTCTTTATTGGTGAGTATTCTCCAGAGTCTTGTGCATAATAGGACTTGGTTTGTGATTTTTAGTGGCTGAACTCTTAGTCCTCCACCTTCTTTAGACTTCAAATTGTGTTCCAAGTTACTTTGTAGTGAGCCCTAGCTTCCTCAACTCAATTACATAGAAACCTCTTAAATAACCTTTGATTGTCTTTGGTAACTCCTTTAGCTAAAAATATTAAGGCAGTTCAATATATGTGAAAAGATTGCAAAATAATTTGAATCATAGTTAGTCTTCATGTAAAAGACAAAGCTTTTATACTCCAATTGAACATTCTTTGTTGGATCTACTTAAGTAGAGAAATGTAGTCCCTGTGAAGATTTTTTGGAGGAAATTGGGAGGACTTGGTGTGTAAATGGAGGCTCTTTGCGTTTAATGCTTTGATATAGAGGAAAGCCAAATGGCAAGTTGTATCCCACTCTCTGAAATTATTAGATGGCTCTTGTCCATATTGATAGCTAAGACTAATAAAGTTTTGAGTATCAATAAGGAGGCTATAACTAGTGATATAGATTTATCTTTACCTTGCAAAATAATAGGTCATTTAGTAAAATATAAGTTAAAGAGTTTGAGTTTCTTGCATTTATTGTGATACTCAGAGTTAAGATCTTTAGAGATGTTAATAGAAATCAATCAAGTAAGAGTCTCTATACATAGTATAAATAGGTATAGGGAGAGAGGCTCTCTTCTTCTTAGCCCATTACCTCACTGGAATTGCCTAGTGGAAGAACTATTGACTATGATGCAAAAAGACGAGGTGCTAAATGGTGCCAAATCGGTTGGTATGTACTATACCGATTTTGAAATGGTGCTAAATGGACCAAAATAGTATTAGCTTTCAATATTGACCACTATATAAAATACTGGTCAAGTATCAGCTAGATTTGGAAATTTAAGAAATTAAGGGACTAAATTGCAAAAACAAAAGTTAACCTACCTTAAATCACAGTTGAAGCCTAACTCAATCATTCTCCTCCTAACATTTGGTCAACCCTGCTCACTCTCTTTACAATCTGCTCAATGCCTGAGCCTCGGCTCTTAGCCTCACTAACATCCAGTTTAGTCACTGCATTGATGGTTTCCTTCTATGTCACAATTATAGGCTTATAGCCCATCACAATTGTAACCAGTCCACCAATCCGCTTTCGCCCTTTGCAATCTACACAACCCGTTGCCCATCCTCACACAACTCTCTATTCTATCATCCTCGATCCTCCACTTTTTTCCTCTACATGAAACCCACATAAATCACTATCTTCCTTTGTCTTTGTCCTTAACCATCGTCCTCTATAGTTGTCCTTCACCATCCTAGTTGCCTCAAGGTAGCCAAATGTCAATCATGTGTTGTGTTGAGTGTTGTGACTGTTATTTGTGTTGAATCTGTTGATTATTGAATGAAATAAAATAGAATCAAGTTTTATGTTGTCTATCTTATATAAGTGTTTTTGAGATTTGAGGAATATAGAGTAAAATATGTGTTGTTTTGGATATGAAATTCTAAATAAAATATTGTGTTGATTAGAATTATTGAATGAAACATTGTCTTAATAGAGAATGAAAGTTAGTGAAAAATTAGTTAATGAAAGATTAAAATTATTGACAAAATCATAATGAGGAATTAGTGAATAAAAGATTAAAATAATTATACACAAATTGGGTTATACATTGTCATAAAGCAATTGCCATAAATTGAGTTATAAATTGAATTGTGTGACTATACAAAATAGATTAATTTATGGTTGAATTATATGATTGAATAAATAAATTTTTAATCATACAAAATGAGTTATAGTTATGACTTTGTGGTTAAATTATGTAATTATACAAAATGAGGTTCCCTTTATTTTGATATGCAGTTATTAAGTTACTTTTGATATATGTCATTTATTTTTGTAGATAAATGAAGGGAACCTTATGTATTCTTGATAATTTAGTCGCTTCATAAAGATTTGATGATCCAATTTAGGATCATGCTAGATTGATTCTTGAAATGAAGAACTATACCATTTGTTTGTATTGTAATAAACATTTGAAAGGTAGGGGAATAATAAGATTAAAGAAGCATTTAGTTTGGATAAAAGGTGATGTTGAGCTTTGTGAGAGTGACTCATAATGTGAAGTAGCAAATGACAACTTTGCTTGAAGAGTATCAACATGAGAAAGATAAAAGAAAAGACAGAATTATGAAATTAGTAGTGAAAGTTCTTTTCTTGATAGTTAAGATGATACTTATGATGTTGAAGGTAGTTTTCTTACCTACCAAGAAGGAAATATTGCTTATGACGTGAGAAAAAGAAGACAAGTGTCTAACTTTTTTGTACCATGAACAATTCATAGAACTTAACGTTCAATCTGTAATACTTTGTAATATAACCAAGTGACTCATAATGTGAACATGACAATGGTTATTCAAGTATATCATTCAATGCTACCTAGTCTTATTATTACCAGCCTATGGTGGGTAATATTGCCTCTTATAGTTTATGATATAAACTTCTTCAATTGATAACTATAGAGCTAAATTTTTGACTAGCTTAGCTTATGAAATGAATAGCTTTTTTTTGGATAAAAAGAAAAGTAACTTAGGTAACTTATAAGTGTTCAATTATGTGTGATGGTTAGAGAAATAGAAGGTAAAAGTCTATTATCAATTTGTTTGGTCTATTCTACTAAGGGAATAATATTTTTGAAGTCTGTTAATGCATCTAACCTTGTTAGAAATTATGATACTCTATTCTAGATATTTGATGAAGTTGGGAATAAGTTAGACTAGAAAATATTATTGAATTCATTACTAACAATGATTCTACTTACAAAATAGTTAGAAAAGATTACAGACTCTTTGTGTCACATATTGCATTAATCTAATGTTTAAAAATAAAGAAGAAGTTAGATACTTTCCTATCATTGATGAAAATGTTTAGAAATAAAAAAAAGTGACCAAGTTCATTTGTTATCTTACATGGGTCCTAAACTAGATGAGAAAGGATTTCTCTTTGGCAAAAATTTATGTTATCTTACTATTACAAGATTTGAGACTAATTCTTATCATTTCAATGTTTTGTTATGATGAAGAAGGAGTTGATATAAATGTTTATAATTAATAAGTGAGTTGCATCTCAATATGTTAAGTCTAATATTTGCTTAGAGGTTTTTAGAATTATACTTGAAGATCATAAATTTTGGTCTCAATGTTAGTTTGTCATATAAGTTTATAAACCTTTGGTGAGAGTACTTCACCTGAATCAAAGATAACAATGAGTTATTTTTATGATGCTCTAGAGGGGGCGAAGGAAGCAATCAAAGTCAATATGAAAATAGGTTTTGTTGATATACACCTTATCTTGTAGTCATCAATGAGAGATGAGAAGGATAACTTCCTCTCTATTATTTTGTAGCTAGGGCATTTTTGAATCCTAGCGTTTATTTTATACTAAGTTCTACAAAACAAAAACTGAAGTTAATAGGAGAATGTTATTAACTACAACAATTATTGTCTATAAGATGATGAAAGATTTCCTAATCTCATAAATGGAAGTTTATAAGGATGTTTATGGTGTTTTTAGGATGCATGTTACTATTTGTGAAAGACAAAACTTAATCTAAGTATATATTTGTTCACTTTTGTTACTTATTGGAAATTAATCATCACTTTATTTTGTTTATAAGGTTATTTTTATTGTCTTATAGTTACTTAATAGAACCAATTCAGAAGTGGTATTTTAGAGTTCCAAAGGTTTGTAAGTATAATTTTGAGTCAATGTGTGAGTGTAACAAGATATGAAAAAATTGGATCACATTTAAATTCATTTATTCTAAGAAATGGAATAAATTGGAACACGTCAAATTGAACACTTAGTCTTTGTTAGATACAATCTATAACTTTAAGTAAGTTATGTTATTATCATTTAAGTTGAATATAATCTCTTAGTAATTTAATTTTATTTGTTTACTTGGACTCTTACTAGAACAAATTAGTTTTGTAGATCCAATTTTTCTTGATCATATCGATTATTTAGTGGATTGGGTTTTTGAGGAACTAGTTTGATATATAAGAGTGACTTGGAAGATAATCTCAGATAAAAAGATATTAATATGTCATTTGGTGCAAAATTTGAATGATTGTGATAATGAGGATCCCTTCAATGATGGAATTTTGTATCAAATGAAAATTGAAGTAAATGCAATTTTAACAAATATTTTATTGGATGAAGTTATAGGTTTTCATTTCTTCTCTTTTAATTTCATTTATATTTGATGCATACGTTAAATTCTATATATATAATATAAATATAAACTTTTAATTGTAAATATTTTTGTTTTAGATTTCATTTCTAGTTGGTTATGTTCTTCAGCACGAATTCTTATTGTAATACTCATGGATTAATGAAACTTTATTTTATTTATTTGATGTTTTGATATAATTATTCTTTATTATATGATGAAATTATAGCATTTTAATTAATTTTTATTATCGTTAGTTTTATATTTGTATGATGATCAAATTACATTTTTTATTTGATGTTTTGATATAATTATTCTTTATTATATGATGAAATAACATTTTAAGTAATTTTTATTATCGTTAGTTTTATAATTTGATTATTTTTTATATGTGAAATATGTCAAAAGTAATAATGCTAGAAATAAATAGATTGTTGTTATTTTAAATTTTTATTAATATGACTTTTGCAAACAAGGTTGATGAAAATTATGAATTATGTAACACAATATATTGAGGGACTATTTTGTAATTTAAAAAATTAAGTACTATTTTATAATTTTAAAAAATTACTTGAAATGATACTCGAAATTGACTAGTATAAGTGCAACACCATACCAAAACTAAATCTAATATTGGTATTAATACGGTACTTATAACATTTGTTGGGACCCGATCCGGGAACCGGATCCCAACCGAAAAACGAAACGAAAGTTGCCGAAACCGAAGCGGATTCAAATCGGATAATCGAATACGAATCATAACTGACGACAAACAAAGCGAAAGCGGAGGCAAAGCTAGCGAAACGAATCGAATAAGCAAATCGGATACGAATTGAAAACTGATATGAAACAGATCGAACCAAAGCAAACAAATCCGACATCCGAAAACAAAGAACAGAGAAAAGCGTCGCGTTGGAATTCCTGAACTAATCCATACGAAAATCCGGTGTATTTTTTTTCTTTCTTTCTTATATTCATTTATCAAACTCATACAAAGCAAACTTATGTCCTTTTTCTTGGAAATTCTT
>JAOTIZ010000002.1:20025502-20037831 GCA_027123425.1 Erythroxylum panamense | reverse complement strand
ATATATGAATTAAAATGAGTATCTTAAGCATTTTCATGTCAATAATCGCTAAGTGTAAATGATTAAATATATCAACACTTAAACACATATCACCTACTTTATTCTTTAAAAACATACATGATTCCTGGTTTATTTAATAATGCCATTATCGATAGTCAACTATTATCATGATATGAAACTCATAATTCCCTTGAAATAAATTCCTTTACTTACACGGAGATAAATCACAACATTACAATCTAAGACATAATCAAGCAACCAACTTGATTATTCAACTATGAATAAATTAATTTAGATTCTAATAATATACATGTTTCTCATACATCTCCATGTATATGTATATTAATTACAAAAGTATCTTGGTACCTTATGACTGCTTATATTATGCTTATACAAATAAACCAAACTCTTTTGTTTTATTAATAATAAATATTTGCATTAAAAAACATTTGGAAGCAGCTTAAGTTATATGTAAATACACTTGCTTTCTAGGACACTATATTTACATAACCCTAATAATCTTCCAGTTTCCCTAAAGCAAGTTTGACATATCCCTCATTCCCATCCCTTCTAGGTGACCCTCAAAACTCTTTTGAGACATTATCTTAGTAAATGGATTAGTTTATTCTGTGGAGTCTTTATCGCATTCACCTCACCACATTGTATTATCTCCCTTATAAGATGATACTTTCTCTCAATGTGCTTAGCAGCTTTTTGGTTCTGAGGTTCTTTAAAATTAGCCATTGCCCCACTATTATCACAATAAAATGTAATGGCCTTTTTTACCTCAAGAACTACCTCCAAATCATTTAGGAACTTGTGGAACCAGACTGCTTCTTTTGCTACTTCACAAGTAGCAATATGCTTAGCCTTCATAGTTGAATCAACAACCCAAGATTGTTTGACACTCCTCCAGAATATCGCTCCACCTCCTAAAATAAATATAAAACCACAAGTTGATTTCCTTGAATCAACATTTGATTGGAAATCGAAATCTATATATCCTGTCAGAGTAAGGTTACTTCTAGAGTAAACAAACATTAATTTCTTCATCCTATGAAGATAGTTTAGTATGCACTTAACCGCAATCCAAAGCTTCATTCTTATATTAGACTGGAATCTACTTACTAGTCCCACTTCGTAATAGATATCCGGTCTAGTGCAAAGCATAGCATGCATTAAACTTCTAATTGCCGAAGCATATGGAATTTTGTGCATGCATTCGACATTCTCTTGGGTCTTAGGTGCTTGTTCCTTTGAAAGTTTGATTCCATGTCTAGTAGGTGTGAAACCCCTCTAGGAATCCTACATGACAAACTTATTGAGCATGTTCTCAATATAGGTTAATTGAGACAAGGCTATCTGTTGGTTTTATGATCCCTTATAAGCTTGATCCCTAGAATATAGTTAGCCTCTCTTAAATCCTTCATTGAGAACTGTTCATTCAGTTATCCTTTGACTGTAGATAACATTTCTACATCATTCCCAATGAGTAGAATGCCATCGATATACATAATTAGGAAAATAACTTTGCCTTCTTATATCGTTTTATAGCACAAGGCTTATCTAGGTTTTGTATGAACCTATAGTTTTTGATAGACTTATGGAACCTAATGTTCCAAACTTAGATTTTTGCTTAAGTCCATAAACGGACCTCTACAATTTATTACCTGGCTCAACGAATCCTTCTGGTTGGGCTATATAAATGGTCTCCTCAAGATCCTCATTAAAAAATTCGATCTTCACGTCTATTTTCCATATTTCATAATCAAAATAAGCTCCTATGGCCAAAAGAATTATGATGAATTGAAGTATGGCAAGTGGTGAAAAAGTCCCCTCATAATCTATACCTTCTTTTCGAGTATAGCCTTTAGCTACCAATAGAGCTTTAAAATTCTCTACCTTTCCATTTGATCCTTTTTTCCTTTTGAAGATCCATTTACACCCTATGGCTTGTACGTCTAGTGGTAGATCTACAAGGATTCAAACTTCATTGGTGTACGTGGAATGAGATCCATTTCTTCTTATTTTGAGATGGCAATTATGCTTTCTCCTAGACCTAGATACCTGTCTGGTTGTCTCACAATCCTTCCACTACGTCTAGGCACCACTTAATGTTCAGGATGCTCTTCTGATTTAACTCTTGAATCCATCTTGACATCTTGTTTTTCTATATCCAAATCAACTCTTGGGTTGAATGAAATATCTAACTCCTTTAGTACTACTTCACTTCTTCCTTTGTATTTTCTCACAAATTCTTCCTCCAAGAAGGTCACATTTGTTGACACAAATACCATCCTGTCCTGAGGACTGTAAAAATACTACCCTCATGTACCCATAAGATATCCTACAAACAAACATACTTCTGACCTTAGTTCTATCGTTATAGATTCAAGCCTTAGAACATAGGCTGGAAAGTCCCAAGTCCTTAAGTGTCATAATGAAGGCACTCGGCTGGTCCATAACTCCCTAGGTATTTTAGGCACTGACTTGGATGGGGCAAAGTTAAGAAGATAAGTTGTCGTTTGTATGGCATATCCCCAAAAACATTCTAGAAGGCTAGCGTAGGACATCATTGATCTTACCATTTCTAATAGAATCCTATTCTTCCTCTCGGCTACACCATTTTGTTAAGGCGTTCAAGGAGTTGACAAGTTGGAAATAGTTTCATTGTCAATTAGAAATTGTTGGAACTTTCCAGATAAGTACTCACCACCTCGATCCGATCGAAGTTGTTTTAATGGCTTGCCTAACTATTTCTCAGCTTCAGCTTTGAATTCTTTAAACCTTCAAAGGACTCAATCTTTTTATGCATCAAATACAAATAGCCATATTTAGAGTAATCATCTATAAAGGTTATAAAGTATTCATAACCTCCTTTAGGTTGTACATTCATGGGCTCACACACATCAGTGTGTGCCATGTTTAACGTGGATTCAGATTTGCTTCCTTTATAAGGAAATGAGACCTTGGTCATTTTTCCTTCAATACAAGATTCATAGGTGGCTAATGGATCATTATCCAAGCCCATAAGGATCCCATCCTTCACTAACCTATCAAGTCTTTTCTGATTGACATGACCCATTTTTAAATGCCACTGATATTTTGAATTAATATTAGAGTCATTGGGTTGTCTTGGTTTTATTAATTTTGTGGTGTTTAGTAAGCCTATCATAGGTTCTATAAAGAACAATCCCTATTTATTCACTCACTTTTTTTGGTAGTGTTAGTGTGTTTTGTTGTGCTTTTGACCAATTCTTGTATATTTTCACATTCAAAATGGGTCCAAGAATCAAGCAAACCATCAAATGATCACAATCTACAGGAAAGGTTCATGTATTGCCGCGCGGTGCATGGAATAGAGCAGCAAACTTTGGAGCATCTTTTTTTGATATATTTGGAAGAAGAAGGTATTCAATTCCAAAATCTTCATTCTAGAAATGCATGTATGCCTAGATACTTTGATTTTGATATCTGGGATAATTTAGGGTTGAAATAAAAGGTTGAGAATTTGGCTAGAAAAATTCAATAGGATAAGTTTATTAATTTTACCTTTGTTATGTATGAGTAATTGACCCGTGAATTTTTTTTACCTCTTTTTAATTTGAATTGAGTAACCCTACTAAAATTTGGTTTCGGTTGCAAGGTCAACCATACCAATTGAATTATAAGATTATGTGTGAAATTGGTGGATTCCCGAAATCAAACATTGTTGATCAACATGATATCTTTCGTGCCAAGAGGTATTGGACCCAATTAACTAGGTTGGATAAGTAGCATCATTCATTTTAGGAATTTTGTTACGTATATTGATAATTATAAGTCAATTGAATAAGTAGCATCATTAGTAATCTTTCATAAGGAGGATTAGCTAAAATAAATGAGATAGGCCATGTGAATATAAAAAAAGTGTATATCTTTAGTAAATAATTATTCTACTGGCCTTTGGGTTATGAATAAAGCTAGTAGCCAGTTAAGATTGTGATACAACTGAGTAACCAGGGACATTCATAACAAAATGTTTGTCTTCATGTCAAAAAGCTAAAATAACATTCCAACCAAGCTAATTAATAAAACATAACCTAGTTGAGTGACCGGGGGCATTCACGACAAATTTTTTTCCTTCACGTCAAAAGACTAAGTCAACGTTAAAGAAAATGATACAAAAAAGTGGTGTTTCGATAAATAAATCCTACCAATCTTTGGAAATAGCAAGAATTTTCATGAAAAGTTACTTAGTGATTGTTGCAATTTTGATTGACTACAATTTATCAATGTGTGTAGACAAGGGCTTTAGGTTAATGAATATTATGTTAATTATTGATTAGTATGTATATTCAATCCAAAGTGCTTAGCCATAAATTACATAGGTTAATAAATTAGAATAACTTAAATGATTGTTGTTTAAGGTTAAAATGGTTTCATGAATTTAGATGTCATTGTATCATTAGTGCATGTGCATGAATGTATGTGTTATTGTTTGGTTTGTTTGAGTTTGTTTTTGTTTTTGTTTTTGTTTTAGGACAAGCGAAAGTTTAAGTATGGTGATGTTGATAGTTGTAGTTTATATTATGTTTTGGTAGCTGTTTTAGTGTGTTTATAGGTGTTGATTAGATGATTATTGCATGTTTAAGCTTAGAATTATGTTAATGTGATTTTTTTGTTTATGTTTTTAAGTGTTATGTGGTTTAGGGCATGATTTTGGACCTTAATTTTATGTTCTTAAGGTGTTTTGATGTGTTTTTTAATGTATGAACCCCGATAAATGAAGATTGAAGGAAGTTAAAGCAAGCTTGGGCTAAAAGGTAAGGTCACAATTGTGACATGAGTATCACGGTTGTGACAGAAGACCCTACTTAGGGTCATGATCTTAACAAAAGAGTTTTATATTGGGTCATAATTATGATACCCATGTCACGATCGTGACAAAAGATCTTTATGTTGACAAACACTTGCTAGATATAGGGTTTTTTATCTGTTTTAATGTTTGGAGGGTATTTTTGGACAATGTGACTTGGGTAAGAGCTAAAATTTAACCCTAAGTCAAACATTAACTATTTAAGAACATAATGAGACCTAAAAAAAACCTAGCCTCCGTCTTACCAAATTGAGAAAGAAGTAAGGAAGAACAAGAAGGGAGAAAGAGGAGCAGCAGTTGTCCAACTAACTCCAGACCAGTCCAATCAAGTTTCTTCTCTCTTTCTTTTTTTATTATTTCCTTTATCTTGATGTATGAACTGGGATTGAGAATGTCGTGCATGTTGATGATGTTCTAATTTCATATTAGGTTTTGTTCTTTGACTCATTTTGTGGTGATTATTTTTTATTTCAGTGAAACGTTTTGAGTGGTGTAATATTTGTATTTGCTTATACTTCATTGATAAATCAAAAGAGTGAGTCAATAATAATCCAATTAGGTTGGGTAATGATAAGTCACACAAATATCATATCGATAATCATATGAAGAGAGATCTTATGTTAGAACCCAATTATTCGATAGTACGAAAAACCATGAGTAGCATAGGTTTATTGATAAATTCGAAGGCATTTTAATAATTACCATGAAATCTCAAAATAAGTTGGGAATGGAAAATTGTTGGATCATTTACACAACAAAGGAAATTAAACTTAAACCATATAAAGGGATCAAAAAATCTAGAAAGTCAAGAAACTAAATCTAGAAGATAAAATAAGAGATTTTAGTAGCTTTACAAGGAATAACACTAGCATACTATTAGCACTAATAGAAAATAAAGTGCTAAATAAACAATGAGAATAAAGACAGGGAAAGTGGAAATATGATTCACAAAGGACAAATCCTGGGTAATACTTTCATAAGAGAAAATGGTGTGATGATGGGAATGAGACCTAGAGTGAGTGACAATAAAAAGTAGATCTTGTGACAGGGGTACACTAGTAGTATCTTGATAATGTGAAAATGGTGCAACAATTGATACTTGAATTTAATTGTGAGAGGAGTTCAATGTTTTTAGGGATTTACCCTAACTTATCAGTAATTTTTGAGTATTTTTGTTAATTTTTTAAAATTATATTTGACTAATAAATTTTAGTTTAGGAACGTCAGGCACATATGTGCTTCAACTTTCAATTCAAGCCTTGTCAATAATATTATCAAAAAAATCTTAACAACTATTTTTATGAAAAGTCAAAAAATTAAAATATTTTAGGTAACTTTTTAAAGTTTGATCTAATATTACAAAATTAGGTAAATCAAAATTTTTATTATTAATTCTATGAAAAATTGATATGAAATTGTACGAGGACAACAATTTTGGACGACTGACCAGACCTTGGTTAATTTCTTTTGGCTGTCAAACCAAGATCCAAGCTTTTATTAATTAAATAGAATTATAAAGTGTTTGGTTCGCCTGCTAGAATAGATAAGGAAAGAAATAATGATTCTTTAGGAATAAAATAAATGAGAAATGAAATGAGTATTATTTAGTTTGGTTTATTCCTAAGAATTTCTAATGATGACATCATGCTAAAGTTTGGTTTGATAATATAAATTTGCAATGACAAAGCAATAACTAATAAAAAGACTAAAGTATCCAAGTAATTCCCACTAACTACATTATTATTATTGTTGTTGTTGTTGGGGTTAATTACCGCAAAAATCTAAATTTTCATCAATTTTTTAATTATGACCTGAACTTTAAAAAGTAGCAATAAATTGTTCAAACTTTTAATTTTTTCAATTCTATTCCAAACTTTAAAAAGTGGCAATAAAATACTCAAATTTTCAATTTTCTTCAATTCTGGCATGACCTTATCTATTATTTTCCTTATGTCCTTAGCCTTTGTTTTCTATTTATTTTTCTGACATTCCAAACTACTCTCGCATTACAACTTACTACATCAGTAGGATCTTCTTTTTTCTGCGTAATCTAAAAATCAAAGAGTGAGGACATCTAAAGAACAAACTGAAAACAAAAGGAAAAATTGAAATCAAAGTGTAAGATCGTCGGGACTGAGTAATCTGATTTAAGTCATTTTTAAACAATTATTTTGTTTTAATTATGTGATTAAACGATATCATTTCATTAATCTTCATTTGTTGTGTTAATTTTGGCTGACGTGTATTAATAGTTAAAGATTCTGAAACACTTGGTAAGTCAAGTCAACAAACTTAACTGAAACATTAACGTCGAGTTAGAATTAAAAAAAATTAAAAATTTGAGCACTTTATTATTGCCTTTTGAAGTTCGAGCTAGAATTAAAAAAATAGAATGTTTGGGCATTTTATCACCACTTTTTAAAGATCAGGCTATAATTGAAAAACTAACAAAATTTTGGACTTTTTTTGTAATTAACCCTCATTGCTATTAACTTTATTATTATTATTATTGTTATTATTATTAATAAAATAATTTTATTCTTCTTATTATTATTAATTTATTATTATTACTATTTAGTCTTCTTCTTCTTCTTCTTCTTATTATTATTATTATTATTATTATTATTATTATTATTATTATTATTATAGAGTAATTATGTAAATTTCTTAAAGATATTTTTGTCTAACATGTCCTCAATTTTATTATCAACCACTTAAAATAGACTTAGAATAGGTAAAAATAGAGAAGTTATGGGTTTACTTATCCCCCAAACTTAAGGAATAAGTAAACCCTTAAATTATATATTCAGTATATTTTTTTCAACCAAAAAAGAAAATAACTTATTACCATAAATAAATCAAGAATGGAATAATTATTCCAGTCAACCAAATATAGTTGTGTTGGTTATTGCAGTGAATATTTTACTGCAAGGGCCTTGCCATTAGGTTAGACGCAGGTACTTCATACATTAGATGATAGGCAGTAGAAGCATAGCATAATCAGGACAATACAATATCCATAGACTACTTTTCGTAAAGAGCATTTCTGGTTTTAGAAATCATTCTTGGCTACATTATTAAATCCTAGGAAAAATCCTTCATATCTCTGGGATGTCCAAGAACATTATTAGTTGGCCTTTTAAATTTACGTCACTTCTAAGTCAAATCATAAATAATAGGTTGATGTGAAGACAGAATAAGAACCCATTGGTTTACATCACAACCCCCGTAACACATGAAGAATATTACCATACCATTGATCTACTGTTGAAATTTCACAAAATTGGATTCTCATCATCGTTTAAGATCTTCAACTTCAAGCACAAACGTTGAAGGAAAAGCTATAAAACTCAATGCAGCAAGTCAGAAACTATAAATCGCTACAAACTGGAGCCCCATCAGATATTTTTTCACATAATTTACGGATCTAATGATCACTAAGTAGCATTTGTACCAGTCTTCTTTCTCAGTAGGTGTTGCAGGTCAAGCCCATTAACCTTGGCAGCAAGTATGAAGTCATTCTCTGACAGTCCGCCTGTTCAGACAAAACGCTGAGCACATAAAACTGCAAGAGAAATAGCTGGGTAGTTGCAGGCCAGATTAAAACCCGGAGTAAATAGTGCCCAGTCAATAAACGTCATTGTTAAGTATATGTTGGCCAGCTACGGAATAAAAGACTTAAATGATGGTTCCAAGAAACCAGAGGGATCATCATAAGTTTACAAATTCAACTCTTGCACAAGTGTATAAACAAATAATATTGAACTTAGAAAACCTCACCAACTGCATGGGTCCATATTTCAATCTTTACATTGTTCCAGCCAACAAGATGAAGATCCGGATGATGACCTGAATTTTCATTCAAATGAATGACTTGGACAAGAATAAGTTCCCTGCCAATTGATAGCTAATGCCTCCATATAGGCCATATAACAGAGTATTACCTTCTAACTCAGCAACATTCCCCACAAGTTGAAACAGTTCCAATCCTTTGGTGAAACTTTTCACTTTCCACGTACGATTCAGCTTTAGAATTCCATCTTCATTCACCAAATTCCACCCAGGTACCTTTAAGGGAAAGGAAAAGGGAAAAAGAAAAACTTTAACAGTCAAAGAGAATGTTTACGCACAAAAGAAAACTGATTGCAAATTAAATGTAAAACCTTTGGCATTATCTCCATTGCACTTTCTTCTGTCATGGGTCGCAGGTGCTTTGTATCACACGGCACACACTTCTTATCAGACAAATCTAGCAGAAAATATATCAGGACAATCAAAAGTTGTTTCCAGGTAGGCAGGTGAGTGTATTATAGAAAGTGTATGAAACCTTGGTTAATAAAATCAAGCTCTAAAGTGAGCTAGGGTTAGATTCAAACATCAACCAGCCAAGTAAACTTCTATGCATGTTAAATTTGAGGTCTATTCACCAAAAATAATTAAACGTATAATTTTTACTGGTTCTTCAAAGAGATAAGATCAGTAATGTAGTACAATGAATTATACAAGCCTGAAACCACAACCTCATACTTAAACTGTGTAATAAGAGAGAAGAACAAATATTAAACAATAATGAGTGGCAAAAACATTGACAAACATAAAAATTTGTTGATGTTGACGCAAAATGACTGATGCAGATTTCTATTCGCATATCTTGTAGGGATAATATGATAAGCTACGTTCAGAAAATGGGAAGGCCCAAAACTGTATATTTTAGGCTGCAGTTCCTTGTATTGGGTGACTAAACTTGATTTCCTTGTCAATTTTATAATAAATATAGCTACCCTCATTTACTTGGAGTCTGTTTGATTCCACTTAAGTTTTTTTTTCTGTTTTCATTTTCAAATTTAGTAACAAGGTTTTGTTTAGTTGAGTTTTTGGATAGTTTTTTCCTATTTTCATAATTTATAAAAAACCATAAAAAATAGTTTTAGTTTTTGTCATAATATGATTTTATTAACAACTAAATAAATGCTATTTAATAATTTAATATTAAATATTAATAAAATTATGACTAATAAAATTTAATTATTTGAATAACTAAAATAAATTTTAAATAAAATTTATCTCAAAAAATTTACATTCGATAATTACTTGACAAATATATTTTAAATTTAAAATATCATAGAAGAAATAAATCTTAATGTTTTTTAAAAATTACTTGTTACATTAAAATATTTTTAAGAAATATTTAATTTTAGATAATAACATGGACTATAAAAATTAAAATATATTTTTGTAAATAATATTACTTTGCAAATAAAATTTTACAATTTTTTTTTTGAAAATTAAAAGATGGACTTTCTATAGATTGAACTACATCCAAAAATTACAAGAGTTCCTGGCTTGCCGCCAACTCTCATGAGAAGAGATAATTACAATTATGTGAAATATTCTACTAGACTATAAAACATGAATCTCCTTGAAGTAATTGAGATGCATCTATAAGCACCAAGTTCGCTTCATATTCGTAGAGAGTGAGTGATGTGCATTCTTTGCATAGAGATGAGCTCAAAATTTTACAAATTTATTAATTATTCAATTATGTATTTTCAACAAAATATGATGAATTTATTACTAAATATTATATATAAGATATTATAATAAAGTTAATAACTAAGTTAATTCATAAAATTAAATTTATGTCTAACTTTTATTTTTTATTTTATTAGTGTCAATAAGAAAGTGTAAGTATTGATATTATCCATCAAATAGTTTTTTTCCTTTAAAAAAATAGAAATCAAAATCATGAAACAAAAAACCAAAAGTCAATGAAAAAATAAAGGTGTAACTAAACGACCCCCTAAAGCTATATGGTATTGTGGAGCCAAAGTCTCTCTAGAGCCCCAAAACTATAGACAACAAAATAGAAAGGCAAACAACAATGGACGTACACTTACAATTGGCTAATAGAGCAAATTAGTCAAAGGTCACCATAAGGCACAAACCTCCAATAGCGCAAAATGCTCTAAATCCATATATTGAGTTCGCATTGGATGACCTGAGATGATTCCATAATATCTCAGTCACTTGGGAATTGGAGCTGCACCTAAGTATAAGAATTCATTTTTATGCACTTCTTTGAAACAAGTTTCAAGTCGAAGATATGCAAATGATTTACAAGCACACTAAGGAAGTGAAAATCAAAGATGATATGAGAAATCTTATTTTCAAATTCATATTTGATTCACATTGATTCCTAAACAAATGATGGTCATGGTCAATGCAATCACTAGAGAGCCAAATGAAAATCAATCATGCGCCGCCAAGAGAAAACAGGTTGAGTATTGGAAACTTTATTATAGATATCCTTAGTTATGATGCTATACTTGTGTGCAGAATGAACCCTGAATTTCCCCAACATTAAACAGAAGTCAAACCTTGATCATGTGATAGACTAAACAAATCATAGCCGTCTGATATATTGAATTCCAATGTTAGTGTACATAAAGGTTAAACATTGAGCAACCCGACATTGTACAAGTCCTGAGGTTTGGAGAAAGTCTTGCAAGCAGAAAAAGAGTATTGTAATGCAAACATCAGCAACTTTTTCCATTTTATCCAAGGTTTTCAAGTGTAGAATTCAGTTTCCATAACTTTGAAGTTTTAAATATATGGCAATGGATTATAACTGGAGACAGGAGAACAGAATCCACCATGTAAACTTCAGCCATTGAAATGTAAAAAAATAGCGAGTAAGACTCCTTAACAGTAGTTTTTGTTGTTTTAATTCCTCGGACGGAGGATGGGGCTTAGAATACCTCATGGGGAAAGGTTCCTACCATTAAACTACCGCTAGTGCCTCGTTCCCAGAGTTCATGGTAAATTGGATTCTGAATCTCTAGTCATGGAATTAGGTCATCTTACAAAATGGTTTATCTCTCCAGAAGGCTCGTTAAGTAGTATAATAACATGCACGAGGACATCACCAAAACCCCAAAAAGAAAGAACTTGGACAAGGAAAGTCATAATTCGTAAACGAATCCGCAGTACAACAAAGCAAATTTCCGCTTGAAAAACGACAAAATTTGCAAACGCCTAATTTCACTCAAGCCCCCCACTCTACGGCAAAATTGAACTCAACACAAATTTCACCTAAAAAGCGTGATGGCGAAATCCAGGATCATCCATTTCCAACCGAAAATCATAACTCTTTTATATCACTTATACATAAACACAATCTTGGAACAAAACTAGACCAACCTCAAAATCTACATTCTGTCGTCAATTGATGCAGAAAATTAAAACAAAGGTGAAACAGTCTAAAGCATCCAGCAATTACAGCAAACCAAAGATGGGCGATTTCGTAAAAAAGAAAAAGTAAAGCTTAACATAAATAGAAGCGCAGTGAATAAAAACTGAAAAAAAAATGGGAAACGTACCGTCCATGGCCTCCAGACGAGCTCTGAAACAAAGGTACCAAAGGCAACGGACACTGCATCAAGGGGAGAGTTAAAAAACAGAGAGGTAAAGA
>JAOTIZ010000002.1:20005684-20016410 GCA_027123425.1 Erythroxylum panamense | reverse complement strand
CCGAATTCCAATGGCTCAAAACCCTAATTCCTCAAATCAAATTTCTAATCTTTCTATGCCATTGGATAATCAATTTCAGAACCGGAAATCCAATTAATCGATCATTAAGTAAATTTTCCGGTCCGGACCTATTACTCCGAAAATTCTAGAAAAATTCCTATAATTCCTCAAAAATTATAAAACACCTAATTGTACACTCCAATTTCATAATTCACACTCCTAGATCTCATTTCTTACTCCAATTCAATTTTCAAGCTCAATTAACCTAATTGTCTCCAAATTTCCAATTGACACAAATCAAATCGAGAATTTGTCATACATGTATGTACGTACGTATGCCCGTGCAATAATTTCCAACTAATCAAATATACATAACTAAAATGCATGAACATGCCACATATGAATGCACACTCACTGTACTCATCCCATCGGTGACGGGATGTTACAGTCTATCACAGGCAGTAATAGGGAAACAAGCATAACTTGAGCTCTAGTCACTATTTTGTCAAGCCACTTCCACAGAGGTCAAGTTAAGACCAATATCTACAACTTTCATTCTTTGAGTTTCTTCAAATTAATGCTCTAAGGATATGAAAGATAGATCGAAAGAGAAAGATGAAATTGAAACTAGAATTTCAACTTACCTTGATTACTTCTGTCCTTCTCCTCTTCTCTTCCCTTTTTCTCTCCTTCTCTTCTCATTTTCATTTTTTCCCTCTTCTAACCTTATGGTCGACCTTCACTCTCACTTCTATTTTCCTTTTTCATTCATTTTCTCTAGAAAATTCAAAAGAAGTCAAACTAATCTATGTGTCACTATTCTATTGGTTCTTGTGTCACCATTCTATTGGTACATATGTTATCCTTCTATTGGTCCACATGTTACTATTCTATTTGTCCATGTGTCACTTACGTTAGGCTCCACATTTCATCATTTTAATCCTCCATATGTCATTACTTGTAAGGCTACACATGTCACCAATTGTAAGGCTGCACATGTCACCAATTGTAAAGCTACACATGTCACCATTTGTAAAGCTACACATCACCATTCTATTGGTCCATATGTCACAAGTCTAAAGTTTCATTTGTCACAAACTTAAAGGGTCACTTGTCGTAATTGTACTCAAGCCACTTGTCATCCATTTAATTGATCCATTTGTCACGTATTCCCAATGCCATATGTCACCATTTCATAGGCCTAATCAACCTAAATTCTCAGGTATCAATTTGTCTTGCCCTTTAACATTTTTCTTAGACTAGATGCACATATCACCTCATCACTTACTCAACTGTAACAATAAATTCACAATTCACTAATTATAATCCATCAATTCATGTTATTGGTAAATCAAAATGCAAAATATTAGGAATGCGCATTCATATCACATTCATTTTGGTTCCATACCACGGAATATATCAATTGAGTGCATACAGTATCTTGCAATTTTTTTCTAAATCATGATTCATATGTTTATACGAATATTATGCATGTGAATAAAATGCACCTCATAAATTCTTAAATGAAATGACTCATGTGACTTAATCTAATAGTTTAATCTCTTAACAATTTTAGGAGGCAGGATATTACAAGTAAAACCATTTTCAATCTAGATTGTGATGAATGTTTGAATAGAGGATTTGATTTTTATTATTAGCAACATTAGCCAGGAAGAATCATATTTAATTTTA
This sequence comes from Erythroxylum panamense, assembly GCA_027123425.1. Taxonomy (NCBI): domain Eukaryota; kingdom Viridiplantae; phylum Streptophyta; class Magnoliopsida; order Malpighiales; family Erythroxylaceae; genus Erythroxylum; species Erythroxylum panamense. Next base: position 20,014,718 of record JAOTIZ010000002.1, on the reverse strand, counting down.
GCACTCTAAACGTTCCTTCCTCTTAATTAACCCATTTAACCCAAAGTGAACATTTTTCTTTGACAATTCTTTATAAGTAATTTTCTAGTAGAGTTGTATTCATATCCTATAGAGAAATCACCCTAAGACCTCCTTCCTCCTTGGGGAGTTGCACTTTCAACCAACTCACCTTAGAGAAAGGCTTAGAACATAGGTCCACTATCTAGAGGAAATTCCTCATCATCTTCTTTATATTCTTTATAAGCTTTTTAGGTTACAAAAAGTGAGCATCCCAGTAAGCAACTAGGTTAGATAGGATGAGGCTTGCTAGAGAATGAAAGGACTTTACACTCCTTGCTCCTTATCTTACCTCTGACCTTATCTAATAGCACATGGCAATCCTCATAAGAAAGCTTCCTAAAAGTGATTGGTACCCTAATATATTTAATAGGTAAAGAAGAATATGGGATGCTAGTGATCTCCATCAATACCCTCCTTATGTAATCATAATCTTAGGATAGGATGAGTAATTTTTTTTCCTTTTCAATTCCTAAGATAAAACTTTGTTGAATTGATACAAAGATTTCATCAATTATTAAATGGAAGCCTTTTGACCATGATAGAAAAGTAAAACATCATCTATAAATGAGAGGTGAGTAACCTGCTATTGAATACATTTTTTATGGAATCTAAATCCATTCTACCTAATTCCCTTGAGCATTATTATCAAAGTGAGGACCTCTACAACTATAGTAAAGAGATAATGGGATAAAGGGCCCCCTTTCCTCAATCCTTTAGCTCCCTAAAAAGTATCATAAGTTTCTCCATTTATCATTGCACAATAGGAAGTGGTAGAGATGTAGGCACTAATCCAAGAGGTAAACATTTTAAGATATCCTATTTTGTGAAGGACTTGAGGTTAAAAAAAATCCCAATCCAGTATACCAAATTCCTTATGAATATCAACTTTAAGTTAAACATTCTTTCTAGACTGCTTAACTTTATATTACTCAAACAAATCCTAAGCAGTTTGGGGAGAATTATTGATGTCAACAAGAATGGACTTGAGTCTCTCAACTAGGAGCTTAGAGATAATCTTATAGAAGGTAGTGTAACATGAAATTGGTTGATAGTCTTTCATGGTTGTTAGGTATGGAACTTTTGGGACTAGGCATAAGAGGATTCTATTCCATTCTTTTAGCATCTTAACATTGGGAAAAAAATTAAATAGCTCTATAAACATCCTCTTTGATCAAGGGCCAAACTTTGTTTGAGTTGATACTAAAGACAACCTTATAGATTTATTCCAAAGAAATAGGTTTAACAAGTTGCTCATAGCATTAGGGGGATAGGAGCATAGTGAAGTTAAGATCTAATGTGGATATGGACAAAATAGATTTTGCTCTAGTTCCTAATATACCTGCAAAATAATTCCTAGTTTGGTTGAGAATGACATTTTGCTTGGTTATTATGTTACCTAATTCATCTTGGATAGAGTTCATATTGCTCCTATTCCTTCTGGATAATAAACTTTTATAGAAATGGCTAGTGTTTAAATCACCCTATTTTAGCCCTACTAATCTTGAATTCTATCACAAAATTAAGTTATGGTTGTAAGGGAATCTAAGTATATAAAGAAACTTTCTCTAATACCTTGTAGGTTTTATCCCCTGGATGATTATAGCTCTCCTTTTGTCTACTGATTAAACTTTTATTAGCATTTTGGATGCTTTTCTTGTTAATAGAAATGAATTAACAATTTAGCTTTTTTAGCTCATTTTGATGGATATAATCTTCTTATAAAGTTGAAAGGACTCTGTATTTAAAGTATAAGACCCTGATAAATGGCCTCATTGAACCTTCCTTTTTAGCTAAGTAATTGAAATTTTTAAATGGATTTATCCTAGCCTTTAGTTCCTTTATTCTTGATACTAAGATAGGATAATGATCAAAGCAAAGATAATCATAAAAGTGAGCCTTACGACTAGGAAAATTAAGAAGTCATTCCTGATTAGTAAGGATCTAGTTTCCTTTTTATATGCCAATATCCATCTTACGTATTACTCCATATGAAGTGAAACCACTAGAGTCTAAGTCTATTACCTCTATAAAAGATAGATAAGATATTAGTTTCTTATTTGGCACTAGGTTACACCTTATGCCTTCATATTTAGCTAAATAAGCATTACAATTAAAGTCCCTCATAATCAACCATGGACCATTTATCAAACTTCATTGTTTACCTAAGTCTTTCCATAAAGCCTCTCTTTAAAACGCATGTTTGATGTATAGATGAAGTTGATCCAAATGATCACAAGTCCCTCAATGATTATTTTTAAATGTATACTTTGCATTAAGCTATGTCAACTAAGGATCTTTACTTAATTAGGACAATAAGCTACCACAATCCTTGCAAGATAGTGGTGAGAATGATTTGCAATAAGCTTCCATGAGTAATCTAGATTTATAGTTACCTTTAGCTTTAAGTTTACTCTCAAGTAGACCAAAAATCATATGATTAACCTAATTAACAAAATCAACTATAAGAAGTTGCTTCTTATGATGATTCATAACTCTAGTATTTCATACTAGGATTGACATATTATGTTGGCCACCAAACATATTTTTTTAGTTAAGCATGATTTAAATAATTATGAGATTAGGTGAATTTTTGGGAGTTAAATTTTTTTATGTCTATGTTAGTAGAATTTATTTCATGGTTTAGTTGAATTAAAAGTGATAAGAATGCATAAAGGGATATCTTTGGTCGTTAACTTAAGTTTAAAAGGACATAAGGTATAAAGGAAGGGTAAAGTGGACCTTTAGCATTCATTAAGGGTAAAAAAGGAAGATGAAAATGTTGTTTTGCTTTGGACATGAGGAAAAACGTGAATTGAAGATAGAAAGAAGAAGAGAACACTAAAAATGAGAAAGGAGAGTTAAGTGTTTCGGTTTTTGTAAGAAAAGAAGGAAATTGAGTTAGGGTTTCTTCATTTCATAGTTTTCAAGAAAGAATTTGAGGTTGTTCAAGAAGGAAACAAGGTAGAGGAAGAGAAGAACTTCTATTTGAGCCAATAATCTCATAAATTGGTGAAGATTCAAGGTAAGTTTAATTTTTATCCTTTGGATTTATGGAATGGTTTTGGGTTCATGAAGCTTAGGAAATTTATGGGTTTAAGTATTCTATGATCAATTTAGTGAATGTATTTTCTTAGGGTTCACAAATTTGAATTCCTATTGAATGAAAAATTTGTCATTTATCAAGGAAATCAAGAAGGGGATCACGAGAGGCAAGAGGAGCAAGAGGAAAGACATCCGTAAGCCAATTTCTTAAGCAAGGAATTAAAGGTGGGTACATGTTTATAATAGAGTAAATAAGCCACTAATGTTTTCTTTGAATCAAGAAAGTTTAATGATTTCAATTGCATCATAAATTGGCATTTATTGCTTCTTGAATGAAATGGGAAATTGCTATATGTTTGATATATGAATTGTATTGATAATTTATAAAAAGGCTTTGAAAATGATTCTTTTTTTAAGATAACATGTTTATGAAATCATGTTTTGGATATGGTTTTCGAAATATCTCATGTTAAGGAAAACAAGTTTTCAAAATGTGCCCTTTAGGCAAACTGTTTTCAAATCATGAATTACATGTTATGTGGGTTTGGTATAGTCCATTCAAGTATGTCACATGCATGTTGACCAAGTTAAAGGCTTCTCCCGCCTGCCCACCAGTGGTACGAAGCTCCTTCATGAACTCCCTCATGTTTACGTCTATGCAAAACTACTATGTGGGATTACAATAGTTCGTCAAGTTTACGACTACACAGGTCCATTATATGGAAATGTGTATTTCTTCATGTTTATGGATCTACCCAAACCATTCTAATGTGCTTATGTACCTATGATATGTCAACAAGTTTGATGCATACATGATTTGTAATTTGTGAATTCTATTTAAGAATTTGAGAACGACACGTTTTATGACTTTAATTAGAACTGTATATTAACAAATGAACGTTTCAAAAGTTTTGCTTATTTTTCCATTACAAACTGTTACCCACAAGCTTTAAGCTCACCCCTCCATTTTCGTCCCATCTTCAGGTGAAGAGCGTGAGGTCAAGTAACCAAGGGTCAAGACATCACTCCAATTATGCATCTTTTTGTACTTTAAGATGGATTTGAAAACACAAGGCTTTAGTTGCATTTTGAGTAAATTATTGTTCATGTATCTTTTATATTTTGGGATTTTGAGATATTGATGTATTGTGGCTTGAAATGCCCATTAAAGCTTTGTAATACTCTTATCTTTTGATGCTAATGGAATATGATTGTGTTTCCACTCATGACCCTCAAAGTTTATATATTGCATTTTCAAGTTTTCATAGGGGTAAGAATTTGTCTTCTAGCTTCTAAGGAAAAACCGTATTGATCTAGGCTAAATTAGACAAAGTTGTCTTCTTGGAAGTTGTAATTTATCTTTCTAGCTTTCCAACGCTATATAGTATGAAATTTTTGGACATTGTAGTTGAGAGATATGATCATTAGAAGTTTGTAATGCTACATAGAATGAATGTAGGAACCATTGGAGATGCTTTGGAGAGTTTAGTTAGTGATTTAGAACTTTTGGTGATGTGAGGAAGACCCTGTAGAAATCCCTTCGTCTGATTCATCTTAGACTGAATCCTTTCGTCTGATTCATCTTTGAATCACTTTGTCTGATTCACCTTAGACTGAATCCCTTCATCTGATTCATCTTTTGAATCCCTTCACCTGATTCATCTTAGACTTCCCTTTGTCTGATTCATCTTAGACTAAATCATTTCGTCTGATCCATCTACATTTTTGTAAATTTGAGATTTTGACCTTCTAGATGGAAAAATATTTCTTTAAGGTCTTCATAAAAGTTGTAGTCTCGATGTCCTCTTCGAAACCGCCCTAAAACAACCACAATCTGATATCTGTAGTGAAAGTTATGCTAATTGTCCCAAGATAGGTACAATATGATTGAGAACATAATCATGTTTGATTCTTTTGGCCATAACTTCTTCATCCGACCTCCAAATGAAGTGATTATTGAACCAATAGATTTCTAGCATATTTTTGTATCTCTCCATAAAAATTTATAGCCTTTAGTCTTGATTTCAAAAAGATTGATGAAAAGAAAGTGAGGAGTCGGTTAGGAGAGCGTGACTAGGTTATGAACATACATTGGTATTTTAATCGTATCTTGATCGGTAGAGCTTTGAATGAGATGATTCTTGTTTCAAAATAAACTCAAGACATAGAGCTACAAATCTTTGGAAGAAATTGAATTTTAATTCAGTCTCTATGACCTTCAATTTCTGGATGGAATTTGAGTATAGTGTACTATTTCAGTTTAATAACGGCCCAAAAATGTTTGAGGTATAACTTTTAGATTTCTGAACTAAATTGAATAATTTTAGTGTCATTAGAAACTTAAGACAATGGGGAAAAAATGTTCTGAAGAAGTTAAATTGTAATTTTAGTTTGAGGTTTCTCAAAATCTGTTCTGAAATAGGAGAAATGGGTTTGTTTTTTTTATGTTTGACTGGTGTGGGCACGCCACCCTTATAGGATACGCGTTCGGATGTCACTTAGGACGTCGGGCCCGTGACTCGCAAGGACGGGGTCCCAACATATTAGGAGGGGATTGAGGTTTTCTTTTTGACCTTGCACCCTAATCTTCTTCTTTCAACTGTACTACAACCTTCATATATTTTCCCTAATATATCAGCTTCTAGAGTGGCACTGTTGTCTACAGGGGATTCTGAAGGCAATTAAGTATCTACTTTGTTAGCTTGGTAAATTTTTTGAGGAAGAAACTTTAGTTTTTCCATGGTTATTTACTAGAGGGATAGGTTAAGTAGATGGAATTAGGGCTACAAGGATATTGTCTTCTTCCTTATGAATAGCAGGAAGGGATTCATTATTTCCCATCTCCCCATAATTCTTCTTTGTGTTCCTTTTAGATCTAGAAATAGCCATTAGCTCCTCATAGTCCATTTAGTGAATGTTTTTCCTATTAGGTTCCATTACTTTTCCATTATATAGAGAGAATGTCAGCATCGATAGGAGATTGTAATGTAATCATGCACTAACTGATCCCCCTCCCCTCACCTTAGTCAAGGAATTATTTTAGGAAGGTTTTTAGTAAATCCACATTTACAAATATCCTGGCATACTTGACTTGTTTCATTAGTGAAGTAGCCTCATTCATATAAATTAGCTTGTAAATGAAGTTAGTAAGCAAGCTCAAGTCATTTATACTCCAGTATTCTAATAGAATTTAGTGAAAGTTAACTTATAAAGGAACTTGTTTATAGTGAATATCTTTAAGCTTGATTCTTGATTTTCATATTTAGAGAAAGAGAGGATAATTATTAATATTTCAAGCTTACATTTATATTATTTTTTTAAGCTAATGAAAACCTATAAAACTTAAATAAAAAGAGTTGATCTTCATTAAGCATCACTTCAAAAAGACCTCAGCTTCTTCATTACCTAAGAGCACATTATTTAACTAAAGGAAAGGGTAGTCCCTTTCCTAAGAAAAATCACACCATAGTTACAGACTATGAAGTAGCACCGCACCCTTATTTAAAGTCTTTAGGGATGGTGAGACAATCGCTATACCATCTTCCAAGGGAGGAGGATAGTAGTGTAATGATGATAAGGAGTTACCTAAAATAGATTTCTAGGAGTGGACATTAGACTTTGTAACAGTTTCAATCTGAGTAGAAAAGTTAACCTGAGTTGGCAAAGGAGATTGAGTAAGGGTTATAGCAACCAGGGAAGTGGCTTTAGAGGGTATAGATGGAAATTCCATAAAGGAACTCTGACCTACTTCAAAAGTTTGCAACTGATTTGCCATAAAAGGTAAAAGAGTACAAAGTCTTTTGAGCAAATATTACCATAAATGGTAACTTGAGTTGGAGGAAAAAATTAAAGGATCAAAAGACACTGAGAAGATAGTGTGAACCTAAAAAAATAGGGGCTAAGAAAGTATTTGAATGGAGAAAGGAGAATAAAGAAGGTAAGATAAAGATGTTGGGACAAAAGAAGTATTTCACAAGGAAAAGCAAGGAAACCCATGAAGGGAAATCAAGAAAACCAAGAAGCTAAAGAAAAGGAAGACTCTAAGTAGTAAGCCATAGAGAGAGGAGAGAAGGAATTGCCATTTTCTCTACCTTTGACATTTCACCACATTTAATCAAGTTGATTACCCAATATCTCTATTTAATTAAAACCACGAAGAACGTATCAGAGTTCATCAAAATTATAGAATGTTTGACCTTAATACTAGAGAATTTATGTAAGCATATCTATAATACCTCATACAACTCTTAATATCTCTTCCATGATCTATTCATATGTACGTTCTGTTAAACCATCCAAATGCAAATTAATAATAGATATAATAATTAAATTAGTTAAAATATCATCAAGAATATTTGAAGTTATTTCTTAGAAATAAAACATAACTTTATAAATAAAATTGGATCAATCTATACAAAGATAATATTATGGTTATCCTTACTTAAACATATAAAGAATCTAGTTTCTCATCATTTTTAAAACCATAAACATAAGAAAAATCAAAAAATCAAAAACAGAAAGAGTTACAAAGTTGTTCTTAATATCTAATGCAAACTCTAAGTTATTGGGATTATTTTAATCCTTTTTTCCCTTGAAAATAGTTCTATAAACTCCTATATGGTGCTTACCTCTCTCTTGGTAGCCAACCCTAAGTTTAGAAGGAAAAAAGATGAAAAAGACTATTAAGATCTTATTTTTTGCTATATTTAAATAGGTTGTCCCAACAAAAAAATGATCTGAGACATGGTTGTATCTCAGAACATATATTTCTTAGAAGCTCAAAAATCTCAAAGCATAAAAGTTTCATGACTCTTTCTTATCTTTTTATAGCATCTTGAATCATTTTAACCAAAGTTCAAATGAGAAAGTTATGACTAATTTACAAAGCAATGTCCCATTTACTTTTAAATTTTTCTAGAGACAGAAAAGGGCATTGACAAGCTCGTGTCCTTACTCCTGGATCTTCTATAACTTTTCTTATTGGAACTCAGCTTCAAAAATAGTCATATGTAAGGCTATTGTGCTTTTTGGATATTTTCTCGAACATATGGTCTCTCTTTAGGCCGTTTATATGGTCGACTTTTCATGTCCAAGTTGTTTAAGAGGGATAAGGGCTAGCACACTTATGCTTAGCTAAAAATTGAGATTATAAAACTAATGAATTATTGAAAAAAAACTTATCCCAAAGCAAACTCATTAGTGGTAGTTACTCAAAAGAGCGTAATTTATTAAATTAGGAAATTTCTTCAATGCAAGTTACAAAATATTTAGAAATGACTACATCATAAACACAAAGATAATGTTAGGAGGAACCTTTATCTAGATGTTTTATTAGAAGTAACATTTTCTCATTGATAATTGCTTTGTATTTGTTAGTGGAAATTAGGATAATTTTAGGATTAATGTTTTTCTATTTAATAGAAAATAGTAAGAGAGCTAAACTGAGTAATTAATAGGTTCTTGTGGGAACAATATTCTACTCATTGTTATATTACTATAACCAACAGGTGCATTGATGGGTGTCGAAACCACCAAAAATAAAAGACCTGCTCTTCCTAACAACAAAAAAATTAAGAATACTGTAAATAGGGTGAGAAGGGTCGAACCCTAGAGACTAGCCTTGTCTAAGGTTAGCCAGAACTGAAACTGCAAACTGAAAGATAAAGTGAAAACAGGGGAATATTTTCTGTTTAACGAAAAAAAATAAAAATAAAAATAAAAACGAAATCGAGATAACGAAAATAATTAAAATTCGAATTCAATAGAAAACAAACCCAGTCAAAGGTAATTCGCGGTATGAAATTCATATGGATTGATCATCGACTCTAAGATAACTATTCAAATTAACATTGCAAACAAGTTATAGCCGAAAGGAACGTCCTCCCAACCAATCTTATTGTATTATTAGGTTATTAAGATACGATCTAATAAT
>JAOTIZ010000002.1:19980642-19997785 GCA_027123425.1 Erythroxylum panamense | reverse complement strand
TATTCATGTATAAGTGTATGGCATATCATGCATGAACATGGAAATGCATCTCTAACTCTCATTAGTCACTCACATTTTACCATTCTAACCCTCCCACAAGTAATGAGATGTTACACTTGCGTACATGAAACTTGGTTCTTCCTAAACTCAATATGCTAAAAGATTGATATGGTCAAGTGATCATGTTTGTCGAGTTTTTACAATTATAGCCCTCAAATATTGCAAGTACACGAGTCGCGAATTGTAGTAATTGAAGGATCGATCCCATAAGGAGGGTGGACTAATCTAATTCTACGATTTCTAAGGGTCAAAGAAATAATAAGGTGAAATTAAAAATGAAACAAGAATATAAACACGGGAATTTGATTGCAAGAATTCAACTCAAGAAATTAACACAAGACAAGAATTGAAATTAAGCAACAGAAAAGGTCATTATGGAAATTAGTCAAGAGAAATTACCAAGGTATGAGAGAGGGGATTCTACCTATCATTAATGCTAACCTACCTAATTATGTGTCATCAAGGTGTCAGTTCTAGAGTATCATAAGGGGAATTACTCTCTCTCGAGTTATAATCATGTGCCTTAAATCATTAACCCTAATTAAATTATATAATTTGCAATCTCTCAATTAACAAAAGACTCATAATTAAAATTAGATCGAAAACTCTCTACTAAACTATCAGATCTCATACAGGATCTCTCTCTGCACAAAAACCGATATGATTAACTACATGGTCTATTAGATCGCCTAACTCTCATTAACCCAATCCAATCATTTTTATACGGGTCACCCTCTCAGTTTGTTATCGAAATATGCAAAAATCAAAGTTAATCACAATACCCAATCAATAAAACACAAAATCAACTATATTAACATTAAATCAAAGTAAATCCTGAAGGAAGAGCTAAAACATTATCAACAATCGAAAACACATCATCATACAATCCATTTCAACCTTATACATTAAATGAACAAAAATAAAATAGAAAGGAAATAGAACATAGATCAGATAACCCAGGAAGGAAGCAGCCTCGAGAGACCATCTAATCTGGGAAGTAGCAGTGTCAGGACCTGCTTCTTTTTCCTCTTCTTTTTCTCTCTCTTCTTTTCTCTCTCTCTTGAACTTTCTAAAAGTGGTAGAATGTAGAAACTCCCTTAGGGTTACATCCTTAAGTCTTATATAGTATTTCCAATTAAGGCAATCCTAGGGTCTTTCTTGGATCTAAAAGGTCCGAAAATTCATTGAAAACTCAAGTCGGGACTGCTATCCGCGTATCTATCGCGCAGGCCACAATTGTGGCTGGAATTTTTTGCTTCTGTCATGATTGTGGCCGATAACAACACAATCGTGGCTCCCTGCACCAACTTTTGTGACGATTATGTCTCTTTGCTCTTACTTCTGCCACGATTCTGTCTTTTTGCTCTTGCTTATGCAACGATCGTGGCCCCAAGTTATATCCCAGTTCTTCTCCGAATCTCCTCTAATTACCTTGAAATACTAACAAACACATCACAGCACCTCATAAATATAAAATTGATACTCAACATCATACTCTAACCTACAAAATGCTTAAAACTCAAATATTTACTACTAACACAATTCTAACCTAAACACGCACTAAACAATCAAATTAATAACTAAATACAAACTAAACTACCCATAAAAACATGATACAATCTACAACTATCATCAAGGAAAATTTATCTATAAAACTACTTTCTATTTAGAGTCCTAGTAAATAAATGAAATTATATTCAACTTAATGATGATAATAACATACCTTTCTTGAAGTTTTAAGTTATATCGAATAAAAACCAAATGATTCAATCTTTTATGTTCCAATCTATTTCTTTTTTGGAATGGATGAATTCAAATATGCTTCAATTCATTTTACACTTAGTTATACTCATACGTTGATTTGAAATTCGAATTAAAAAACCTTTTAATTCTAGAACACCATTTCCAAAGTGGTCTCACTAAGAAAATGTAAGACAACAAAGTAATCTTATAAAAAAAATAATATTATGATTAATTTTAAACAAGTAACAAAAGTGAAGAAATTATATCTAGATTAAGTTTGTCTCTTTGCAAAATTTCAATAGGCATCCCACAGTCACAGCACCATCCTTGTATGCCTTTATTTATGAGCTGAGGAAATCTTGTATCATCTTATGTGAAACAATTTTTTGTGATAGTTAATAGCATTCTCTTATGAACTTTAACCTTTTTGTAAAGGTTGATCTAAAAGAGATACTAAGATTTAGAAATGCCCTAATAGTAAACAACTGAGAGTAAAGTTGTCTTTCTCATCTTTCACTGATGACTACAAGATAAGTGTATACAAGGAAGGCCAATTTTTAGATTGGCCTTTATTGCCACCTTCACGCTCTTTATGGCATAATAGAAGTAACCCATTGCTGCCTTCTCATTACTATCAACCAGACTTATTACTCTCACTAAAGGCTCATAAACTTAAATAATAAATTAACAATGGGACCAAAATTTGTGATCTTTTAGTATAATTCTAAAATCCTTCATCCTAACATTAGACTTATCTTAGCTCCTTTCTTATTAGAATAAAATACTTAAGTGATAAGAAATTGGTTGTCAATCTTGTAATGGTAGGACAACACAAATTCTCACCATTGGTGAAATCCTTTCTCATCAAATTAAGAACCTATGCACGATTATAAATGAGCTTAGTCACTTTTCTCACTTTATGCACTATTTTGTCATTAATAGGAAAGTATCTAGTATCTCTTATATTTTTCAAAATCTTATTAATGAAATCTGCAACAAAATGAGTCCAATAAAAATAATTAAACCTGGTTTGCAATCTTTTCTCAACTGCTTTATAGGCAGCATAATTATTAGTAAAGATTTGTATAATGTTTTTATGACAAAATTTATTTACAACTTCATTAAATATCTCAACAGAGTATTAGCATTTCTTACAATTCTAGATACATCAATGGAGTTTAGAAATTGTCTCCTTATCATAATAAAATAAAAAAATAATAATAGGTTCATACCTTATGTTTGTCCAACCATTACACATGATTAAAAATCCATAAGTTACCCATGTCACTTTTTTCTCATTCAAATAAATTTTCATTTCATAAATAGAGGTACTCAAAAAATCACCTCTGTAGTCATCAATTGAAGGACTTTTATATCCTAAATCGTAAAAGGAAATAGCATTCACTATATCGTGTAATAGTAAGACTGAGCATAATTAAATGATACATTTACATCATACCACCATCTGGTCTTTATCTTATCTATGTCATAAGCTACTTCTTTAGATTATTAGGCACTACGAATTAAAAGTTGAGCTCAAGAAGTTGTCTGTGGAGCGAAAAAGTTAAACATCTATCTTCTTTTCTTCCTCACATCAATCATAGCAATCCCTTCTTGTTGGGTAGGAATACCAGCCTTAACATTGTCAATATCATCCTAGCCATTGCAAAAAGAACTTTCGCTATCAATTTTGTAGTTTAGTCTTTGACTTATATCTTTTTTGTTCTAATACTCGAGCAAAGTTTTCATTTGACATTTTACACTATGGATAACTTTCTTATAAGGCTATACATCAACTTTGATCCTAGCTATAAGTTTTTTAATATGATGATTCCTTAATCTTTCAAATATTTGTTGTAATACAAACAAATAGTATGGTTCTTCATTCCATGAACCAATCTATCATAATCCCAAGCTGGATCATCAAATCTTATGGAAGAGAATGAATTATCAAGAGTACTTAAACTTCCTTCCCTTTATCTATAAAAATAGACAGATGTTAAAATTAAATTAGTATCTAATTAAAAATAAAATTTTTGCATATGAAAGACATAAAAACATTACTTTAAATTATAGAATAGATAAATATTTTGTATATATATAATGAAGAATATAATGTTGATGTTTATAAAAATTTAAAATTCATTATTTAGCAATAAAAATTCAAAAGTCAATTATAAAAAGATTGATCATGCATAAACAAAGTTAATAAAGCTAATGTGTTAGGGATGTTAATACCACTTTCATCGTATATCCGCATAGTTTATTTACTAATGTAAAGGATACAATTTAGATTTGAACATATTAACAACTTAATGATTGTTGTAGAAGAAACTAAACATGTGTGTGTCTATGTTTATACATTAAAAATATACAACAACTTTTATTTTAGTTTCATCCTTCTTTTGGTGATGCACATTGCAAAAAGGGCTTTGCTGTAAAAAAGAAGGAAAAAATGTTACTAATTTCAAATTATGTTGAGTAATGAGTATACATCTATAAATTAAGGCAGATCTTAAAAGTCATTTTAATATAATCATAGAAAAATCAAATTACCTTAGGTTTAATATATTTATGGAGAAATTGAATGACCTAAAGTTTAATGTTAACTTTTACCTTATTGGCAATGAAAATGATCAAATATTAATGTATTACTCAAAGCACACATAATTGGGCAGGAACAAAAAAAGGAAAAAGGCTCATTAGTAATTGATGCAATTGGTTAGAAACACTTTAACAAATTTATTAAACTATTCTCAAACTCAAAAACAGACAATTAAGTTAATGGTTGACGGAGAAGGCATGATGGGAGGTTAATGGTCGACGAAGATCTGAGATCTAAGAAAGTGGCGGCAGGCCAAGGTATGGCAATTTAGCACAGAAGAAGGGAGAGAAGAGGAAACTTGTTTTTAGATTTTAGTAGCTCTGAAAGGTACAGAGAGGGACAAATTACAGCTAGGGTTAGGATTGAATTGAAGGATTTTTTCTTTTTTTGCAATCTAGCCTCCATAACTTTTTAAATTTATAATTTCAGAGGATATTGGCTAGTATTTTGGGTACTAGCTAGTATAAAATAAAATCTTTCTGTACAATTTTTTGATCAATACAATATAATTTCCCATTCTTGGATGACATTGTTAGGAAATTGAATTGGGATCTAATCTCACCTACAACAGAATAATTAAGAAACTTTTTTCTATTTTTGATTTCCTGTAAGTGAAGATCACTTTAAATTCTATAAATTAATTAACACATAAATCATCATAAAACTTGAATCTTAATTTGTATCTTATTTTAAAACTTGATCTTTTTTTATTGTATCCTCGACCGTTTTTAAAATCGGTTCCTCTTAACCACCATAACCATACAATCAAGTCCAACTTGATTAAAATTTCTTTTCTCTATTTAACCCTTTCTTTATGTGACCCATTAGCTCTAAATGTGTTAGTAATGAATACAAATTATAACATTAAATTGCATTTAGGATTAGAAAAATTAGGCTCCTTTAATTTATCTGTAATTCCTTAATTAAACAATTTATATCCATAGATCAAGATTGCGTCTAGCAAAACATCATGAACATTCAAATATTTAGGAATATTTAAATGATTTTGACTAACCTTTCTATGCATGATTTTTTTTCGTAAAATTCAATTCTTTCATTATATAATGTTCTGATTAGACATAGAGTATGAAACTAATGTCTACTCTATTTTAAATCCAATCATAATGAAAGATTCTCCCTAATTATATTAGAGTGAAGAATTATATCTTGATCACTTAATTACTTCCATCAAATCAAACTACATCCTATAACAATTCATTAATAGTATCAAAATATAGCAGTTCCTGTATAAGATAACTTTATAAATCTCAGGTCAAAGAATCACTTATATATTCATCACAATGAAAATTTTCATATATATAGAAGTAATGTTTTAAATGAATTTCTCGTATGAATCAGTTCAATAAACTTATTCTCTAACAAACACTCACACTTTTGTTTAAACATCTTCATACTTTAATTTATGAGATTAACTACTTTTTTCATAAGAAAAAATATAGTGTGTATTAGTCATTTTACGTTCTATTAATGTTTATTCTTAACAAAAAATGACTAGGAACAATTTAGATGATAATACATAAATACAATATGAATTTCATAATAATAATCTCATTATAATTTCATTTGTAATATATAAATATCATATAGACTTTATCATATATATCTGTATTGACAAAAAATATCAATAAATTATTTTATCACTATATATATCTGTATTGACAAAAAATATCAATAAATTATTTTATCACTAAACTATATCTAATCAGTTAACCGCAAAGTCATAAATCAACAGACAGCTTATTTGAGAAATTAAGTATGCCTTGTGTAAATGGTTTTTTTTTTTTTCGTATCCATATATCTTCGCAATTAATAACTTTATTTCATTATAATTAAAAAAATTCAAACCATGGTCTACCGTCAGGTCTGGCCGTTCCAGGCTTGCGTCGGAGGGGTCAAAAGTCAAACGCTTGGAAGTGAAAATGCTGGTCTTACTTTTAAGTAAACACATATTCACGTCACCTGCATTTTTATTTATCTTCCTTGATCCCGCTGCCTATAACAATTCCTTTACACGGAAAATCTGCCGCTTCATTTTCGCTCAAGATTTTGACAACCAACATGGTCAATCTTCTTGTCTCTCTGTTTCTCATTTTTTATAATAAACATGTCGCACGAATTGATTGCTAGCTACATCGTGTGTGTAAATTTGATTGTGGTCGTGTTTAGCGTTTGTCAAATTGACTGCTTTTGTAAGATCTATTATGAGTTTTACTTGGCTGAACCTGATCTTGATCTTTGCAGTAAGATCTACCCTTGTAGGTGCTGATTTCGTTATCCATTTGTAAATGTTAGATTTCAGATCCTGGTGTTTGTCATTAGTGTTCAACTTCTTCAGTTATTGAAGCGTATTATCATTTTGATTTGGCAGATCCTGGTGTTTGTTATTAGTGTTCAACTTCTTCAGTTATTGAAGCGTATTATCATTTTGATTTGGTTAAACTTTTCATCTAAATTGGCAATTAAGGAAAATATTACTGAAATGTAAATGGGCCATAATGTTAAAACTTTGTTTCTGCATCATTGTGCTAAGCCAATTATTTAGGTGATTGGAATAAGTGTGCAGAATTTGTATTTTTTATATAATTTATTTAGAAGATCTCCTGACCCTTTTTGGTTCAAACGATAATTGACGATAGGAGCTGCCTCCTTCCGTAAAAAATATCCTTCTGTTGGACTCTGAAGGACAACGTGTAGCTGCAAAGTACTACTCTGATGACTGGTCAACAAACAGCGCTAAGGAAGCTTTTGAGAAGGCGGTATTCACCAAGACACAAAAGATAAATGCCCGCAATGAAGGCAAGTTATTAGCATTCTATTGATTTTGGTATTAATGCTTTATCTTTTTGTCCTAAATTTTTGTCCTTGTGCCTATAAGTTATTTTTTCTGGTTCAGATCTATCTTGCGGTGGAATGTTATGTGTGGACTAGGTTTAGTTTTGAGTTAATATGATAGGCATGAAATCTTCGTTGTTTAATTATTTTTAGTAATCAGTCTTATTCCTTTTGGCTTTGTGGCTGCGGAAACTGATTATCAGTGATAAGCACCTGTCATCAAAGTTTTATTGGACATCTTACCATTGGTTAACTACTACAACTATGCTCCTAACTCTATGCATCATGTTACTTGCAGCTGAAATAACATTGTTTGATGGCAATGTAGTTGTTTACAAGTTTGTTCAAGATCTTCACTTTTTTGTTACTGGAAGTGAAGATGAAAATGAGATCATTTTAGCCACAGTCCTTCTTGGCTTTTTTGATGCCGTCAACCTTCTATTCAGGTTTTATTCACATTCTCCCCATTTTATTTACTTCAGCATAAACTAAAGACTATTATGGTTATTAAATCTAATACCTATTAACCAATCTACTAAGGTTTAACGTATCCTTATTTCAGAGGCAATGTGGACAAGAGAGAGGCACTGGAGAATCTAGATCTCATTCTCTTATGCATTGATGAAATTGTTGATGCCGGGTATGCAACTTTCATGTTAAGTAAATAATACAACTTTGCCTTCCATTTACTCTATGCACAGTACCTTAAATCCAGTGATTATGTAAATAAACCTCTGTTTTTGTAGACGAGGAGTAGAAAATGCCAGAAGATTTAGGTCATTGGTACAGGGTACTTGTTTTGAGTTTTATTCCTTCCGGTGTATCACTTTCCTTGCTTTATTTCTTATCCTTCGTGCTTACCCTTGGACTTGATACCTCTTAAAGTTAAAATTGTATTACTTATGGGTAGTAGTCTTTACGTTCAGAACTCAAAGATTCGAGTTTTGTGAACTGGTTATAGTATAATAAGTAGTTTCAAGTACTTAAGGATTTTGATTTTCAAATTAAATGAGTGTTGAATGAATGGAGCTTTTTACATTTGGAAGTAAGAAGAAGATTAGTGCATCCCTGTAAAACATTATGTTCCATTGCTTACATAGACTGTTGTGGTCGATGTCTGAATATTTCTCCAAATTTCCAAAGAGAAAAACACTACACTGGTGTTGGACCAGTAGAGCTTGTTGGCATATTCTTAGAGATCCAATTCATTATAAGTTTCTCCAACCATTATACCAGATTTGACTTTTTCATGCCGTGTGCAGCATCATTCTAGAAACTGATGCAAATGTCATTGCTGGGAAGGTTGCAAGTCATGGTGCTGATGCTGGGGCTCCATTGTCTGAACAGGTTCACCTCACTTGTTTCGAAACAATCAAAATAATTAAAAACATGGCACTGGTTCAACAAATAACTTTTCGTTTGATGATTTGTTAACAAATGAATAATTATTCGAGGGCTTTTGACAGATAACTTACCTTTTTTGTTCTTCTCTTGCAGACATTAACACAAGCCCTAGCTACAGCTCGTGAACATCTAACAAGATCTCTTCTTAATTGACACGTGCTCTAAATAAAAGAAGAAAATCAGACATGGTAGCATTCAATTTCTAATTTTAGCTATTTGGATGATATTGCTAAATTGGCTGAAAGCTACCTCTTATGTTACTTCTTTTTAAAATGTATACAGTAATTGCGTCGGAGATTGAATGAAAATGGTGATGTGCAAGTGAAAAATGATATATATCACGTACTCATTATTAATGAAAAAGCTTAAAACATTCACTTACAGGCCTTTAAGGGCTAATCAATAAATTCATTTAACTCTCCGATGAAAGAAATCAGCCAAACTCGAATGCAAATTATCATGTACACACTTGAAATACTAGTATACACATCGTGCAAAGAAACTTGACAATTTCATTCTTCCCCATATAAATAGGTGGTGGTTAGGCGATCAGATTTAAGCTTTTTGATTACAGAGGGCTAAGCATCCGACAAAAACAAGTTCCACTATAACGAGCACAGAACAAATGAACCAAAAAGGAAGACGCAGTTCACTAACTGGAATTAGCAAATCTGTTCCTACGTTAACCAGACGTCAATAAAGCACAATAAGTTTCTAATACACCGCATGGCACAGGGCAGTAACAAGTTTAGGTCTCTTCAGACCATGGATGCCACTGATTAGATCACTTCCGAGCTTGCTACAAGACCTTTCAAATACCGGAAAGCTACAAGACAAAGGTTTAGTAGCCATTTTGCCACAACTGTTGGGTCTGCTTTGAAGGTTGGATTTGAGAGCCCAAGGACCCCTCCCTAGAGTTTTGCTGCTGATGTTCCAGGGATATGCCTGCTTGAGAATGATAATAATTTGGGTACCCAAGAGCTCCAAACTGTTGGGATGGTTGCTGACCTTGTCGAAATCCACCAAGTTGCTGATTCTGCCCTTGGAAGCTGTAATAGTTGCTGGCAGGGGCAGCAGACATAGTTCGTGAGCCAGGTCCATGAACCCACGGGGCTGAGTTTTCGTTCTGAGAACCAAAAGACACAAACAATTGAGTTTCAAGGGGTAAAAAAAGTTATGGAATGCACAAATCACATCAAGAAATGAGAAATCACAGGAAAATTATCTATACTAAAAACAAATGAATAACCTAGACATATTTGTCCAAAAGTCTTGAATCAACTCCAATTATCCTCAAGCACAAGTAGACTAAAATATTTCCAGTGTAGAAACAGTTTGTAAGATTACTTCCCAATTCACCCTAAATTACAAACATGTATGCAGAACTCAATAATTGCATTCATGATAACTTGCAAACTCTTAGAAGACAAATTACCTGTTGAAGTGACACCAAATGGTTACTGTCCTTGTATTGAGAACTCAAAACATCATCATAGCCAATGGTTGTACCTCCTGAAGCAGTAGGTGCATTCAGAGAGAAATTTCCTGCAGCGATGTTGGTTGAACTTCCAAATCCATACCCAGAAGCAACAACAGCGGACTGTGGCAAGCTGTTAACAGAAACATTGTTCTTGTATTGTGGAAGAACTGCTGCCAGAGACTGGTGATATGCACTATTACCTGCAAATGCCTGCTGATAAGCTGATGGCATATAAGGATAGCTTTGTGGCAGGAACGGATAGCTAATCATGTTGGCAAAATGTCCCAAGGGAAGAGTAGGCTGCGAATAAGGATGCACAGCAAGGTGTTGAGGAAGAGCGGGCCCTGTGGCAACACTTGCACCAGGAAGCGTTTGTGGGGTTGGTTGTGGGGCAGAAATGCTACCTGCTCTTAAAGCCTGGCATTAATAGGAAAAGAACAATCAAACTGAGAGTTATAGAAGATAAATTACTGATCTACCAACATCCCTATAGAGAAAATTTAGTGTTAGAAAAATTGGTTACGGCCAATTGATCACTACCAAGCCTCAGATAATTCACACAACTCAGTTTCTAGACTTACCAAGTTTTCTTTTATGTACTTGGAACCATACTCTATTATAGTTGGTAATTGCAGAAACATTTCACTGTTGACCAATGAGAGCAATCGTTTAATAGTTGTACTACAAAGCTTTTAATATTTCCGCAAAGTGATTCTTTGTCAATTGAATTATTTTCAAGAACCATCTCTCTTCATAATCATCATACTCAGAAATCTATTGTTCCCAACAGACAAATTTTTTTAATTGCATAGCAAAGGTGAAAAGTGAACACAAGCATTATCCAATTCAACAGATTTTGATAAGAAAACTCAACAATGGCTTTCTTACAACATTATATGAAACCAGTAAAGCTGTCAAGGAGGTAATATGATACACTGCACCAGGGCCAAGATCTCAAATTATCCTAAGCAACTTGATGTTTGGTTATAGATTGAAAATAAATTAAACTTATTAAAAGTAAAAGTATCAATTAATAATGTCATACCTCTGGCATGGAAATGCTTGGACCACTGATGGAAGATTGTGCATTGCTGTATTTGGTTGTCAGTGATTGGGTCACAGGGAATGGCGAGTATGGGAGGTCAGGCTCCTTCACAGTTTGAACATTTGAACCCAGCAATGTGCCCGACAACGAGTTGCTATATGCATGCTGTAATAACATCATGTCAAAGGGCAAATTCAACCAAACAAATGATCTAATTGGTTGATAAAGTTCAACTATGATAACTGGAAAATTCACAAATTTGTAACTGTAGACATGTCACAGATACATGGCAGCACACATGCACACAACCAAAAAGACAGACAGCAATACATACAATAGGATTCCTGCACGAACTATTTCCATTTGAACTTGCAAGTTATCCAAAAAGCCATCATAGAAATTGAAGCTTTTAACACCCTTTCCTCTTCTTTCTTGAAATTATAAAAGTAATTTGGTTATACAATTATTATTGAGATAATAAAATGGATATCCAGAAGAATACACGAGTTCGGATTTTCTTGAAAACATAGTCATTTCAACAACATAACTGAGAGCTGCTAACAGATATTTCCTGTTCTTATGACAAAGATCAGTGTCCTCCATTCATATTTGTGCGTAATGTCATATTCCATTGAAAAATTAAACTTCAAGGAACAACGTGCAGTAATAGTTTGAAATATTACCATCACGCTTGATAAAGAAGCAATATTCTGCATCTGGGAGCTTGTCTGTGGGTTATTGAACATAGCATTCATCTGTTGTGGGTTTTCATAAGAATAACTAGGTGCAGCCGAAGGAAACACATATTGATTCCCTTGCAGAACTTCTGTAGTTTCCTCCTTTAACCCCTCTGGTTGTGAAACTGTAGGAGAGTCAAAAGTCCTGGTATTCACGCCTTCTCTATGGATTAAACTTTCATCTGCACTGTTTCTGAGATGCTCTTCCCCACAATACTCAGGATTTCTGCAGGGAATGACCCTTAGACCAAGAAATATTGTAAATAAGGATGCAATAGTATTGTGAGAAAGGAATACCTAGCATCTGATTGTCCAGTTGATGGTACATCCACCAACTCAGATGTCTTCTCCAAGTTATTTTTTGTAGGCATTGAGTCAAAAGGACTAGAAAAACTAGAACCTATTGCAGATCCAAAACTACCAAAACTCAAGTGTGAGCAATCTTGAGCATTAACTTGGAGGTGATTAGGAATTATTACAGAAGGATTATCTTCTTCAGTTGACGCTCCTTGATCATCATTATCCAAATTCAAGTGGTCGAAATTCGCAGTCACTGATGAAGGATCATTATCAACTATTACAGAACAAAATGAAATACAATCAGTAACATGGACTGAAATTAATAATAAGTTTGTTGCTTGAAATGAAGTTTATATGATTAAGTACTAAGAGAAAAAAATCAAGTCCACAAACCACTGGCCACTCAACAACTGTAGTTTTAAGAAGTATTCAAAATTTGTGCTAAAACAAGCTGGTGCAGAATGTGAAAAATGTCTCTAGCCTACCTTCACACCTACAAATTACTTACACAAATATCAAACCTCCTACACAAATATGCCTTGATTTCCTAACATTGGAACTGTAACATCATTATCTTTCATTGCAATTAGGTTACTATAATTTATAAAAATACGTAAACCAACACAACTATCACGAAGATATTTGAGAATCCAATGGAAAAAGCAGACGCAATTTGAATGCAATTTGTAAAGGAAAAGTAAACTTAGAAAAGTCCATTCCAAAGAAAATAGAAACAGATGCATCAACGTCACCTTTATCATTGTCAAACGTATGACTATGGGGTTGGTAAGAACTCAAGTTCCCATACAAATTATTGTCAAAATGTGTTGAACTTCCAGAACCTTCCTCTTGTGTATTTGTACTAGATACAGATGCAGATATAGCATGGTCCCCACTGAGAGTGTCGACATGATCATCTTCTGTTGGCTGAACATCATCTACTTGGGACCTCATATACTTACTACCTCTACTCAATGGCAAGTTAGCAGCATCCATATACAACTCAGAATCTGCAGGAATCTCCAAAACAGAAGGCATACTAATAGGTGGTTGGAGCTCAATGGATGGCCATTCATCTATGGAATGCATATGCTGCTGACTTGCAACAACTTCTGGCATTGAATTTAATTCTGTCACATTTGAAGCAAAATTATCCGATGAATGCAAGTCCTGTTGTGATGCAGCTAAAGGATGCACTGCATCACTATGGTGAGATGCCATACCAGATCTTTTGTTATGTGGCTTGCCCATCTTAACAATGTCAGCCATGGACAATTGACCTGGAACCCCTAGCCATGCAGAATGAAATCCGGAAGAAGGCTGTGATGATGAAGAAACTCCATCACCTGCACTTGTAGCTGATATTTTACTTTCTGTGGCCAAAGAATCACTGAGACAAAGGTAAAATAACAATAAGAAACAACAAAATCATACATCATATGTAGATTGATACTGTCAAATATAACTCAAAAGCAGGAAATTTGTGTCCTCAGAAAAATATTGCCCAAACTAAAGAAGGCAATATGAAAAGCAACTGTCTAAAGAATTTAAAGCCGCTTCACACAATACCAGGAGAAGGATATATTGGACACGGGCACAACAGTTCATAGGATAGACATACCAAAGGACCAAACCAAGCACTTAGCCCTAATGCCTCACAACTATGGCTAAACATCAGCAGTTTTAGCAGTTGTTTCAAATGTGATAATATTTGCTTAAATGGTAATTTCAGAGTCCTAGATCATAACCTAGAACATATGGTTTAAGTTATCCTTTTTAATATTTACTTTGTTAAGACTATCTAATCTCCTCTCTCCCAAGAATAGCCATCAACTTCAAAAAGAAGTGCATCAATGTCGTAAGTTTTGGACCAGTTCTGATTGCTTTGTCTAATCACTCTCCTCTTCCCATTTACCCTACAACAATGTTGAAAAACTGGGTTAAAGTTGCCATTTGCTGCTTCATATGTATGCAAATTTATAACCTCATCCACAACGAGTAAGGCTAGCAGGTCATTCCCTTCCTTGATCTAATTAGAAGGCATCCACTGTGAGTCAGAAGATTGCCTAAAATTTCCATCTGTACTCAGAAAAAAGATCCAATATAGTTCCAATTGTTTCCATTTAAGAAGTATATGGAAATCAGTTTGCATAGATTACATGTCCACCGGCCAACAAGCTGCATCCACTGAGTCAGAAGATTGCCTAAAATTTCCAGCAGTACTGAGAAAAAGATCCAATATAGTTCCAATTGTTTCCATTTAAGAAGAATATGGAACTCAGTTTGCATAGATCACATGTCCACAGGCCAATAAGCTACAGAACATCTATTTCATGTGAACCAAGATATCGATTAATTATTTTAAAAATACGCAACGTCCCATAAGTCATTAGTATGATAATTTACATTAATCCTAGTATGAAAACGTAGAAAACTAAAAGGGATGATACTATGCACAATAATTCACAGGTTCCATCCTACAAATCTAAAAAATTGTAGAACATCTCATATAATTCCAGTGTCATCACCGTGTGTAGTAATCTGTAAAAAGGGACAACCTAAACGATGGAGTTCGACGGTTGCTGTCACTTCCTCCTGTACCAGAAGCTGAAGGAGATAAACCAGCATAAGCATGGGTTCCATTTTCCTTCTTGTATGCTGGTTTACCATATGAAGTACTAGACTCTGAAAGAAAATCATTAAATTAAGTGGAAATCCAGTGGAATTAAATGCAAAAGAACACCTTAACAGAATGATCAAGGTTATGAGAACAGTTTACATCAAAGAATAGTCAAAAAGTATAGCACAATACTCAAAATCAGAGGTGAGCTAAGTAGACTGACCTCGAACATAACGATCTGCACCACCTTTACCGCCTCGGCTTGTCATATTAGCACCACGAAACCTAGGATCAATTGAGTCCTTCGTCTAAAGCAACATCAGAAAGGCATATTAAAGAAAATGATTGGACCATTTTGTTACATGAAGACGCCAAAATGAAAAATACAAAACAGCAGCACAGTTACATATCGTGATCATATGCATAGAAGTAAAGAAAACATTTGATGTCACCAGAATTCAGCTATTTTTTCTACACACCTCTTTTTTCTTCTCTCGTTTGCTCTTTACCTCATGGAACGGATCTGCAAAAGATGATGTGAGAGTTAATAACAGGCGCTTCTCAATGGGATTAAACAATGTCTAACAGAACTGTAGCAACTTAGCTGGAGCAAATTTCACAAACTAACATAATACAAAAATAGACTAGCCGATGCACATAGGATCAGTTGATCCATAGTGTAGAGAAGTTAAGTATACATATACAGACACTGAGAATAAACTAACAAACCATAATAGCACCTTGGAAATCATAGAATAAAGTAGTAATGTTGGACAAATCTAAGCTTATAAAGTCCATGTATATCAAATATACAATACACAAAAGTAGACAGGTACATTCACGCAGTTGATGCCCTAGTTTCAAATTAATTCCCTTTCATGCATTGCCATTAGCTGTCGGAAAGTAGAATTGAATCACAAAATGCGAGGATGTGAACACCAATACATTGATCTATCCCATAACATACTGTAGCAAGTGGGCACACAGGTCTTGCAGTTAAGTTCAATCACTCAGGAGATACCAGGCCATAGACTTCACCCATTACTAAAAACAAGTCAAGCCCTGTCATCAAGTTCACTCTAAAAGTCCACAAATTGAAGCTATCACCTGAAGACCTTCACTTAAAACATCCACTGTCAGGTTCTCAAACAACTTAGTACAAAAAATCATGTATTATAAAGAAGCAAGTCAAAACAGGTACTAATCCCACAATTCAAAGACAGGATTCCATCTTACAGCTATAGATTTCAATAAACCAAACTACTATTCTCCCTTCTACTAACCACAAACTTAGAACAAAATAAGTTCAGCTCCTTCGATGCTTAAAGAATAAAGTTCATAATCAGAATAAATTATAAACCAAGCAGCGTCCATTACGCTATCGTCTCCATTTCCATCTCTTCTCCTTTAAGAGAGAAGATGAGAATCTACTTCAAGTTACAAAAGAACACACAAAAAAAAGCGCACTTGTACATGCTAACACACAAAAATTTCAAGATCCATTGAATAGAAATTTATTTACTTTTTCATCTAAGTTAATAATCTGCTTCCCTTTACTCGGTACCATTCAGAAAGAGAGTTAACTAGGAAGATACTTTTTCTTTTTGTTTTCTTGAAAAAAAAAGGACCTTGAGATAAGAGGCGATTAACGGCCTCGTTCGGGTCCATGTTACACTCTTTAAGCATAGCATAGATCTCAGACTCCGGACAGTTGACAATCTCTTTCAAGCTCTGTACCACTTTCCTCGAACCCACCGGAATCCCTGAAATTCCACTACTACCCTTACTGGCGCCGTTGGTACTAGTGCTGCCTCCTCCTCCGCCCTTGCCACTCATTCTCTTACTTTCTATTTATCTCTCCTCAGATCTGAGAAGAAACCTTGGCGTTATGGACGCTCGATAGGACTCTCCGTCTATCTCTCTCTCTGGAATTCAAGAAGAAGAAGATATTAAGGTGTCCACTACCTGCTTTAGGCACCGAAAACCCTGTCTCTTCGTTCTTTTCATTTCTATCCCTTTCTAGTTTTTTTTTTTAATCAATTCTATATATTTTTATTCAACAAGCAATACGATAAAATTCTCTTTATCGAGTAATGAAAATTTATTAGTTAATAGAATAAAATTAACGGTTTATTAAAGAAGAAAATGTAACACCATAAAAAATTGTTTACGAGAAATAAAAGAGTTTATAATATAATGTAGTAAAATATTACTTGAAAGATAGATAAAATAGAATGTAATGTATAATAAATAATTATTATATTTTTGATATTAAAATAATTATTATAGGAGGTTT
>JAOTIZ010000002.1:19931224-19952456 GCA_027123425.1 Erythroxylum panamense | reverse complement strand
CACCCTAGTAGGAAACATGCCCTTTCCTATGGTCATGGGTTCTTGCTCTTCAACAACTCCACTTCTCTTCTCTTCTCTTCTCTTGGTCCTTAGCTCAATCACAAAGGTGTCCACCCTCCATTCTTACACCAAAATGATCAATTCTTACCCTAAACCAACATTAAACATAGAAGAATAACCATGAAGATCAAACTATACAAAAACACACAAAACAAGTCCTAAAACACAATAATACTAACCTATTATAGAAGAAACATATGTCAAATACTTAGAAAAACACACACTAATGCACAACTATCACTAATTCCTTTCAAGTTTTTGCCATTGACACATTTAAAAATTGCACACATGCAACGAAATGTTTATACAATGCTAAGCTAATCAAAAACTAACATAATGTAAATGATAATTCACACACAAATGATATGCAATTATATATATTTCCCTACACTTGAATAATATATTGTCCTCAATGTGAGGAACAAAATTCAAACATAAGCAAACACAAACTAGCAAAACAACTAAAAGAGAAAGAAATAGAAAGGAAAGAAGAGAGTACTTACGAAGATTGTGGAGGTGACAAAATAGGAGATGACATATAGGCACCTTGTGTTCAAAATAAATTTAATAACTTCTTGGTTTGGTAGTGCTGATATCGCACTACCGACTTCAATTGTTTCTCATTGACATCTATGTGACCCTCAAATTGATTGTTAGTCTCTTCTAATTTGTCGAGCACTATTTCCTATCCTTCTTCTTCATCTTCTAACTCTTCACTAGAGGATTCCTATTGCTGGTCTAGAACTAAAGCTCGATTTTCCTGTCTTGCACTTACTTTTTAATTTAGAGTTGGTATCTTAGAGTTCAATACAATGTGACTCCAATATATTAACCCTCCTCGAGTGAGTATAATTTAATATTTTGGACAAAACAGGGGTTAGTACATCTAAATCAACAATATGGAATTGAGCCAAAGTTGTAACTAAATAACTCATGTCTAAATAGCTACTTTTTTATAAGTGAAGTAATTATTGTAAGAAAAATTTGAGTTGATGTGTAAACATTAATTTTATGATTCATATGCCAAAGTAAAATAAATCCTTTACATTTGTTACTTTTACTTTTTGCAAACACAGTGTGACACATAAACTTATAGAGTAACAAGTGTTTCGAACTTTGTATAACATTGTTTGGTACATTATGTGATTCAAACACATTCAACCTAGTTAATTTAGTCTAGTATATGGTAGCATGGAAATTGTTATGTTTTTCAATAATTTTTATTTCGCGAAACCAAACATGTTTTCTATAATAAAATAATCCATATTATATGGTTACCCTTTTAACCTGCACCAAAAACTATCTAACTTGTTCGACTTATAGCTCAATGTAATGTAAAATTCAAGGGCTAATTCTTCATAAACAATAAAATCACATTGAATAAATTTATACAAATAAATTTTAGCACGTAAAGAATCAAATTTTTCTTTCAACTTCAATTCTTACAAAATGGAAAAATCAAAATATCTAGGTGCAGTAATATTCCAGATATTTTTAGAATGAAGTTTACGAATCCTCTCACCTTCTTCTTTAAAGAAGATCAAAAAAGAAGAGCCAAAATTAGTCACCAAATTTCTTGCTTCACTTTCAGATACCTTCTTTTTCCCTTTTGGTTTAGACTTACAAGCAAGTTCCTTAACTTTTGGTTCCATCTCATGAAAAACCTACAAAAGCAGCATAAAAATACCAAAAAAGTAGGAGAGAGGGGGCAAAAAAATGTTTTTTTTTTAATCCACAAAAAATTATTTCTAGTTAGCAAACACTAGATTTAAGGGTAAGGAATGTTTAAATGGAAGAAAAGTAAACAAAAAAGTTTGAAATCTTTGCAGAAAGTGAGTGAAATTTTAGCGAAAATAAGTGAAGAGAGAAAGGGGCAGTTAACTTAGAGAGAGGAAGATGTGAGGAGGAACAAGCAAAATGCTTTAAATTGGCTAGGGTTTTGTGGCAGAGGAATAAAAAATTGATATACATGATTGTGTAAGGGGTTGCATGATCATACAAACTATGCATAATCGTGCTAATGAGTTGCTCCTCCAAAATACAACTGTGCATAATGATGATAATGGGTTGCTCCTCCAAAATTGCATGATTATACAACCATACTATCATGCAACCTCTTAGATATTTTTTCCTAACCATTTGAAACATTTCAAATTATGGACATCCATCATTTAACTCATTATGAAATAAACATAAAACATAAAAATAAAAAAGCACTATTTAATATGAAATTAGGACGAACCTAACTACACATAACATACTAAGTTTAAGGTCACTAGCTTAACCATTTTAGTGCTATTATTTTCTATCGAAATAAAGGAAAGATACTACCTCGCATTGATGTGAATATGTTCCTCTAAAATATGGTTTCCACTGATGTCTATTCACTTTGAATGTTTACTTTTTATCATTCTCCAATTACAAAGCTCCATACTTGGGTCACTTTGTAGGGACCACTGTAACTCAATTTGAGCTTTTTGCAAAAAAATTAATCATGAGTTGAATAATAAAATCACATCTCCAAATTAAACTCATTTATCTTGATATAATAATCATGTCATTTTTAAAAACTTTTTTCCTTATATAATTTAACAGTCTTATAAATATTCAATCGCAACTCTTCTAACCCATTTAATTGTAGAGTCTCTTTTCACCAGCTGTCTTGTAATTAAAATTAAAAACCTTTGCCACCTAATATTCTTATGCTTTAACTCAATGAGCAAGTGGCAAGCGTTACCATAAATAAGTCAAAAGGGTGTTTGTAATAATTGGAGTTTTGAAGGCAGTTTGATAAGCCTATAGAGCATTATCAAGCTTCAATGCATAATTTTCCTTGTATTATTGACCATCTTCTTGAAAATTCTTTTAAGCTTATGGTTAACAACCTCCACTTGATCACTTGTTTGTGGAGGATAGAGCATGGTCACTCAATGACAGACTTCATATCTCTTTAAAAAAGCTTCAAAATATTTGTTACGAAAAATGGGCTCCTACATCACTAATTATTGCTTTTGGCACTCTAAATATGGTGAATAACAATTTTATAAACTTTTGCACCACCTTACCGTCATTAATTGAAGTCGCCATAGCTACAACCCATCTTGATACATAATCTACTATTACTAAAATATAGGCATTCCCTATGGAGGATGGGAATAGACCCATAAAATCCAACATCTCCAAGATGTTAGATATCTTTTTGAAATGTTCCCCACCCTTTAGCACCTATCAAATAGCACCACAAATTTACAAGCATCCGTAAACAAGTTAAGTAAATAGAACTCAAACTGTCATCTTGATTGCTCTATAATGTCCTGTATAAGTAGAATCATGACGATGTGTTTGTATGTCTAACATCTTCTTCACTAGAACACATCTCCTGATTAACCATTAGGGCAAGTTTTATAAACAATTGACTCTTCCCACAAATAGTGAGTGCACTCATATAAGAACCTTTTTTGTTGTTAGTAAGACAAACTGAGGGAAATGATACCACTTGTGACATAATTTGCTATATCAACATACCACGGAACCAATAGGTAGCTTATCATCATTAAGGATTTATTGGGGAATTGCTCATTGATATCTCCACTCTTATGCAACTCCTTTTCTTCATGACGTGACAAGTGATCAACCATTAAATTTTTTGCTCCCTTTTTTTCTATAATTGATTGAACCCAAGTTTCTTATATAAATTGGTGACATTTTCATGGTTTTTATTACACTTCTTAGCTCTTATTTTCATATTTTATGCTTAATTTGATTCTTGAGTGCTTGCCTTTACTTTATGTAGTTTGAGAGTAAAATTATCGCAAATAATTAGTAATTGCACTAAATTAATTTTCTAGAACAATTGATACTGCAAACTACCATTTGTTTATTGTAGGAGACTCAAGAAGTAGAGCCAAGGAGTGAAGGTTGAAGATAATAAGTCAACAAGTCAACAAATCAACAGTGCAACAGGAAAGTTCGTCGCAGTGACGTTGATGTTTCGCTGCGACGAAGTATGAAGAATTCATGTAGAGAAAAGTTCACCGCGGCGAAGGGACGTGTTTACACCGCGGAAAAAGTTGAAGATGAAGTTAATATACCTTTCAAGAAAAGTTCACCATGGTGATGCATCTCCTCGCCACAGCGAAACCTTTGAACTGGCGTGACCCGGACCATTTTTGGCAAAATAACCCACTATACAACCCGATCCATCAACCTGGTTTATGAAACTTACCTATTTTAGGTAAAGTGAAAGTGGTAGAAACAGAGCCAACACACACACTCCTACACTCTCCTCATCTTCCTCTCATCTGCACACCATTGTCTTCTCTCCATGCTAGTTTCTCCACTTTCCACCGTTGGTTACTACCATGGGTTCTTCAGGTTGCTTCTCGGTTGTCAAGTTTCTTGAAGCTATTAGTGGCTAGGCATCTCTTTCTCCCTTGAAGATGTAGCAATGGCTTGAGTTCAATGGCCTTAAAAGGGGAGTAGTTTAATCTATGTTTAACTAGGATTTATGAACTCCTAGGTTTAGGATTTGTGATTTGTAGTTGAACATTCTTGATATTTAATGTATGGTTGTGATTTGTTGATGTAGAACTTGAAACTTTAATATATGAAGTCCCATATATGTCCATTTGTGATCTTGTCGAATCTCTTTTATCTTGCATAGTTGTGTTTGATAATGAGTTAATTTGAGATCCCAAAATGACTTATTGCATTGGCTTACCCAGCACACACATTAAGGGCATTTAACAAGGTCTTAAGAAATGGAGTTCATTGATTAAGACCTTGGACTTAAAGAGTTCTTTAAGGTTTACCTATTTGAAACTTAGTGATTTCCACTCCCATCGAAATTGATTTCGAACTATGATATCCAAAACTCATTTTTAAGAGGATACTATGACCATTTGATCATTGTCTTTATCTTTCGGTTTTACATTCCTAAAAATCCAAAAATACATTTTACACATTTTTCTTACAATTCCTTTTAATTTAGTTAAGGTTTCCAAAGATCAAATCCCCCTCCTTACCAATTTAGCTTATATTTCATGACATATAGGTTAGCTTAGGTCCATTCGTTTAGGTTCCGATTAAGTGAGACGACTCAAGTTTGCATCCTATATTGCAATCCTTGGATTATATTTTTGATTTGACCTCCAAGGGTATGAACTAAGGTCCTTATCAATGGGATTACAACATTGCATGTAAAATATATAAATACACAACTATTAAACAATTGTATCATATTAAATACAAAATTTTCACTTTCTTTGGCCCTATTTTATATTGAAGAGCATCGATAAGCCTCTAACTTTCTCTGTACAGTTGTCCGTCCATCTAGGTAAGTTGTCCAACTATTGTGTATCATATGTTATTCTTTATTAGCACCTCTATTTGTGTTTGGGTTTTATTAAGATATCAAACTTAGTTTGTGAAGTTGTAATTGATAATTTAAGGACTAATAACATAATGCACCTACAATTATGGACAATCCTTTGCCTAATAAACCCATAGGATGATATATAGGATAGAAATCTTTGACGCAGCTCCCATGAGTCTTATCGGTGAAATATTCCATGAGCTTAGGAATCACAATGAGAACTTGCTTTCTCGATTCATTTGGTGTAACTACACCACGTACCATAGTACTTGTTTAAATTCTAACTTTGAAAATAAACTGAGCATCAAAATTTCAAGCAAGGAAAAGCTTTTATTTTTTATTCTTCATGTCTCGGATTGCACCCTGGATCATTAGATAAAAATCCAGAGATGAAGAGAGAAATAAAAAATATCACTATTCTGTAAACAAAGAGTTTTAAAGTAGTGATTGAATAGAGAAGTATTAATATTAGATATTCATCTACAAATATGGACAATCCTTTAGATAATAAACCCATAGAATGGTATATAAGCTAGAAACGTATGATACAGCTCCCATGAGGTTTATCAGTGAAATATTTTATGAGTCTAGAAGTCACAACAAGAACTTGCTTTCTCGATTTATGTGGTGTAACAATGCCACGTACCATAGTGCTTGTTAAAATTCTAACTTTGAAAATGAACTTGTAGTGATTAATCATTATGTTATATAGAATGTGGATTGCATATAATAATTTAGTTATTTACTTTTAATTGGATAGCTAGATGAACAAGAGTTAGATGTCTCATCAGAAATGGTATGCTAAATACTTAGAAAGAGTTAATAGTTTTATACAATTTGTAAAAGATCACATAGGTGTTACATGTTGTATTTGTTTTCATTGCATAGATTGCTTAAATGTGAACATGTAAAGTCAAGATGTGCTATATAGAATCACTTGCTAATATGAGGCATAGATAAATTCTATACTCCATGACTTTATCATGGCGAATCTTCAAAAGTAAGTTGTAGTAGAAGTGTTGGTACAGGTGTTGATGATAGTAACAATAATGATGTAGAAGATTATGATATTAATGATGACAGTGAGGATGGGATTGGTGAGATGTTAAAGGATTATGGGAATTATATGGAGGCTATGAATCAAACTAGTTTGCCTAACATAATTGGTGGTATTACAAAAGATAATTTTGGGAAGTTATTAAAAGTTGTCAAAAAGAATTATATCCTGAGTGCTTAAATTTCTCACAGCTATCTTTTGTTATAAAGTTGTTGCATTTGAAGGTCTATGATAAATGGAATAACAAGTCTTTTGACATTTTAATTGACTTGCTCAATAATGCATTACCTGTTAGACACAAATTACCTAAATCTTACTATGATGCCAAGAAATTGTTAAAGGACCTTGGATTAGGATATATATCAATACATGCTTATAAGTATAATTATGCTATATTTTGGAAGGACAGTAAAGATCTTGAAGATTGTCCCATTTATGGTATACAAGGTGTTGAGTGGATAATGAGAGGGAAAAAAATACCACATAAAATCTTGAGATACTTTCCTATTAAACCATGACTACAATCGATTTTTACGTCAACAAAAACAACCATAGATATAAGGTGGCATGAAAAGAAACACGATGATGATAACATTATGTGTCATCCAGTAGATTCAATGGCATGGAATGATGCTGATGGAAAGTTTCCATGGTTTGCATAGGATTGTCATAATGTTTGACTTGGTTTAGCTTTAGATGGATTTAATCCTTTTGGTAACATGAGTATTTCTTACAGTATGTGGCTGGTAATATTATTGCCATAAAACTTGCCTCCACGGAAGTAAGTGAAGGAGCCTTTTATGTTATTATCATTGCTTATTCTAGGACCTACTACTCTTTGTAAGGTTATCGATGTATACAAGCAACCATTAATTGATGACTTAAACGATCTATAAAAGGTTAGATTAGAAACTTGTGATGTTGTTAAAGGTGAAACATTTATAATGCGTGCGACTATTTTGTGGATTGTAAATGATTTTCCAGCTTATAGGAATTTGTCAGGATGAAGCATTAAAGGGAGTATGGCTTGTCCTGCATGTAACCATCAAACTTATTCAATAAGATTACAAAGTAAAATATGTTATATAGGACATCATTGTTATATGGAACATGGGTATAGATGACAAAGAAGCAAATTGTTTAATGACAAAGTAAAATTAGGTTAAGCTCCTTTGTAGTTGTCTAGTGATGATGTGATTATGCAACTATCACATTTGGTGACATTACACCTAATAAAAACTTAAGTAATGGAAAGCGAAAGCAAAATGTTGTTGAGCTTAATTGGAATTCAATTTGCCTTATTGGAAGGAATTGCTATTAAGACATAATCTTGATGTGATGTATATTGAAAAACATATTTGGGAGAATATTTTAGGAACTATGATGGGAATTGATGGAAAATTAAAAGACAATTAAGGTTAGACTATACTTGGAAGATATGAATATAATAAAAGATTTGCATTTGAAAAGAAGAGATGATTTGTCATACATTATTCCACTTGCTTGTTGCAACATGTCAAAAGAGGAGAAGCAAGCTTTTTGTTAATTTCTTCAATTAGTCAAGTTTCCTTATAGGTATGCATCTAATATAGCCGATTATGTGAATGTTAAAGAGGGAAAAGTATCGGGGTTGAAAGGCCATAATTGTCATGCACTTTTGCAATGATTACTTCCTTTTAGAATACATAGGTGTTTACAGAAGGATATCTATAATTTTGGGTCAATTAGGTTATTTTTTA
Organism: Erythroxylum panamense; assembly: GCA_027123425.1. Classification (NCBI taxonomy): domain Eukaryota; kingdom Viridiplantae; phylum Streptophyta; class Magnoliopsida; order Malpighiales; family Erythroxylaceae; genus Erythroxylum; species Erythroxylum panamense. The sequence goes on along the minus strand of JAOTIZ010000002.1, from coordinate 19,944,226 downwards.
AGAAATTATGTTGTAAGTCACTTAAATTTGAAAAAGTTGACAAAATGGAAAAGGACATAACTTTGATTCTATGTAAGCTTGAACTAGTATTCTCCCATCGTTTTTTAATGTTATGGTGCATTTAGTGATTCACTTACATATGAAGCAAAACTTTATGGACCATTTCAATTTCGATGGATGTTCCCTATTGAAAGGTAATTTATAATAACTTCTACAATTTTTATAAAGGTTATTAGTTAGTAACAATTGATAATGTTTTATATTTTGTTTAGGTTTTTATGCTCTCTTAAGCGTTATATATGTAATAGAGCTCAAATTGAAGGATTTATTGCACATACTTATATAGCGAATGGATGTTTGACATTTTGTTCGATCTATTTAAATGAAGTCGAGACAAGATTTAATACACAATAATGTAACTTTGATTTTGATCAAGATGGTGGATTGTTAGTTTTCCCCCAAAAAAGTTAGGCCACTTAGTGTCAGAAAATATGTGGAGTTAACTAAAGATGAATTTGAAATTACCCATTGTTATATTTTGAATAATTGCGAGGAAGTCGATAAATATATGGAGTATGTATATTACATTTCATTCAAAATTTCATATTTAAAATTTGTGATTTAATCTAAATTTCCTGATACTTTTTAAATAGAGAGCACAAAGATGCGATTTAAAGCAAAGGGATTGTTAATGTTCAAGAAAGACATAAGATTAAGTTCCCATCATGGTTTAGGACTTAAGTGAGTTATATCTTGATGGAATATTATGAACTAATGACAATTTGTATCTCATTTTAACTTTTAGTTATATTTTGTCCTACAAATGATATGGTTACATAATCTTAACATGTAAAAGGTGACAACAACATTATATTCTTCAGCATGTGGGCCTTATATGGTTGGGAAAAATATACAGGTTGCATTGTTAATAGAGTTAGAGTTCACATACAAGATCGAGATAGTCGAATTTGAAGCCAAATTTGTGGGGTTATTGTTAAGGGATGTCATGACGACGATTTTATTGACTTCTTCTGTGTCATCTATGATATAATAGAGTTGCATTACATCAAGGGTAAAAAGGTTATTCTATTTAAGTGCAAATGGTTTAATCTTGGTGATATAAAAGTTAATGGCAATATTAATAGCATTAATGTTAGTAAGAAATGATATGATAATGACCCTTTTGTCCTTGCAAGTTAAGTGAAGCAAGTATTCTACTCTAATTATACTGTATTGGGAAACAATTGGAAAGTTGTTCAAAAGTTTCAATACCAAAATCTCTTCAATTTTTGTGAAAGGGATAATGGTCTAATGAGTAAGGATGGTGATCAAGTATATCAAGGGATTGGATTAGAGTTGAATAATGAAGCCATTCAAATAGAAGATGCAGATATATCCTCATTCCATAGGAGAGATGTTGATCCTAATATAGTACAACTGGATGAAGTAAAAGTCAATTTGTTCGTAGAAAGAGATGAAGACTATATTAAGAATGAATTATATGACAATAATGATACTTTATCCGAATATAATAGTGATAAAGAGTCGAATCATAATATAATTAATGATGATGATTTTTAGGATCTGGATCATGATGATTGAAGGTAATAAAAGTGTTACTTATATTATTGAAATGTATTATACATGTTTAAGTTATGTTAATGCGTATTGTTGATATTTCACTTATGTTAATGAGTATTGATGATGTTTCATCCTTGTTTGATCCATACTGTTAATGTTTTCTTAATACCTACATATAAAAATAATGTTGAAATAAGCAAACATAAACTACCCTTTTGACACAAACATGTTTATACCATTTGACCTTATTTCATTTAGTCAATACTAAAATAACTAGAAACAAACTATGTTGATGTTTGAGATATGTTTATACAGATTGTTGATTTTGACTTACGTTTATGAGGAATGTTGATGTTTGAGTTATGTTAATGCAAAATGTTGGACTTTGAGTTATGTTTATGTCAATTGTTGATGTTTCAGTTATGTTTTTACGTATTGTCGATATTTGAGTTATGTTAGTACAGTATGTTCATGTTTGAGTTATGTTTTTGCAGAATGTTGATATTTGACTTATGTTTATCTAGATTGTTGATGTTTGAGTTATGTTTATCCGTATTGTTGACGTTTGACTAATGTTTATGCATAATGTTGTTTTTTTAGTTGAAGATATTCTTGATAATGGTACCTAGTAGGAACAAAGGAAAGAAGGTGGCAATTAAAGAAATTGTTCCTCCCCCACAAAAACCAGATCAATCTGAACCTATCCAATAACAATAACCAACTTCATCCACCAATGAAGCCAGTCAGCAACAACCTCTATCTACCTCAACTAATGTTGAGGGATCTTCAGGTCTATTAATCTTTATCACCTATAATTAGACTTATGCTTAAATATATATTTATATGTTTAATGTGTTTTTTTATCCTTATTATTTTGTTGTCAGGTTCCAATACTAGCATCAGAAAAAGAGGGAGAGATATCACTAAAGGTTCTAAGTTACAACACATAAATGTTGTAATGAACAACAAGTTATCAGCATATATTGACACCTTGTAAAGTTGTCTTGTTAACAAGATCCTATCATTGTCAAGACTAAATTGCCTTGCCTTTAGCATGCCAAGTAGTTGAAGGAAGAAAACTCGATGCAAAATGCTTTGGACAAAGTTTCGATAATTTTTAACTTATTTAATTATATGCATTTTTCCTTATTTAAAGATAATTTCACTGTTACTTGTTTTTCACAGATGAAGCTCAATATCATCGATATCGACAACCCTGAAGTTTCAAGTTCTGTGACTTCAATGTTGAAACAAAGGGTCAAAGGTCATTATTATCAACTACTTAAATACTATAAACTTTTTTCCTTCTGATGAGGAGGTAAGGAGATATTTTCTTGAGCAGATGTCTCCAGAAAATTGAAGCCAAATGTGTGATTATTGGGCCTCTGCCAATACAAAGGTTTGACTTCTTTCTCTTCACATATAGGTTCCATTAACCTTGTTTCACAATTTACTGACTATTTCTTTTCTTTATTTAGGAAAAGTGTGAGAAAGCCCAGGTTAACAGAGGAAAAATAAAAACTCCTTACAACCAAGGCTTCAAATCATTTGTTGTCGTACGAAAAGAATATGTAAGTTCTTTATTTAGAAGTTATAATTATATTAGTAAATATAATATTATTTATTGTGTTTTCAATTAATTTTTTCATAAAATAAAGTGAGAAGGAACTAAATGTACAAGAATGTGATATGATCACACTATATAAACTCACTCACTATAAGAAAGGTCAACGGTGGATATTAGAAGAAGCCCAAAATAACATATAAGTATAAAATTTTGTTTAAAATTTAAGCTTATTTATTTATGTAGTACTAGCTAATAATATTTGAATTCAATATTGATTTTTTAACTTTAGAATAAGATGCACGAGTTATTGCAAAGATTATTGTCTGATGGAAATGAGCCAAATATAAAGGTTTAACTTTTTTCTCTTCACATGTAGCTTCCATTAACCTTGTTACACAATTTAATAACTATTTGTTTTCTTTATTTAAGAAAAGTGTGAGAAAGCCAAAGTTAACAGAGGAAAAAAATGAAAACTCTTTACAACCAAGGCTCTAAAATATTTGTTGTCATATGAAAAGAATATATAAGTTATTTATTTAGAAGTTATAATTATATTAGTAAATACAATATTATTTATTGTGTTTTCAATTAATTTTTTATAAAACAGAGTGAGAAGGAATTATATGGACAAGAGTGTGATAGGATCACACTACCTAAATTCACTCACTATAAGGAAGGTTAATGATGGATATTAGAAGAAACGCAAAATAACTATGTAAGTATAAAAATTTGTTTAAATCATAAGTTTATTTATTTGTGTAGTTCTAACTAATAATATTTGAATTCAATATTGATTTTTTAAATTTTAGAATAAGATGCAAGGGTTATTACAAAGATCATTGTCTAACTGAAATGAGTTAAATATAGGTGATATTTGCAACAACGTGCTTGGTAAAGTCTAGTTACATCAAAGGTCCTAGGTTTGGCCTTAAGCCAACTACTTCATACTCATCAAAACCAGCATATGTTGCCCATCTTCAAGAGGAGAATCAATTACTTAAGGATAAATTACAATGAAATAAAGAAAAGTTATAATGTAATGAACAAAAGTTAAATCGTACTCAATGAAAGGTAGCCAAGCTTGAAAAGATGATTAAACTAATACTTGGCCTAAATTATGTAAATAGTAGTGACGGTGAAAACGAGTCTTAGTTTGTACATAAATATTTTTGTTAACATTTAATGATATTTTATTTTTATATAAATGCTTCTATTTTCTAGTTATTTTTAATTATATTTTTTAATAAAATATAAAAAAATCTAAATATTACAAACAATTATATGGATTAAATTTTTTTTATCAATAATTATAATTAACATAATAAAAATTTTAATAATAATGTTTATTAAAAAATTAAAAACGTAGCTAAAAAAATTTGGCTACGTTTTTTAAATCGCCAACAAAACTTTTTAGCTATGTTTATAAAAACATCATCAATAACTTTTATCTACATTTTAAAAACGTAGCTAAAAAGTATTTGCTATAAATATTTAATCATCGCCAATAGTTTTGGGCTTCGATTAAAGATTCGTTACCAAATACTTTTACCTACGTTTACGGTAACGTAGCTAATAACATTTAGCTACGAAACCAAGTCGTACCAAAATAGTATTGGCGATGATTTGATTTATCCTCGCATATATCTTATCACTAGGTATTCATCTCGTAGCTAAATTTAATTTGCAGCCATTTAGTAAAAATGTCATAACCTATAATATTTTTCTACGGGATTTTACAATGATTTGAGCAATGAATTGATATCATCGCGAAATATTATTAGCTACAAATTTAGACCTTTTACTGAGGAAAATTTTCTTCACCAAAAGCCCCGGCTGTTGCAGTGCAAGGAGAGTAAAAAGGGGGCGACATACAAAAGATCAAAAGAGCTTTTAAGAGAAGCATGCTTTATTCTGCAGTTCATTACAACACCCATAAGCATCTTAGCTTTGCCTTTTTGTAAAAATGGAGGGGGAGGCTTCAACTGGACAATGCTTTATCAGAGAGGTGGGACGAATTCCAATTGGAGGAAGGTGACCCTGACGGAGAGGAATTGCAAAGCTACAGAGAATAACATTTAATAAATTTCTTAAGTGCTGTCGTCTAGGATAGGCTCTATTCATTGGCTTCTTTAGCTAATTAGAATGCACAACCAGTAAAAGGGTGCTAGAGTAGAAATTTTTAGTGGAGCATTGGTGTGATAGTGATAAGTTAGGGTTGAAATTAAACGTTCTTGAAATGTTAGAAATTATTTAATTTTAAATTAAATTTTATTAAAAATGTTAAGTTTTGAATTAAACCTTTGCACTTTTCCATAATGAAACATATTAACTAACCTGCATGACCTCTCGTTTGTAATGAGTAGATGCATGCCTGTTCTTTATTGAAATACAGATTTAGAAGATGGACAATTACATGAATTATGGAAAATTATGTAATGAGTAGATTTGACTTGGACGACGAGTGCCAATAAATGAGCAAAGCAAAGCACAGCTAGCACAATACACGATCAGCTGTTGGCTGGATTGTAATATTGTAAATAAATGAGCTTTACATACCGATTGAGCACATAATAATACATTATTGCGAATAACATTCTGAATTTTGCAAACAGCTAAAGTTGCATTCTCATAACATATAGAAAACAGATCTTCTGTATGATTCACAAGTTTGTCTTTTTTTTTTACAGTTAATAATGTCAAAAGGCAAGGTACTGACATTACATATGAGGATAAAAAATATATTTTCCAGTTGTTTGATGGGAATTTAAGTATTATTTAATATTATCATCCATTTTTACGAAATGTATTCGGTTAGGAAGCTGTAAACTTCTCATGTTAGAATCGCCTTTTATTTTATCATAAAAGACACAAGTAAATGTCCATGAGTATAAATACTTCGAAATTAACCAAATAGATACAAGAACTACATTTTAAGTTAGGAAAGCATCAGCTAAACCCTAGGACTAAGCTAAAAAGCCTCATCTTATATCCAATTTATCTTTTTGGAAACTCCAGTTAAACAATTAGGAAAACTTACCAAAAAAAAAAAGGAAGCTTATCTTGTATATAGGTCTTTGTACTCTTTGACATAATCCCCTATCACTTGATCTGCCTTTTTGATATCGCTAGTTCCATCCATGCGATACAGTATGCTAACAACACTCAACATATAGATTTAAAAACATTATCTTAATAATTATAGTTAAACTTTTATTTGTATTGTAGAATTAAATTTGGTAAAATTATGCAAAAATATATTTGTCATCAATATTAATTATAGAACTAAAGAAGTAAATATTTCATCAATGTTTCTTCTTGTCTTTCTTTTCTATCTTCTAACAAAAGTATCCCTCAATTAAAGATTTTATTATAGAATACAACGATATTGTATTTAACCATTGTTATCTTATGTTTGTAATCATAAATGTAAAATTTTTGTTTTGAACCCTAAAATTTATATTAAAATATAAGTCATACCTTAATATTGTAGAGTATATAAAAACTTTTAACATTTTAAAACAATATTATAGATAAACTCCTAACTAACAAAATCCTTAACCTCGTCATGCTTCCATTAGCAACAAGTCCCTCTTGAATTTTAACATTTAAACTAAAATATAAGTCAAATTATAACATAATTTAGTATATGAAAAGAACCCTAACGTTTAAGAATCTTTCAAATTTAACCCTCAACAGATAGAACCCCTAACGAGATTAATGGTTCATTAGTGATAACGTGACACTTTTTCTAATTTTATACTTTCTATTCCATGTAAAACTGAGTCCCATTCATTTAAATTATTCTCAATTTTTAATTAACCCTAATTAACCCTAAACTTAGATAAACCCCCAAAATTCATAATTCATTTGACTTTCCCCTCACATAATATTAAATACTTAAAATTCATTCCCTTTGTGGCATTCCTAAACTAAATTGATTTATGTATAAGTCAGATGATAATGTCACCAAGGTTTAGCTTGTTCCTTATCTAAATGGGAGTTGGTAGGAGTTGGAAGTTAGAAGGCTAAAGTGTATGACATGCTTCATATGATGGTGAGAATGAATTCAAGGAGGATTCTAGGTTTAATGAATAATGAGGAGCTTTTGGTTGTTGATGATGAAGAGAGGTCGGAAAATAATGACTTTGATCATGCGTTGATACTTTATAGTAGAAGTAGCTAAGTTTTGCATTTCATACGGGGAACTCAAAGGATCTTTATGACTATAACGAATTTGGGGTGGTTGAGTACCAAAAAATGTTTTAGAGGTTCCTGTGAAAATCGTGACTCTAATGATGCAACCAAACAAAAGAAGAGTACTAAGCAAATGGCTTGGGAGGTTTCTATAAAAATTGTGACTCCAATGGTGCAACCAAGGAGAAGAAGGGTTGGCTGGTTAAAAGAGCATAGGCACGAAGAACAGTAGTGATGATCTTAAGGATTTAAAGATCTTGAAGAAATTCTCGAAGAATAGCCTACATGACTGTTGAGCAAGTTTTAGTTTTACAAAATTTTCAATGTTCCTCAAACATATGGGTCGTAAGTGAACTAATTGAATCCTAATGTTATCTATGATTATAAGAAATGTGATAAAAAATGAAAATAAAAACTAAACAACAATTTAAACAATTGAATATGATTTGATTAGAAATGAAATTCCCAAATTAACGCAAGGAAATCAAAATAGAGCGAAACCACTTAACAATCAAGAAATCACATAAGATAAGATCAAACAATTATGAGAAGAGGAGATTCATTCTATCATCAATTGCTACCTTAATTACTTTTGATTTAATTGGTATCGATCTTAGAATTTAAAAAGGTTGATTTTTCTCCCTTGAGACATAATTATTAAACCCTAAATCATAATCCCTAATTGAACCTAAATTTTTAATTTTATAATTTCTCAATTAACAAAACAACTCTCATTCCAATTAGTTCTTAAGCAATCTAATAGACAGTCGGGACCTCACACAAGATCTCTCCTCATGTAATTACCAATTTGATGTTTATGTGATTTATTATATTATTAATTCTCATCACCCAAACTAATCATATTATTGTCAGTTCAATCTCTCAATATGTTACCGAAGTATGCAAAAATCGTAAAAAATCACAATACCCAAACATACTAACATAAAAAGCAATTAAATCACAATTGATTCAAGAATTAATCCCAAATGAAGTTAGAACATCCTTAACAAAATATTTATCAAAACATACATTAGATGAAGTGAATAACAAGAGGAATACATAAACTAACTTGGAAAGGAATGGCTAGAGTGGTTGACAGTAGCTTCCCCTCTTCTTCTTCTACTCTTCTCTCATTCTTCTCTTTTCCTTGGCTTCTTTCTCTAAATGGTAGGATGGAGGCTTCGCTCATTACAGTCAATTTATTTCCTTCTATAATTCTTTTACCTTTTAGGGTAAAAAGTAGATTTTACCCATGTCATAAATTCCAAACTGACCCTTCAAAAATGAAAATGGAAGCAGATCCCTATATTTGTCTCACATATGTCACAATCGTGACCTTGGCTGGATCACTTCTGTCATGACCGTGACAGTGGTGTCACACTCGTGACGTCCTGGCTCTTGCTCCAAGCTTTCTTCAACTTCTTTCGATCTTTTTCATTTGATCTTAAATACTAACAAATACATTAAAATATCTCAAGCGTACAAAATTAAAGTCCAATAATATGCTCTAAACCACATAATACTCAAAAATATAAACACATAATCATATTACAAAATTCTAAACCTAAACATGCACAATTTATCTAATCAACACCTAAAAACATACTAAAACACCTACTAAAGTATAATGTAAACTACAACTATTAGTGACATTATTTGCTTCAATTAGGAATTTAGGGGATATATTTAAATTTAGGTTTAATTAAAGTTAATATAATATTAGAGTTAATTAGAGATTTAAAAATTAATATGTGGAGATCCATAATGCCATATGGACTGCCTATGATATTATATATTAATCCCACATAAAGAATAAAAATAAAAGAAGTATCTTGTTAGTATTAATGGGGCACTTAGTTAACAGGGTCTTTAACTTAGTTAAAGGTTTTGTATTTTCACGATTAACTTTTGATGGTTTTGAAATGTGGATTTTTTCACACAAAAAAAGCACTATCATTAAATGAAAAAATAATAACAAAATGAAGGTTTAACATTGGAAGACGAAAATGAACTTAACCAAAAAATTCCCTAGATATGTCACTTATCTGTAAGTTTTTTCTTTTAGTACCATGAAACTGTCTTCCAACTTCAACCACTTTGTTATATTACTGGACAAGTAAATTATATGATTAAGTCTCATAATATGTTTACTAAGTTGAAATCATAATAAATTTGTAGTTATAATCAAATGTAGCAATGAATTTTCTAGAAGAGAGTAAAAGAAAGTAAAACCAGGGACAAAAAAAGCAATAGGAAGAACGGTAACTAACATTGATTCTAAACTATATGGAGTACTTATAAAAAAACTAAAAGCTTTCACAAGTTCTTTATTCTAAATGTTGAGTTTATACTTCCACAGAAAGAATTTATTGCGTCCTAAAATTTTTTAAAATATTAACCCACCATTAATACTATAATTCTAAATTTTATTGAGAGAGAAAGAGAAAAGAAGGAGGGAAGCCACAATAGGGGTTTCAACTTAAGGATTTCATCTCCATTAATTGGTGATTTTGACAAAGGGATTTTCAATAGTTAAATCGGAGAAGATGATAAAAAATTGTTGAATAGCCGGGTGTTAGAGAATATGTTATAACAACTCCATGTTGACACTAGTAGGTCTCATGCAAAGGAATAATTATAAAAAATCATGTCAATTAAGATATTTTTTGAAACATTAATCTTTTTTTATACTTCAAAATATTAGTTTGGTTTGTATTTTAGTGCAAATAGTAATTTCATTATTTAGGAGTTTAATTAAGATATTTTTGAAACATTAATAATTTTTAGTACACTTCAAAATATTAGTTTGATTGTATTTAGTGCAAATATTAGCAGTCAAAGAGACTTTTGGTCTAATCCTAAATCAAGATTTGTTTTATAATAGTTATGAAATTAAACTCTATTTAGTAGAAAATGATATGTAAGATAACATTAATATAAAATAGAACGGTAATTTGTGATCATTCCAAATTAAGCTTTTCCTACCAGTTTACTCGTATGTAGTTTGATTAGCGTAGAAGGCTCAACGTTTTACTCAGAGACATATGTGGGACAAAGAATATAAAGAACTAAAAAAGGCATCTCATTGGCCATCTCTTTAGTCGTCGTCATCATCATCATACCCTTGGCCATCTCTTTAGTATAGAGGATAATTCCTTCTACTGGCAGCTAGTATACTACGCCTTTTTACAGGATCAAACCACCTCAATTACAGCATAAAAGCTGGGAAGAGAACCAACTGAACCACGCTAATTCTTCTTACTATTCTCTTCGTTTTCTACATCCATCTCTGTCTAGTCGCTTGACACTTGTGAAGTTATTGCTCGACATTGCCATGGCAGAGGCTCGACAGGTACAACTTTCTAGGTTGGGGTCAGAATCTCAGTACTTAAGTAAGCAAGCTTGTTTACTGACCACTATCTTTTTCCATCTTATTTCTTGGAGTTATTGAGCATTGTAACAATGTTTTATTCTTAACTTCAATTTTCAGAATCGGAAGATAGAAGCCTAATAAAGCACACAAACATGACCAACCAGCCAACAAGCAGTCCGAAAAACATGGTTAAGTGGTGGCTCCTGGTGGCTCTCTTTGCATTCTTTATTCTTGCTGGCCAGTCAACTGCCACACTCTTGGGAAGACTCTATTTCGACAAAGGTGGAAAGAGCAAATGGATGGGAGCTTTCGTGCAAACTTGTGGCTTCCCAATTCTCATTCCACTCTACTTCTTTTCACTGGACAAGAAAAGCAGTACTACAATCAATGTCAATACAAACTCCCCATCTATCCCGGTTCTTGCATCAGTTTACGTCACTTTTGGCGTATTTGTCACGTTGTATTGTATACTTTATGCACTTGGGCTCTCGTACCTTCCGGTGTCTACCTATGCTCTGCTCTGCGCGTCTCAACTGGGCTTTAATGCTCTTTTCTCTTATTTTATCAACTCACAGAAGTTCACTCCATACATAATCAATTCATTGTTCCTTCTCACCCTCTCTGCGGTCCTTCTGGTCTTTGGAGGCAGCGATGCTGCAACAGCAGCCAAGATTTCTAAGGGGAAATATGTTATCGGGTTTATATGCACCGTTGGTGCATGTTCATTGTATGGATTGACACTTTCTCTGACGCAATACTCGTTCAGGAGGATTTTGAAAGTTGAAAGTTTTAAATCTGTTCTTAATATGATATTCTTTCCATCACTGGTTTCATCTTCTGCTATGGCAGTGGGGCTTTTTGCTAGTGGAGAATGGAAAAGTTTAGGGAATGAGATGGAGAGTTTTGCGTTGGGAAAGGCTTCCTATACGATGACATTGATTGGGACTGCTGTTTCATGGCAAGTTTTCTCTATTGGTTCTGTTGGTTTGATTTTCAAGGTTTCTGCTCTTTTCTCCAATGTCATTGCTACTGTGGGTTTGCCAGTAGTTCCTGTCCTGGCAGTGTTTGTTTTCCATGAAAAGATGGATGGTAACAAGGTGGTGGCTATGATTTTGGCTCTTTGGGGTTTTGTTTCTTATGCTTATCAGCATTATCATGGTAGTTCTGAACCCAAGGATGATGAGAAAAGTAGTGCTAATAATGAAGGAGTTTCTAAATCTTTGGAGGTTAGTGTATGATAGATGATCTCCAAGAGATCAAGTTTGAGGTTCATGTTTCATTATTCAATTTTATGGATTGCAAATGCAATGAAGAGAGATGCTGTCAAGCAACTAGCTAGCTTGTGATTGATTCTTCCATATAATTATTTTATTTGGGAAGACAGATGTAAAATGGGTTAAATTTATGGATATTATGTTGTAAGCTACAAATTTAAGTTTTCTAATTTTCCTTGACTGTGATGTAGGGACAGAAACTAGCATGAGAAGTGTTTCTTCTACCAGTGTCACGTACCACGTTTGTGTCGTTATATATATATGTTTATTTTTTATTTTGAAAAATTGTGTCGTTATATATTGAAAGAAAAAGCTTTAATAAAAAAACTAAAGTGATATTTGCGTTTCCTTAGAGAATTGCACAAAATATAGCTTCCGACCAAAAGGACTCCTACTCCACTTCCAATAAATTCTAGTTTTAATGCTACACATAACACAACAATAACAATAATAACTCAGTAAAGGTCCTATTGATATGTAATGTTACACCCACATACTCCTTGTGAAGATATGCAGATGCTATACAAAACAGAACCAAAACAATCTAAAACATACTAAACATTTCTTACATACATTTCCAAGAACTCAAACTAACATACTTTACATTTCATAGGTTGAGTCATATTCAGATCATAATATACATACGGTACTTATCACATACAAGCCTTAAATCCAAATTCAATATGTATTATAGTTATTACAAACCATTAAACAAAATTCAAAATACAAAATGCAATACGTTTCATTACATTAAATATATCTCAAAAACAACTTAAAAACTCAAACAAAACAACTTCCAAACATGTCACATCCTTCATTGGCCACTACGGTTGTCCCATCCTTAAGTCTTCTTATCAAAACCTATACAGAGGCAAATCCACCATGTTAAACATATAACTTAGTAGGGAAGAACTAAACAGGATATAATTTGGTGTCTGTTTCTAACAGTCGTCTAGCATTCACATGCACTGAATCATGTCAAATCACATACAACCTTTAATTGTTCAAATTAA
>JAOTIZ010000002.1:19912002-19931124 GCA_027123425.1 Erythroxylum panamense | reverse complement strand
ATTATTGTAATATATAACTTTCATACTTGTGATGAAATCTGTTACACAATATAATCACTGATGCAAATTTCTTTTACCACTAATGCAATTACATTGTTGAATTGATAATTTTATTTGTAACAATAATAAACACATTAGTGACTATTTTTTGAAAGAACGAATTTTCATTTTTGTGACAAAATGATGTTGACACTTTTTCCTTAAAATATTAGCAATCAAAAAGTGATGGACGTTAATAAAAGAAAGAACGAGTGACAAATATTTTGTCACTATTTTCAATTATTTTGGTGGGGATGATGTTAAAATAAAATAAAGTACTGTTATGAATTTATTCGCCACAACTTTATATCGTTTTTGTCGACGAACTTATTATGAATATGTAAAGTTACTGTAACCATATACTTTTGTCATACATTTCATAGTTTTTAGTGTTAGTGTGTTTTGTTACAAAAGTGTTACATAATTGTAACCATTTTTTTAAATTAGTCACTATTTCATTAGTAACGAAGGTATTTATTACGGGAGGTGATGACTTTAAAAATTGGAAACTATTAATAATGATGAGTAATATTACTGCTTTTAGTGACAACTTTTGCTTTCACTAAAAATACAATTTCTTATAATGAAAGCCTGAGATTAGTAAACTACTAAAAGATGGGAATTAGAACCTTGGCATTAGGGCACTTGCTCTAATAATGAATCATGCTCCAAATTACTTGCCTCAACCAAATGATGTAGGACAAAGCTTAAAGGAATTGTCACATATCAGGGGCTTTTACAAGCCAGGAGCAAATCACGTGTGGCTGGTGGAGGAGGTTGATATGGTTCAACCAACAGGTTCCTTAGGTGTTTTATACTGCGGTTAGCCATTAAAAATATACCGGTTATTATTCACAAGATTGGTGGTAGGAGCTCTAACTCAATCTATAAGCTTTGCAATTTGCATACTGAAACTGCTAATCATTTACTTCTTTCCTACTCTTTCTCCATGGACTTCTTAAACTATGCAGACGCACTTCTAGATCATCTTCTTGGAACTCCTTTATTGCTGAGGTAGAATATAAGACAAGGGATTTTATGTCCTTCAATCTTCTGGTTAGTTGGGGAACCTATATGATTTGGAAGGAGGGTAATTCCAGGAGATTCCAAAGAGCCTCTCAAAGCATCATAGTTTTTATGCAAACTACAAGGAAGTGCCGCTGGTGTCCAATTTGTATACTTCCATGAGCCAGGAGCTCATTACACTATGGGACTTGCCTCTACTAGGGAACTAATGAAACTGGGAGATGTAGTTGGATTGCTAGCTTAGTGCCTTGGGATAATTAAATGCTTGCTCCTTCCAAGATATGGTTGCTTGCTTAGCTGATTGTTCTACGACCAAGCTATTCCTTCCTTCTTGTATGTTTCACGTGCATCTACTAACTCCTAAAGTTGGTTCTATCTTAATATTAAATTTGTTTTTCTTAAAAATAAATGTATTTAGGAACAATATTATATAAGAAAAAGGAAAAGGAAATCACATGATCCCACAGAAAGACAGCCATGCAATAAAAAAAAACAAAGGTTTTCTTTTCCCATGCATTATTAAAGAGATGGTTGACAGTAATTAGCTATACCGTCCATCATAAACACAAACCTACAATATACTTTTCTCTCTCTCTCTTCTTTATTCTGTGTTTCATCTATATTTATCTCTCCTTTTCCACTCACAGTTCATGGTTTGGTATCAGATTCTTCTGAAGACTTGTCTCTGTCCCTAACTGTCTCTTTCTTTCTCTTCTTCTCTGTCTGTTCAGTCTCAGTGTCTTGCAGTTTCAGTGAAAGTTACTACACAAGTGTTATTTCATGTATATACAGACACTGAGGTAACATTCTCACTCTTTGTACTTCTTTTTCTTTCATCCAAATGTGATCATTTGATACTTATGTTGCTAGTTCATGGTTTTAAGAAGTTAACAATTTAATGGTAAGTTGGGGCTTTGGCTGTACTGTCTTTCTTGTAAAAAATGAAGATACATACAACTATAGGACTACTGTTATATCCAATTACTGTGGTTTAATGTTTTTCGCAAGTAAAGAACCTAGATGGTGGAGCCTCTTTTGTTTTATGTTTAACACAGTGAATTTGTGTCAGATGGAAGATAAGCAATTGGATTTTAATCAGCCCTTTCTCTCAGTTAGGAGGATCTCCATAACTGTTTCGTCAGGAGGACGAGAGAACGTAAGGAAAAATAATGATGAAGCCGTCCCGAAATTGCCTCCTCTATCTGCATACAAATCAGAGTTGAAAACAGATCCAGTGAGGGACCCCGGGAGTGTTCCCTTTGTGTGGGAGCAAACCCCAGGGAGGCCAAAACCACAAATGCACGCTCCTAAAAGATCCTCAGGTTCAGGAGCCCCAAAGCGTCCTCCTGGGAGGGCATTGAATTTAGATAAAGGTTCTCAAGCCTCGTCAACTACTAGGATACCAGCATCAGTGGGTAGAAACACACGTAAAGAAATAAAAATGGAGGAGACAGGGAGTTGTACTTCTGATGAGACTGATGAGTCCTATGTAGATGCTGCTGGTACTCTGTCCCGGACTGAATCTTTATTCTATAACTGCAATGTAAGTGGTATAACTGGGTTGGATGCTCCTGATTTGAAACCATCTTGGAGTTTCTCAACAGACGATCAACAGACTCGAGACTTCATGATGGATCGCTTCTTGCCTGCAGCAAAGGCAGTAGCCTCAGAGACTTCTCTATATTCTAATAGGAAGCCGCCAGTTGCACGAGAACAACCTAGACTGATCAAAGAGGCACTAGTTGAACAAAGGAGGTGTACAACTGATCAGAATATGTTGATCAGTGTACCATGTTATTCCCAAGGTAATGAAGTGGAAGACAGTGAAGATGATGACGATGATTATGACAGACCCCAAAACCCTTCAACTGTTGTCTGTGGGCTGTTCCCTCGGTTATGCTTACAAAGCTCCTTTTGTCTTTTGAACCCTGTAACGGGAATCAGAAAACCTGTTCAGGCTCCCAATTCTTCAGTATGTAAAACAAAAGTTCAATCTTCAAATGCTGCTTCTTGTACCAAAGTTGAGAATAAGGTATGAAGTCCATTTCCTCTCTTTATGCTGACTATATGGTATCTTTTTCTGGCTATTTTCTGTATTTTGGATGTCATAATTTCACTTCCACTACTTTTTCTTTTCTCCTTTAGAATCATACAAATCCTATATATGAACCACGATCAACAGACAGACTCCAACCAACTGGGCTATATGCAGGTAAGGATGAACTGAAAATTGTATCTAATCAGATCCGTCACATAAGAGATCTTAGGGAAGTTGATGGATCACACCAACGCAAAAGTTGGCAAAATAAGTGTGCGTCACCATTCCCTACAGACTTTTCTCAATCTGCTACCACTGAAGAAAAAAGATTGCTCGGAATTGCTAAAACCTTTAAGAATTCTGGGGTGATTAGATCTTGTTCGCCTCCAAAGAATGTCAGAAATCTCCAGGAATTATTCGCCAATGAGATGAATGAGCTGAAATCAGAATGTTTGAGTCCTGTGGTTGAGAAAATTCTGTACGTAGATTCAGTCCATACAGTAAAGCCTCAGACCTCAAATTCAGTATCTTCAGATATGAAAATCCTTGACTCTTACAAGAAGGTTGTTGCTGATACACTCACAAAACCTAGTGAAATCGAAGAAAAGGATTCTAGGAGTTCTGTTAAAGATTTCAAGTTCTTGGAAGCTGTGGATGGACGAACGAAAGTGCTTTCTGGAAGTTTGGAATCTGTTGATTCTGGTTTCTTTTCTTTATCTGATAGATCCTTCCATGATTGCAAAATGGATAAGATGGATAGTTATGGACCAATCAAGACCCTTGAGCAAGGGTTGCTGAAATCTACAAGCCCAAAAGTGGATAGAAGTGTGAAGATTGATATCAAAAGCCAGTTTGACATAGATGCAGCAGGTAATTTACATGGCCTGATCCATGACTCCATTGTGTTGACAAGAGACAAAGTGGCTGATGATGGTCAACTTTCTACTGAATTAAGCAAGCGAGAGAGTCAAATGCATTGTCTTCCGCTGCTTCCTCTTCCTCCTCCTTTACCAAACTCTCCATCCGAGTCATGGCTAATGCGCACGCTGCCTGCTACTTCCTCTAAGAATTTTTCTTCTACATCTTCTCTTGTTATGCATGCTAGTCCCAAAGTCCAGGCTTTTAAAAAGGACGTAGGTGACCTGAAATGGGAAAATATTGTCAAATCTTCTAATGCGCATGGGCATTCACGGCTTCCTGAGGTAAGCAAATTAAACAACTTTTGATCCTATCTTTACTTGTGAAGGTCATTCTTATTTTACTACTAAATTCTTCATCTTTATCAGGAAGTCCTTGCACCTATACCAGAAGCCTAAACTTTGCAGTAGTTCCTCTTTTTTATGGAGAAACATGGCTGCTATCAAAGTGTTATGGGAAGGAAATTTGTGTTTAGCATTCCTTATGAACGTTGGATTCTCTCTGCGGAAAAAGCAACAAGAATGGTTGCAGGGGCCTGATAGATAGATGGTACCAATTGGACGAGCTATGTTTTTATTTTATCTTTTTTTTATAATTTTATTTACTTTCCTAAACTCAGCAACTTTGCTGAAGCATACAGCTTCTCTTCCCAAGTACCAATTAGGTCTCCAAACAGTGAGACAAGGATTCATTTGGTCAAACGAAAAGATCATATTTTTGGACAGCACAGAGTTCAACGTGTTGACTTAGGGGAAGATTCTAAGAACCCTACAATAAGGAAGTTGATTAAGAAGGTATATAGTATTCACTATTCAGAGTTGTTCTTTGACTATGTTTAAGTGTCTGCTTCTACGAGATCCATTGCATGTGGATGTGTGTGGACAAAACTTTCCCAAGGCCAAGAAGCTGCAGCAAGGGTCAATGCCAATTTGGCATGTGGAGTTGGTATAGGACTATAGGTGCACTTAATTGCTCGATTGGGCCAAAAGTTTCAATGACTAGGAGAGTAAAAAATCCGTTAATTTGAAGCTGAACTTCAAAATGAAAACTTTGAATTACTGAGAAATAATTATAGAAACAAAAATGGGGGAAATGAGCAAAAACCCTCAATGCAATTGATGGCCTTTAGATTCCTCCTGAATCCGGAATCCATTGTCATACAAGGTACGCGAGATTAAAGAATTGCTAAAACTGAGGTTAAAAATGATCGGATGAGTAATCAGGAACACAGTTTCCACGAACTGTTCATCCCTAACTCTCAAATTCACCAACAAAACTAAATACCATCTCTGCCATCCGCGATCGGAAATCATGGAGAACAAGCGGAAAATGGTTCCCTGAGTTGGCATTGCAGATATCGCCGTTTGCTTACTATCAATGCAATTCAATACATGGAAATCTGCTTCAATTTAAAGACTTAGGTCATGCCACCAATATCCCTACGCACCCAACTTCTCAAAAAATTCATAGCCTACCCTACCCCGAGGAAGGTACGAGTTCTTGCAATGATTAAATAGACGTGTTGTCACTAAGAATCAATAGATCATACATTTTATTTTAACCAAAATCTCCCCCCAACCCAGAGGATAAATTAAAGAGTAAACAAAGAAAAGCAAGTTAACGTCCAGAACAAATGAAATTAGTCAATCTCGACTTCTTTCTTACAAGAAGACGGACACCAAAATAAAAAGTAAGTTTACAAAATCATCATCACTCATCATCAGAGTAGTTGAACTTAATGGAGTGAGATTGCAGGTCAATCTGCCCTCCTCTGTATGTCCCACGCTTCTTCTTTGTCTTTTCATGCCTAAAACCCCTGAAAGAACCAGTATGCAGGGCAAAGCTCATTGAAGCAGTTTTCGAACTTATAAAGATGTCCTTTTCCTACACTATTCATCAAGATACATAGAAACCAATATTTTCATGGGGGTTCCTAAAATTGATTAATAATTAAATCGGTAACTAGATCTGATGTCTAAGACGAAATCCAGAATTATAATAATCTCTTATTGCACGAATTACATGAGATAAGTAAGTGGACTGAAAAAAAAATGTCACACCCATATCATGTACCTTCCTCTAACTTGCCCAAGAACTTCTTGAGCTTTAGCACCATAACCAGTGTCAGCCCCATCCTGCAAAGAATTTCAGACCGCAAAAAATCCTTATTGAAATGATACACATGGGGGAAGGATGAGAAACTTGAATTTGGATCCAGAAACAAACCTTTGCCCAGTATGAATTATCTTTAAGCCTCTCATCAGAGAAAACCACCTCGTCAACTTTTATTCTTTGAAAATGCTTAACTGATTTTGGCTGCAATAACATTGTTCCAGTCTAAGCACACAAGAAAAAACAACAATGCTATGTTCTTCAACATAATAAATCACATGAACTAAAGAGCATAGCAAGCTTCCAGTCATCAGTATAGAGAGACAGACAGACAGAAAGAGTTTATGGTGCTATCCCTCTTACAAGGAATTTATTCAAATAAAAACCAACAATCTTTCCAACACCTTAAAAGTTTCAGTCTTACGACGCTTCCCTCCAGTTGTCACTAGAAGCACTATACATCCCCTCTACTTCGACATCTTAAAAACCTGACCCCTTAAAAGGCCCAAAACTAACCTGAAGCTTCCAATTACAAGTGAAAATGGTGGGTTGACTTGCACCAAAAAGGCTTGCAATTATGTACCACTCCACCCCTCATAACTCTTAATCTTCAGTTATACATCCCAAGAAACATTTTACCAAATGCAACAAATCAGGCTAATGGCTCTCAAAACTATGAAATCTCCATATTTTAGAAGTCAACAACTACACATTTAGATAACACATATGAAATATAACAGAATGTTTAGCTGTATATCCAAAATCTACCACGTCACTAGATATTCAAATATAAATGAAGGTCCTACAGAAGAATCTCAGATAATTAGAATAATGATACAAAATGGTCCAAAAATGGGTGAAAACTATGGTTAAGTATTTTCAGTTTCAGAAACTAAAAGCTAAATAACAAGACATGTCACCATGTTGAATGGTCAAGAATCATACCTCCGATGAACCATTCAGTTGCTTCTTCATGGTGCTTAGTGTCTCTGAATGCTCTGCATTCATCTCAATGTATCCATTTGCTTGCTCATTATGTTTCTCTGTAGGTATTTTGCAGGACTCTCCATCATTTACCTTTGGTTTTTTGGAAGCTCCTGTCTTGCTACATTTTGAGTCTTCCACTTCTTTTTCATTGGCAAGTTCAGGAGAGTCTTCTTCAGAAGTTAAGTGCTTCCTTTTCTTGGAAAGTTTATCTCGTTTATTAGTCACGTCCTCCCCTGAAGCATTCATAACATCTGTTTTCAAATGAACATCTTCAACAGCATGATCAGAAGACTTGTTTTTCTTTTTCTTCTTATCCTTCGATTTAGTCTTTTTCTGTGAATCGGTTACTACATTATCTTCCAAAGTTTGGCCATCTTGGGATTTTTCAACAGTCAGACATGGTAGTTCTTTCGCAGAAGGTTCAATATCATCCGCCAGAGGATCAGAATCCAACTTGCTCTTACTTTTCTTCTTATGCTTACACTTCTTATCAGGAGATTTCTTCACTATCTCCGAATCAACATTTTGTTCTTGTCCATTCTTTTCTGCGACATCAACATCACAGTCATCCTTCTTCTTTTTCTTTTTATTACTCAAAGTTTCTGTAGACACAACAAAGCCCTCAAGATGTTGGTTCAGAAATTCAACTATGATGTAAATATCAACATCAGTAAATTCAGCAATGAGCTTACGCCGAGATGGACCAAATAAGCAATTCAAAAATCAAAAGAGCAGGAACATCAACAAAACAAAACAAAAGGAAAATCTGCAAGTATTAGGAAAAGCTAAATACCTTGCACTTGGTGACTCTCCAACTTTTTGTTGGCATGACCACTGCAAAACATATAGATACACATGCCATGTGAATGCATTTAATAGTTAAAAATCAATATAAAACTGGAAGAAAAACACATGAAGTCTGGGAATGTGCGTCATTCTTGGTTGAAAATTCAAAAACCAAAATTTATCCATTAAAAGGAAAAAAAAAAAGAATAAATTGGCATTACCCTGTCTCCAAAAAGTTGCGGAACATCTCTTCCAAATCAAAAGAGGACGTGCCCAAATCATCTTGCTGCGCCAAAAAACAGAACATGAACTTAAGGAGAAAGAAGAAGAAGAAGAAGAAGAAGAAACCAAGAGAAGAAAAGGAAAAGAGGGTTTAAGACATTGATATTGGCTTCAGATCGGAACTTCTTGAGGGTTTTGGAGAGGCCACTTTGCTCCAGATACCGAGCTATAGAGTGACGAAGAAGGACGTTGTCACTCGGCATTATTTGGGGCGAAGCAAAAGATAGCAACTGCACTTGCCGAGGCTTAAACGCTAACACATTAGGGTTTATGTTCATTCTTCAACTTGTCTTCATGGCGGGTATTATATCAAGAAGACATTTTAGTTTATATTTAATCTGATTCTTCAATACATATTACATTAGAATTAAACATGGATTGACTGGACGTTTATACGTGCAATTAATTAAATTGTATAACAATAAAAGTACATATACAAATAAACCATTTTATATATTATTTTCAATAGAAATATAATTTTCTATATCAAAATACTTTTTCTTTCACATATTAAAATTATAAGAACAAATTTTATTTTCTACTAACAAAGAATAAACTTTTAATTTAAAGAAATATGTTTAAATTGAAAATTTTACTTTTAGAAGATGATAATACATTTCCACCAAACAAATTATCTTTTCATTTATGGTAATAATCAGCATACAATAAATAATAAGTAAAATTTATAAGAATAAGTAAAAATAAAATATTTTATTGAAAAAAATACATCAATGTGTATTATTATATAATAAATTAATAATAAATAAATATGAGTCTAATATAAAACTTAAAATAACAATAAAAATTAAAATTATATTTTTAAATAAGGTTGTGTCTCATCATCATCAAAAGTTCCAAATTCATCAATGCTATTTAAAGATTCGTAAACTACGTTTTTATCCAAAGTATTTACATCAACTTCCTCTACTGCATTAAAATAAATAACAAATTAGTAATATATGAAATGATTCTCAATTTTAAACTTGTAATACTGTATACTTTTAACTTAAACATGATCAAAATAAGATATCAAGTAACTATCAGTAGATGTTCTTAATTGATTCGTTGTGATAAATATATTTTCTTCATAAATCATCTTTTCAAGCTTATTATAATCAAAATCAAGCGATGGTTCTTATTCTTCGATCCAAAAATCAGTATGTTCAATACAATCAATATCAACTAAATCATATGTTATCTTCTTATTAAGCGCTCTGAAAATATAATAGAGAAATTATAAAGTCAATAATAAAAGTAAAATTATTTAAATAAAAACAAAACTATAAAGTACTTGTTCTTCATTATCAAATTATAAGTAAACAAGATCAATAAGTCTTTAATATTCTAAACGATTTCATTTCTTTATATAAATACGTTCAAAAAGACTTCAATTACGTTTACAACTTGATGCAGAAGTTGTTTGAATGAGTAACTTAATATTGAGTTTTCTCAATATTGGAGCACTATCACTGAATAATCTTTACCACTCATCTGTATTTTAAATTATTAGTTATAATAAAAATATTATTAATAAGTAAATAATGAATTAAAAGTACAAAACTTACCTGGCTGCATTTTTTTCATCATAAGTTCTCTTTTTGTTGATGATCTAGCAAAACTTTCTAAACCTTCACGATATAATCTAATTTCATTTATTGTTTATCGCTTGTGATTACTCTTCAATAGAGAAAATATCTTTGCATTCAGTCACATCAAACAAATAACTCATAATATTAATTATATGTGCTTCTCCACTATATAAGCAATAAGGAATGAGAAAATAAGATGCTAAGTGGATCCTTTGAGTAAAATGCTTTTCCCATTGTCGATCAATAATATCTATATAACCTTAAAAAAGATTTATAATTTTTTTATGAGCTCTATAAATACCATATATATATATATATATTACCAAAGATAGCTTCTCATCTTAGTCAACAATCCTCAACATACTAAAATAATCCAAAATACCTACATACCTCCTAAGAGGATATGCAGATGTTACACAAAACAGAACCAAAATAATCCAAAACATACTAAACAATCCCTTACATGCATTTCCATAAACTCAAGCAAACAAACATTACAATCCATTAGGAGTTATTTTATAAACAAAACATAATATACATAATACATATTGAACTTGTCAAAATACATACCATAAATCCAATTTTGACTTGTGCTACAGTTATTACAAACCATACATACATAAAATACAAATTCCAATATGTCTCATTACATTAAAAACAACTCAAAAACAAACTGAACATTTCCAGAACAAAACACAATCTTCTTAGCCACTGCGGTTGTCTTTGTCCCAGTCTTTAAACCTTCATATCAGAACCTACACGGAGGCAAAACCATAGTGCTAAGCATAAAGTTTAACGAGGAATAACTAAATAGGATATGTAATGGTGATTGTTTCTAACATTCATATGTTCAGAATCTAATCATATCATAAGCAGTCTTTAGTTACTCATATTCAAGAGCAACCCAAACATTAAGCGTCTTAGAAAAGTTTATGATTCACCAATATAGAATAAACATATAAATATCAAAACAAAATGTCATTGCTTTAGAACAAAATGCACAAGTCTCAAAATAGAACATAATTGTGCCAAAACAGGTCAGAACTTGTATCAGATTGGAATTCATCTTGTATCAGATCAGAATTTATCTTATTTTATATCCGAACTTGTTTATAATAAAATCAGACATGTATTAAAACAAAAACCAGGTTAGCCTGCTAATCCTTTTTATAAAAGTGGGTAACAGGACAAGAACAAAAGATACCATGATTGGTATCTCAGTATTAGAAGACACTGTTGTGACAAATATCGAGAGACACCAAAGTGTCAATATCAGGAGACAACTTAGTGTCACAGGAGAAACTGCAGATCCTTCTAGATATGCCTATTTACCCACGACTAGGACTTAACAGTTTTAAAACAATCCATTTCAAGTGTCAGAATCATAAGCAAATAATGTAGTGTATAACATATGTCTTCATTTCATTTTTCTCAAATTGAACATATTCACTCCCTTTTGATCAAACTCAATATGCCTTATAAACATAAGCATTTGCATCAATATATCAATGAAACATTAAGTCATTACATATTACATAACATCATAGAAATTCTTAATTCATAAACATCCATATCCAATTCACATTAAACCCTTAGAACACATTTGTATTCTTAACAACACATTCATCTTTGAACATGCCATATATTTTAACATTAGACACATTATTAATTAATCAAACATTCTGTAAGTTATTACCTCAATTAATAGTCCATAAGTAGATTAACTTTTACTTAATTAATCTAACACCATCTAGGTTCATTTTCAACCTTAATCAAGTCCAATAAAACCATTATTAAGTGCCCTAACCTTATATATGTAAACAATTGCACAAAACCAAGTTTTCACCTTCCTAACCCTTTTCATGACCATGAAATAAGCCCTATAATTCCCACGATTGTGGGGTGAGTGAACCTCCACAACCTTCAAACTACTTCCAAAACTTAACTTCTTCATACACCTTCAACACCCCTTCACCATAGTTCCTCAATTCCACCTTATTCATGCCTCAATTTCACATCAAATTCATATCCAAAACTAATTTAAAAATCATTCATTAAATAACTTACAAATCAATATCTTCCACACATCAAAACCAAATCAGAAGTTATTATATAAGGATCATTTTTTCATCATTCATTTATCATCATCTTAACACATATTCTATTCAATTCAAGCATTAAACATTTCATATTATAACATGAAATCAAGTTTAGCATTCCTTTACCTAATTACCTTCAAATTCCTACTACAAAGAACAAGCCAATCAACCCTTTATACAGCCAACACACTTTCAAAATCAAGGTAGACGTAAGATGAGCTTAACACTAAGATGATAAAAACATAGAAGGTAGTATAAAGTAGCTTTCTTGATGCAGTCTCATCTAAGGATTTTTAAGCATTGATGACTTAAAATCAAGCAAAAACTCCAGGAGGTGTAAGTGAGAGAGTTTCGGTGGAGAGAGTGCAAGATGGTGAAGAATGAGCAAGACAGAAATTACTCTAGTAGAAACTTGTCTTGTCCAATTCTAGGTGTCATCAAATAGTAACAACATAAGTCACTATGCATGTTTTTCATTTGTCCTATATAGGAGCTGCCAAATGTCACCAATATATTAGGCCATTTGTCTCTCACTTATTGCTGCCACTTGTCAATTTATTAGCTATGCCATTTGTCAATGCCTTAGCTGTGCCAAATGTCATTCAATGGATAGGCCTAGTCATCCAATTTTCATGTACCAACTTATCTTACCAGTTGACATTCTCCTAGTCCAAATGTACATTTTAATACCTTAATTTTCTAATATTAATTCCAAATCACTAAGTATGATCCATTAAACCAAAATTCAAGTCATATGCAATTCTTAATCATATCATAATTTTTAACACCTATCATATATATACTTTTATGAACATGTAACATTCCAACTAGGGTACAATTTGGGGCCTTACATGTAAAGTATGAAAAAGTTCAGTAATATACAGACTTATCCTTAACTATATATATATATATATATGTAAAAGAGAAAGAATGTCTTTAAATAATTATGTCACCAAATTGCAAACAACTAATTAGTTGTAAGACATAAACTAGCAATCTCCCTCTTGTCTTAAGTTAATCATTTAAGCATCTTCAACCATATTCTCATTACGTGGCTTGTTTTTAAAAATATAATTAGAATAAAGATAGGTGGTTTGGATATTTTGATAAAATTTGTGTAATTTATAAGGAGAATAGGGAGGATAGGGGGCATATATTTTTTCAATGTAGATATTCAAAAGCAATCTGGAGTCAAGTAATGTACAAGTTAAGAGAGAATTACTAGAGTTATGAATTGGGTAGGGTTTTGACCTAGATCATAGCAAAAACTAAGCAACTAAGGAAAAAAGTAGGGATTCTAAAATCTGCTTTTACCATCACCATTTATTCCATTTTGAAAGAGAGAAAATTTAGAATCTACAAAGGAAAAGACATTGAGAAGCAGTATCTAGTTGAAACCAACCTCAACTAGATAAGAGAGATCATGATAGTCAAATCAACAAATAATCAACTTACTCCATATATGAAAATGTGATGGAACCTTTAGAATGTGCTACTTGTAACCTCTTATTCTTGTTTTTATTAAATCTTTCTTGTTCTTGTTTTTTATTGAATCTTTTTTGTACTTGTACCTTCTTATAATTTTGTAATAGCTTTGCTATAGTTTTTTCTTTTATATCACCATATGATGATCCTGCTACTATTGGGACAGGAGTTGAGAGAATTCTATAAGATTCTCTATAGTGAACACTTGCTTAAATTTTAGAACTTTCATATTAATTATCATTATAATTAAAAGAAAAAGCCTAAATATATATTATATATTTAATGAGACCTTAGCTCCTTTTGCATGTATAATGGCTATTGTTTTATAGTATATTATTTTCTAGATAATGTAAGGAACCATATCAATTTCATTAAAGAACATCTTGATCCAAAAAATCATTTCTGCTAAATGAAAAAAATTATGGCTTAATTAACAATTAATGTTATATTAGAACCTTCCAATCTCAAAGTGATATTGCTCCAAGTAAAAAATACCTTAACTAGGATTTACTTCTAAACTTAATGTTGATGTAACCTTAAACTCAAATATTAACTCATATCTAGAATAATAGATATCTTTAACACTTCAAAAGTATCATATATCTCAAACACTAAATAGATTTAGTACATTATTTAAGTATTTTGACTAAAATAGGAAAATAAATTTTTTATCCTATCTTTATAGATCTAATTCCTAGAATTAAGTTATGACCTCTTTATATCCAACTAGAGTTATTCTTAGACTATCATATTTTCAAAATTAGAATATGTTAATGAATTTTCTCTATGAGCAATGTCTTTACATACACTTACTAAAAACGACTACTATACTCCACTAGCCTTCTTGTAGATTTGATAAATTCACTATCATCTTCAAAACAAACTCTTTGAATTCACCATAAAAGTATATCTTTCAATTTCTCATAACGTTTCAATTATATGTATCCATCAAGGCATTAGTTCTATTTATATGTATTATCATGAGATTCAAACTTTTCAAATTTTATCTTTTTATTATCTTAAAACTATTGTCATTTAAGTGTTCATTGAAACAAATATAAGGTTTAATGAGGTATGTAAGATTATATCTAACTTTTTAGATATTTCATAACTTTCAATTATCCAATTAGTTCTCAATTTTTTGGATAATATATGATTCAACTTAGTATTACATCCCAAAATTATTAACTTTGACTCTTTTAAGTTCTTATTATTCCATATCTTATATGAAATCATACTAATTGATTTAACTGGAACAATAGAAGGCAAGTTATTATGCTAGTCATACTATAAATAAATAAACATTTCATCATGTAATATATCATATTGCATTTTTCTCCTTACATAAATTCATACTATTATGAAATTTTGTTATAGAGGCACCTTATTCCCTATAGAAAACAAAGAAAAATTTAAATATCACCACTTCGATCTCGTTAAAGTGCTTCACTATTCTCAATGTTTAATTTCTACTTACTTTTAAACACTTTGAACTATTAAAAATTTAAATTTTTATTTCATTTAATACATGTAATTATATAATATAAATTCATTTGTAGATCTAATGAAATACAAGTATAATCCTTTTATGAACTGTTATTACATCTAATACATCACATGTACAAAATTTAACAATTCAATATCATCATCTTCCTTTTAACAAAGGTTGTTTGGTTATTCTTCATCAATAACAATTTTCAAAAGTTACATACTATTCATAATCAGAAAGATACATGTATCCTATTATATAACTTTATGATTCTTATTATTTCAGTTTAACCTATATGGCATAAAAGGATAGTTTTAGTTATCTTATTCTATATTCTTACCAATTATGTTAAGTATAAATTTCTTATTGATCTCACACATTCAAAATATTTGTATAAGTTTGAATCAACTACTTTCACTTAAAATTTTGTTTCTTACTATGCCTTAAGCATTGCGATAATGTGGAATCCAAATTTAGAATCAAATATTCAAAAATAAGAGTTAGAAATATATATTATCTCTATTATATCTTATATTTACAAAAGAAATCATGGAATTAATTTTTCTTCAAAAGACAACTCATCCTATAGAATATGCCTTTAATTATAATCCATATTTACGCTTTTAGTAGGCTAAATTGATTGAAACAATTTCGTTATGTTATCAAGGTATTGATATACATCTTACATGTTTTCATGTATATGATAGGGATAAACCTACAAACCTATGTCACCAAATCCTCAACAAGGATTACTAAGAATATTGCATAATGGACATACAAATTTTTTTTCTAACTTTGAGAACTCTTCTAAAAGCTAAACTATGTCCAAGAAATTTGGTTCACTAATTTTTAGTATCACATTAAACAAGGTAATATTCTGCTTAAAATGAAATATAAATGTAAGAAAAGTAAATAATTGGTTATATGGCATGACAACTAAATAAGATTAGGACTTTAATAATATATTTGGTTACACCTAGTATTTTATTCAAAAAGATCATTCTAATCTCTCTTATGGGTTAGGATCTTATTGAAATTTAAATGATTTTGAATTTAATTAAAAAACAAAGTAAATTTAAATTGGATAGATATCGACTTTATCAATCACATCTTATATAACTAATAGATCACTTAAGTGATAATTCTTGTTACAACATATCTTATATATTATTCCTAACATTGACTTTAAATTCATATGATTATCTAAATCACAAAAGTTTAATTGATTAGGATATTATTATATGACATATTCGGGTTAAAGTGATCTAAGTTTGCCTAACAAGCCTAACAATAAATAGAACTCTAGTTTGTTCTTATAACAATGTAAAGCAATAATCATATTCTCAATATATACTTAATATTTTAATTGGGGAATTAATTTAATTGGTCTCATTAAACAAAAAAAGGATGCAAAAGTATCATACATATAAAACATGCAATTCATATAAAATATATGAAAAATATATTTAAAACAAGAAACTTATGCACACAATATCAAATTATATACATAAAAACAATTAACTCTTATTTGGTTCTAGTCATTGATCTTCATGATCTAAGATAATATTTCTTACTCCTTAGAAAATTAAATTAGAATGCACTAACTGATTTTTAAATGAATTAAATTCCTATTCCAAATAGAAATTTAATATGATTAGAAAACAATTTTCAATTTTAAATGGAAACTATTTCTATTTATCTTGACTCCTTTAATTAATTTAAAAAATAGTAAATTACTCTTCTTACTTTTTTTTTGGTAAATCAGTAATCTAATAAATCGATAGAAAAAAGTTATGTACAAAACTAGAGATTACCCAAGGTGCAAATCTCATTCCAAAACCAAAATGACATAACCAGACCTAATAGAACATGAAAAACTCTACAACAAACTGCTTCCTTAAGGAATAATAATAGTAGGACACTAGATCTATAACTATACAAGAATTAGATCACAACAATCTAACGTATTTATACCTTCCATCCAAGCTATCTTTGTAGAGACCTAGAAGGTTACAACCTTTACCAGATACACGCACATTTACATACTGAATTAGTAAAGTAGTTCATCATTCAAAAAAATTAGAATTATTGTGATAAAACTTCATGGTTGAAGCTTCTTAACTGAACTCTCATATTTTGCTAAAAGTAGAGGATCTTCATTGCTTTAAGATACCAAGGATGAGAAGGAGAAAACCTTTCCCTCTACTTCTTGCACACATCTTGTCCCAATAGCATGATCCCAAGTCTTGATAACTTTCTAAGACATCATTGGAGAAACCTAAAAGGGCGCTACTGAGCTGTCCTAATTTACTGAAGGATAGGATCTCCATTGTTTTAAGAATCGAGGAGTAGTAGTAGTAGACCTCCTACTGTCATGAAATAGTATCAACCTACAAAACAATACATTAAAGAAAAAAACAATCCACACCAAAAATTACCTTCCTTCCATAACTTGGAAAATCACTCTAGTGTTAATGCTCCCAACTTCCAAGATTTGATCTTTAAAGGTTTGGTAGTTTCTTTCGGACCAAAGGTTATACAAAATAACATAGAGGAGAATGATAAAAAGGTTGAGGTCAATATTTTTCTAGCTTGGAGGATGGTTAAACCAATTTAGAATGGCTTGAAGATTTATCAAGTTAGGCATGCAGATTTGAAAATGATTTAGACAAAGTGGATACACTGTTTTTATGTAAGAGCAATCAAAAAATAGATGGTTAATAATCTCATCATCCAAAAAACACAAAGAGTAGTGATTTGGGACATAAGAGAAGAGGAGTTTATTCCTCGTTTGCAGCTTATTAAGAAAAGCTAGCCACAGGATGAAGGAATACCTTGGGCTAATTCTTTTATACCATACTAATTTATGCCAAAGGATATGAAGATTGGGAGGTCTCAAAGCATTATAGGCCGAAGCATTTGTGTATGCTTTAGAGGAGCTAGCTAGCCATTCCAATCTGTTAGGTTGGGAGCTTTCTGGTTGGCATGGCAAAGACTCCAGGGTGCGTATGTTCTCAATTGTCATCTGCTGCTAGTTCCACACATTATTTCTAATAACATCAAAAACTTTAGCACTCATTGGTAATTCCGATCCATTGATCACTCTAGGAGTTGAGAGATCTTTAGGAAACCTTTAGGATGCCAAGGATCCTGCCATAAGAAAATAGATATCTCATTTCCTATCTTAAATCTGAATTTGTTCCCATTAAGGTCCCTAACATGTAACTTCCTCTAACTCCACGAACTATTGTTACTAAGTTGGGCACTTTAGAAAAGTTTTCTTCTAAGAATAATGGTATGCACCCACTTGATCCACAAAGCTTCATTATAATTAAAAAGAACCCAAATTGTAGATAAATGTTTAATGCCTAAACCACCCTCTCTTTTAGGTCTACAAATGTCATTCCATTTAACCTTTGCATGAGAGTTAGACACAATATACCAAACCATAAGAAATTCCTTAATTTTGTCTCTATTTCTTTAATAATGGAAGAAGGAAGAATGAAATGACTAGACCAATACACCTAAAATGTTGAGAGCATAGAAATAACCAACTGCAATCTACTAGTATAGGAAAGAGTTCGATGGGTCCATTTGTTTACTTTGGCATCAATTTTATCCAACAGAGGTATGTAATCTCTCCTAGACAGACGACTTGTTAAGAGAGGCACCCCCAACTAACAGATAGGAAGGTGACCTCTTTGAAGACCATTTAGTGTTTCCAGCTGAAGAGCCATATGATCCATATCAGTAGATAAAAAGTACTGACTCTTACTAAGGTTTATGTCCAGACCAGACAAATTTGAGAACGTAATTTAGCAAAGTTTGGACCAAACCCAAATCAGCATAACAAAACAACAATAGGACATCACCAAACAAAAGGTGGGATAGTTTAAGAGTTTTACACCTCTATTGGTATTTAAAAGTATCGCTACAAGCTATAGACGCATCCAAAATTCTTAAGAGAACCTCCATATAGATAATAAAGAGATACAAGAATAAAGGATCCCCTTGTCTTAAGCCTGACTTATCACGAAATTTTTTTGAGAGAGATCAACTAATCAAGATAGAGTAAGAAGGAGAGGTAATACACTCTTCAATCCACTTAATATAAGTAGGAGGAAAGCCTACAACTATAAGTACATTTAGGAGGAAATCCCAGTGAATTCACTACAAGAAAAATACCCAATTTGCGACGTTTTAAAAACGTCGCAAATGTTAGAAAAACGTCGTTGAATATTTTTTGTGACGTTTCTGAAAACGTCGCACCGA
>JAOTIZ010000002.1:19871031-19885945 GCA_027123425.1 Erythroxylum panamense | reverse complement strand
TAAACAACTCACAAACCCACCATTATTCTCCACAGAGTTATAAGCGCAAAATTTTAAACAAATAATAATTGAGAAACCATCTAGGTCACTCACCAATAGCTTCCGAGATAATGCCTGGAAGTCTCGGCAACGTCGATGGGTTGACGTCCCAAATGTGCCTCTATAACAGTCAAAAATATACAAACATTACCAAATACACAATCAGAAATATTCAATAATGCTCATGTAGTAATTAAAATGTGTACAATGCATGTTCGTGACATTCCCAGCACTATTCCAAAAATTCCTATCACAATATTTTCCTTTAAATTTTACAAAACTCATTGACACTGAGATCACTCAATTTGGTTTAGAAATCCGAAAGTTATGGCCCAAACATTGCCAGACTATAGCTAAACCGAGATTGTACACTATACCCAATTTCACTCCAGAAATTGAATATCTTAGGGATTGAATTGAAATTTGATTCCTTCAGATAACTTATAGCACCATGTCTCTAGTTTAATTAGGAACAAGGATCACCTCATTTGGATCTCTACAGATCGAGATATCATCAAAATACAGAAGTATGTTAAGACTTTTCCAACCAATCCTCTCACTTTGATCTAATCAATCTTTTTCAATTTAATCTCAAAATCCATAAATGTTCTTGGAGAGGTAGAAGAATGTCTTAGGAATCCAACGCTTTAAAAATCAGATCAATCGGAGGTCGGATGGAAAAGTTAGAAGCAAAAAAGTTGAGAGAGGTCAGGTCAGGAAAACATGACTACTAATGCATGTAAAAATTACATGCATCAGTCGACTAGTCGAAGATTACTAGTAGACTAAGTCATCTACAGTGGTTGACCTGGAAAACTCTTGTCCTTTTTCTTCCGACAACCCAACTTCTCTAATTCATAACTTCTTACTCAAAACTCCAAATTGAACAAACTTGGTATCAATGGAAAGCTAAAAGAAAAATCTACAAATTCTATGCAGAGATTAAGAACCAGATCTACCTCTAAAGGAGTCAAAAACCACTTCAAAGTATCTGTCAGATAAACATCATCCTACACAATGACAGAAACTCTAAACATCATAATTCTCTACTCCATTGTCCAAAAATCACAAATGAGGACTCATTGGAAAGAGCACAGAAAATCCTACAAGTTTCATGAAGAGCTTGAAAATCAATTTCACCTCTAAGGGTGTCAAAAATGCAATCAAAGCTACTGTCTTCACAATACCATTCGAAACAGTACAACAGTTTTTCAAAAATCATATCTTCCCATCCCCTTTGCTAAAAATTCCAAGTTTTATATCAATAAAAAGAACAAAACATATTCTACAACTTTCATAAACATCTTGGAAGCAAATTCAACCTCTAAACTAATCAAATTCTCACTCAAAGTTTCTGCCTATATAAGTCATTCTCAACAGTAACACAATCTTCCAAAATTCATAACTTCCTATCCCATTATCGAAAAATTCCATGCTTGATATCAATGAAAAGAGCAGAACACAAGATACAATTCTCATGAAGGACTTAAAAGCAAATTCGAACTCTAACTAGGTCAAATTTTCTCATTATTGTGGCTGCCCTGTTATAGAGTATTAAATCAGCATAGAACCTAAACCATATCCAAACTTTACCAATTCATAACTTACAATCCCTTCATCCAAATTTCGCATATAATACCTCATTACAAAGCTAAAACATTCATATACAACTTTTCATAAGACCACTTGAGCTACTTTAAACCATAACAATCCACAATTTGCTTCTGACCACAGAAATCACAAATTCCATACTTAGAGACCTTTCACACACCAAAACACATTAATACATAACTTACCATATGAAAGTAATCAAGCCATAACTTTCAACCTACAAATCGAAAAATATCATACTTAGTGGCGATAGAAATTTAACAAGAAAATCTTCAACTTTCATGAAGACCAATTTTACAAAATCAGTCTACTTTAGCCTATAAAAATTTCCAAAGTTTCTGGTCATAAATCTTTCAATGCTAAAAGCACCACTGTTCACTCTGCACACATATCTTACTTTCAAAGCAAAATTCAAAACCTTTCAAGCTATAATTGGACAGAACTTCCTTCATATGAATTCTAGCCAAACTTCTCAAGTTTAATTCAAGCTAAACCCCAACTAAATATCATAACCATATCAAAAGTTATGACTAAAAACCTGAAACATACTCAAGGTAAATTTTTCCAGATTTTATACCTAACTCTACTCCTTTCATTCTAACACCATTCCTACATCAATAAGCATCCAATTTAATCACTCATTCAGCCAAACTTTCATCAAGAACTTCACTTGAACATAAACCCACAAAATCCCAGCACACATACTCAATCATTTCCTTTTAAAAATTAATCATCTAACATCATTAAAACCACTTCAAAACAACTTAATACAACATAACATCTCATCCATTAACTTCTAATTCATCATTTACCAATCATCAATCAATCAAAGAAGCAACATACCCATACAATCAAACCATAAGCTTCATGAAATTAATGCACATTAAATCACAATAAATGCTTCTAACTACCAAAATAAGAACATATAACTTCATTCTTACCTAAACAAGCTTCCAAGCTTCAACTCTTCACCTAGACATCAAAACCTCTACTTCTCTTCATCACCTACGGTCACCATCTTCTTTAAGAAGAAAAATTTATGCTAGGCTGTTTTAGGAGAGTCAAAGGAAGAGGGTCTTGTATGGGTGGAGCTTAACAAGAAGAAGAAGAAGAAGAAGAAGAAGAAGAAGAAAACCCATCGAAGAAGAAGGAGGAGAGGAGCCACGGTTGAGAGGAAGAATTTGTTTTTAAAAGAGCTTTTTAACTCTTCCAAGGAGAGTGTCGTGGAAGACTCTCCAAGCTTAGGTTAATAATATAACCTTTAATAAAAAGACTAAGTAGGCAAGTTACATGTGTCACTTGCCACTTGTCCTGGTTTAAAGCACTCCTCAGGTCTTTTTCCAAAAACAAGTTAATTTCTACTTCAATTTCTCTCCAAATTCTAATGGCTCAACGTAATAAATCCTAAAATCATGTATCTAATTTTTCGGTGCCATTAGACAGTCATTTTGAGTACCGAAAATTCATTCAGTCTGTCGCTTGGCGATTTTTTTGGTCTGGAAATTTTCTGCTAAAAATTTCAGAAAAATTGCTAAAATTTCCTTAAAATGTAAAACACACAAAAATCCACTCCAATTCCATGTTCAAGCACAAATTCATATTTTTTCACAATAACACATATGCCGGGAAACTGTCATGAATGCATGTACAATCATGTGCATTTGCAAAAATTGCTATTCATATGTATATAGAGGCCATATTATGCATATTCATGCCGAGATAGGTTTTCACATACCTAACCCGTCCCAAATTACCATTTTACCATTCCCATCGGTGATGGGATGTTACAATTTAGGTAATGAATTATTCTAAAAAAATGTTCATTTATGTCTTAAGTTTCTAATTATATCAATTTTTTGCATTTTGGTTCATTATTCTGCAAGTTATACCTAAAATAGTACATACTATTCCCAAACCGTGGCAGCACAATATGCTCAACTTCAAGCTAAATTTGGAAACCCTTAGAGATAGAAATAAAAGTCTATTCCCACATGAAAAATATAGACATTTTTTGTAGTTTAATCTAAACTTAAAATCATCCCATTTTAATAGGTACAGATCAAGATATGGCTAAAATACAGATGCATGTTCAGTGAAAACACTCCATCTAACATATTCCATCACACTTCATCATCATTTTCATCCTAGTTCATCTCTTTTGCTTAGTCTATAATTTATAGCTTATGTACTCATTATTTCCTCTTCATTCCTACTTCAATTTCGTCTCAATTTTAATCACAAACAAATCATATTCTATGTTTGATCGTGACACCAAAAACATAATATGAATCATCCATTCATCTATTAAATTTTTCTGCACTTTTTTCCTACACCATTTGTAATGATCTTTCTATTTCAAACTCATCTCTACAACAACTTATGAAATATGATCATCATAAACACAAAAAACTTAACATCAATGTGTTCATTTCTTTACCCATGTTTCAACATATATAAAACACCATTTTATAATCACTCTAACTATCATTATGCATATTTCATTCAACAAATCACGAAGATTAATCTATAACTTACTTGATAAAACTCCAAACTCTTCAAAATCACCTAAAACCCTAACCTCCAAGCTTATACGATCATCAACTCTTTTAGGAGGAATAGTTAGGTTTTTAGCTATAAGATAAAGAGACAGCAAGGATCTTGAAGAAACAAGGTGAAGGATAGCAAAAACTCAAGGTGAAGAGGGTGAGAGTGAGATGATCGTGAGTGAAGAAAATGAGAAACAAGAAGAAGAAGAAGAAAGCATATAGATAATGTGAAAGACAAAGACAAAGATGGTCTTTCGAAAGTAGATGTTGTGGGTGGGTTAAAAGCAAGGTAAAAATTGCTTGGTGGGTGTCATGTCACTTACCACATGAAAATCAATTAACCTCTTTTAATAATGGTACTGAATACCATTTAATCACTAGTCCATTTATCACCCAATTTCTAATCCAATTGTCTCCCAAAATTTCTACGATATTCATCACTAAATCCTAATATCCCACATCAATATTTCTACTATCATTCGTCACTTATTTCTATTATCATAAATCGATTGTCTTGCCACTTAACATTTTTTTCTAGTCTAAAAATACTCATAATTTCAGAAAATTTCCAAATTTTTACCAAAAATTCTGAATCAATAATTATACTCCCAAGCCAATTTCTAAGACAAAATATTCACTATTCATAACATAATCACTTTAAAATCATTTATACTCGAAAAATATCAAATGAGTGCATGAACAGTCATTGTAACGTGTATAGAAAAATCAAATTCACGTATGTGTATGTTAATATTATGCAAGAGCTTGAAATGGATTTCTTAATTTTCTCAATATTATCTCTTATATTCAGTATTCTAGGGTTCTAACCCTTAACATGGGGAAAACAGGATGTTACAATTAGGAAGTTCCCACATCATGGTTTACCATCATAAATGCATATATATACATTTCATAATAGGCTAAATTAAATTAAGAGGTAGATGATTGATGTAGAAGCTAGGGGTACTATGAAACAAAACACTAGAAGCAACTGAGAACCATGATGAAGATATAGAAATGAATACCTATTAGTGGTGCTCATCTTGAGCACAATTAGCAAGCTAGTAGATGCATATGATGTAGATGCAATTACAGTGTTAGGTTGAAGCTCTAAGCAAGAAATTAAATGGACTAATGATTAATACTTAACTATTCCAGGTAATGTAGAGCGAGGTATATGGGCTAGAGCATTCAGGTCAATAATGTCAAGCATTACAAGTGAACCCTGACCATATGGGTTATATAGGGAATGCTCTCAGACCACAAAATAATCCCTATAATAATACACGCAATCTAAGATGGATGAATCACCCAAATGTCTCTTAGGGGAATCAAGGGCAACCAAGAAATAACCCTCCACAGGATTTTGGCAACATCTACCTTAAGAAAAGAAGCCGAGCTTGGAAGACCTAATTATGGCTAGATTTATTCAAACTTTAGAGGTAAAATTCCAAGCTATTGAAACCTTATTAAGATATCAAGAGGTTTTTATACATAACTTGGAAACTTAAATTGGTCAACTTGCAAAATTAGTTTCTAAAAGACGTGACAAATTCTAAAGAACCTATGATGACAATAAACCTCCTTTTTCTTTTACTTTGCAAATATCTAACCATTTTTTCTTTTTCTTTACTTCCTTTTTTTATAAGCCATTATTTTTAATAATCATTAAGATAGTTAATTTGAATAAAAATTGCCTATTATTTACACACATTAAGCCTGAATGTGAGTTTTTGATCCTAAAAGCAAATATATCACTATATTATACTCTATTATTCTTTATTGAATGTGTATCAAGCATAGTTGCATGATTATAAAGTTTGCTTTTGTTATTCATGTTGAGACCATATTGCTAACCTAGAGCGTTAAAATGATAAAGTTATTTAGATTTAACCATTTATTTTGGCCTATTTTCTTTAGTTATTACTACTATATTTTATCCCTTAGGAGTTGATATTTTTTAGACATAATCTTTCTTTTGATTGATTATAACCACATAGATAGTCGATTATCCTATTTTTTTGGAAAACTTTTCATCGATCTTTGAACCTTGAAGTATTTAAATTTGCTTAATTACTTGAAACTTAGATTATATTAAAGAATTTTAAAGAGAAGGTCCAATGAGCCTATGATTGTTGGTATATAGTGTTTGTTAAATTTGTTTCTTGAGTGATTTATTGTTATTACAATTTTATACTGTATCCAAATTTATTTAAATTTCAAGTTGAAAAATTATGTGCTATGTGCATATAAATTAAAAAAGAGAAAAAGAAGAAAGAGAAAAGAAAAGAGGGATTGAATAATAAGAAGAATTATCTTTGTGCTAATGAAATTTTTTCTTAAAAGGCCTATACTATAAAGAACCAACTTTTGTATAATTTTTTATGTAAATTCCTTTCAATTATACCCACCATCACTTTACATGAACCCCATTACACCTTGTTTAAAAGACCTTTTGATTTTTTTCTATTTTACTTATTAGCAGTGGAGATGTGATTTTATTGCAAGGTTATGGCTAAGAGTACTCCTATCTATTGGTGAAAGAGTTTTTATATATATACTTTCCATCCTAAAACTTTGAATGAAATGAGTGGATCCTTTGTAAGGGTGTGAATGTAGCGCCCCCTTACCGCAGGGTACATATTGGGACACTCAAAGGTCATTCCATTGCCTATCCTATGACAAGGGCTAGTTACGTTCGATCTCTACATTTACTTCGCACGGCATCATATCATCATTCACATAAAAAGCATCATAAGAAAATCACAATATTTTAAAACCAACTTTTTCCTCATTTCACTTCACAAAACCGAAAGTCTACATTGCATCTTTAAACTCTTACTACATGTACATCATCAAAACCTAATACAAAGGTACTATAAGGAAGAGGAAAGTATACAAAGTCTATTTAATTAGTCCAAAAATCCCAGCTGACCGACCTTTGAGCCATGACTTCCCTCGCTAAATCACTATCTACACTGCTGGTAGAGCCTCTCAATAGCTAGAGTCGTCTCTAGATCCTGAAAAGATAACGTTGCAATTTTGGTGAGTTTTACGAACTCAATGGGGTAACCATCATCGATGGTTCACTCAACTCATGCATCACAACAATTCACAAACATATAATCACATAGTGCCCTTTACAAAAATTTCACATTTTCACTTAAGCATAGGCGTTTCTTTTCAACAAATATACTTAACAATGTACATATGAGGTGCTCATGAGAAACTTTCTGATTATTACATTGCTGTGACCGAGTGCCTAAACTGTCCTGTATCCATTTTGGATACTGAGCTTATTAATAACTGTCCCTTGCTTGGGGGATACAGGGCTCATTTTACATAGTGAGCCTTAGGCTCTTAATCACTTTTGAGCTCAAGGCTCATTTTCACTCGTTGAGCTTTTAGCTCTAATCGGTGGCTACTCTGATCACAATTGCCATTATCTGATTATACATTCATGTATGGACTGCATGTACCACAATCACTCACATTATAAAGAACTTAGGTCTTCACATTCACATGCAAGTAGCACTTCAATATCTCAATCCACAGTCACATTCATCGAACCTTCTGTTCGGAATCCATAATCAAACACATTTAATTATCATTCAAAAAATAATTTAAGCAAACAAGTAATTACGTGAGACCATCTAGGTTACTCATAAGTTGCTCTCGAAGCTAATGCCTGGAAGTTCCGGCAACGTCTGAGGGTCGACGTTTTAGTTGCTCCTTTATATCAAATAACATACACAATATCACAGTTTGTACAATTATAAGTGTTTAATAATGCACATGTATGAAACGAAATAGGTACAATGCATACTCATGATAATCCTGATATTTTACCATTAATGTCATTACAATTTTATTCTCATATCAAAAATCATCTAAGTATATTTAATACTTAGGTTTATGCTTCACTAGAACCATTAAATTCACAATTCATTTCTCATTGAATCACTTTGTACTTTTCCAAGACATTCGGGTCTACTGTTTATGTTCAATCAGAAGGTGAAATTGAAGTAATTTTGATCATACTATCTTAAAGAAAAGTGTTCCTCTATGTCTTACTTTTATATTGACACCAACATCACTCAATTTGGTTCAGTACTTCGGAAGATATGCCTCAAACATTTTCGAGTTTTCATATTCCAAAAATAGTGTACTATTCACAAATTCTATTTAGAATTTGAACATTTTAGAGACTGAATCACAATTATACTTCTTGAGACAATTTGTAGGCCTATATCTATAGTTCACTCCAAATTAACAATCATCTCATTTAGAATCTTACAGGTCTAGATATACTCAAAATATTAAAGTATGTTCAGTGGAATAACATCAGTTCATATTACTGAAGAGCACACTCACTGTACCCGTCCCACTTTTTCACTCAATATTTTTCAATTAATTTTATATGGCTATGATTTTTGGTGGAGATGTAGAGCAATGTATTATAAGTCCTATGGTTCAAGAATCAAGTCATTTGGGTTTGTAGAGAAGGAGTTATGGTTAAAAGAATCAAACAGGGTTTTGTCCTCAATCATGTTGAACTTGTCTCGGGACAAATGGCATAAATTTCACTAGAGATGTTGGATTAAGAACATATTAGGACGATTTCAAAGAGGACTTTGAGATATACAACTTTGAAGAAGACCTTAAGGTCAGATTTTATCATTTGAAGGGTCAAAATGGACCAGACGATAAGATCAGACGAAGCTAAAGGAAAAAGCAGACGAATGGGAAAAAGTAGATGAATGGGAAAATTGCCATAACTTTCCCTACAAATATCGAATTTGTGTGTTCTTTGGATGGTTCGAAAGAGTACTTCAAGATATACAAATTTTGTGAAAACTTTAAAGACAAATTCTATCGTTTGAAGGGTTAAAAATGGAGTAAAAAATAGGTACAGATGAAATCAAATGAAAAAGCAGAAGGTCAAACATAGAACAAGCAGAAAGACAGAAGAAAGCAAAACACAGATGATACGTCATCACAGAAGAAGCAAAACACAGACGACATGTCATCACAGAAGAAGCAAAACATAGATTATGTGTCATCATAGACGACACGTAATCACAGAAGAAGCAAAACACAAACGACACGTCATCATAAAAGGAACAAAATATAGAAGAAGCAAAACGTAGAAGAAGCGAAAAAGCAGAAGATACATCTTCCCTTATAAGGACCATAACTTTTGTCTCCAAAGTTCAAAATTCTCATGCTATATACCGTTGAAAAGTTAAGAGAAAGACCTATAACTTTCTAGAAGACTTCTTTCTCTAATTTAGCCTAGATCAATCCAGAAGTTTCCTCAAATTCAAAACACAAATTTTTTTATTCATCCACCTATGTACCACACCTAGTTTGCAAATTCATGACAAATTTTGAGATTCATAAAGACAATTTAAATTTGATATCTTCATAAGAAATGTATCCATATGTTTCTACTTTAATAAAAATCAATAATCATCTCGTTTAGACAACTAGAGAAAAAGTTGTGGCTAAAAGACTGAAGCATACTCCGTGAATATTTTCCAGGTCAACCACTCTTTTTGTTTCACAATCTTTCCTTAACACAACTCATACCAAGGTCACATTTTCTACTTCATTTTTGCTTTCATTGCACTTCTAACCTTCAACCTAATTCTTCCCATTTCAAAATCTCTTATCCACCAGAAACGCCAAAGAAAAACATGGACCTATTTACTACTTTAATCTTGTCTATCATTTCTAACTCAAAAACCATTTCCACAATACCTGATCACTAAAAATCCATCAAAACTAAATTAACACTATAACCCAACTTTTCATCTCATCAATAATGTTCATGAACATATATATGTAAGTTCCATGATACCTGCAATGACAATAAATTCATCAGTTTATTTCAAAATTTTAACTCTAACAAATTTATCCACTACTTACTCTTTGAAAACTCCAAAAATTTCAATTATCTTCAAGTCCTAACTCCATACAAAACTCACATTCCACTATGAACACTAACCAACCTCTTTTTTTTTCTTAAGGAAGAAGAAACACAGGGTAGAGGAAGGAAAAGCAAAGAAATTTTTCACAGGAATTTAGATGGAAAACTCTATGTGTTTTAAGAAAATTCAAAGGAGGTGACAACAAGGAAAGAAACTTAAGAAATACCAAACCCCTTTTTAAACTCTCAGATATCAAGACTTACATCTAAAAAAAGTAGAAAAAGGAACTTAACACTTGTCACTTTCCTATGGTCTAATCTCTAACTTAGTTTTGTTTGAAACCAACTCTCCTAACTCTCATCTTACAATCCAACTATCTCCAAATCTTCTTTTTACTTCTTTCCCTAATACTCCATAAATTCTGAAATAAATTCTAAATTCACCGAAATTCACAAATATATAAAATTCCACTAATCAATAAAATTTCCAATATAATTTAAATTTCAAATTCACAATTTTCCCAAAAATCATAACTCCTTTCAATTTTATCTGGAATTATTCATGAGTGCAGGTACAATTTTTTTTTTGCAACAATTTCACTATTCGTGTGTATGTA
Organism: Erythroxylum panamense; assembly: GCA_027123425.1. Classification (NCBI taxonomy): domain Eukaryota; kingdom Viridiplantae; phylum Streptophyta; class Magnoliopsida; order Malpighiales; family Erythroxylaceae; genus Erythroxylum; species Erythroxylum panamense. The sequence goes on along the minus strand of JAOTIZ010000002.1, from coordinate 19,875,200 downwards.
TATGACATATTATGCATGAGCATGAAAAATGCATTTCTAAGCTCTCATTGATCACTCACATTTACTATTCTAACCTTCCTGCAAGTAAGGAGATGTTACAGGGAAATTATGTTCTTTTGATTTAAAAAAGATTATCGATGTGATTGTTATTGATATTGGCTTATCAAAGTTAGTTTTACGGTAGCTGAAGTCTAATTGTAGGCTAATTTGGTTCATATGATATATTAACTTAAAGTGTGAATGGATAGGTTGAGGTTAATAAGGGATTGATGTTTTAAAAGTTTAATGAATTGGATTATGATTTGCCTAAGGACAAGTAAAAGCTTAAATGTGAGAAATTTGAAAAATGCTTGATAGACTATAATTTTAGCCCTATATTTATTGCATTTTGCTTGATTAATTGAGAGCTTTTATTGTTTTCATACTTATTTTGTTTTTAATGTGTTATTAGATCTCAATTGCCTTAATAGATTAAAAAGAGAATAATTTAGGTAAAATCAAGACAGAAAATGGAAGAATTAGAGCTATGTAAGAGGATCACATTTATTTGATAAAGGACATGCCTGTGCAAGCCATGTATCCCAACCATATGAGGGACAGTGTAAGGCCTTGTGAGCATGTACAACTTCTAAGACATTGTTTCACCTATATGAAGGTGGATGCACCTATATAAGTCATGTATGTGGCTGTCTCCATTGCTCATGTAAGCTTCTGGAAATATGTATATGTATCACTTTGAAGAGCTTTTCAAGCATGCGAATATGCACATGGACATGACACTAACCGTGGCCACCCTAGAAACCCTAATTTCACATTATAAAAGGCAATTATAAAGGTTAAACAAAAGAGTTGAAGTTGAATTTAAAGTTAATCACAAAAGATGGAGTTCTAAACACATTTATGAACCTTAAGACAAAAGAAACATGAAAATGACATCAGAGATATGATTAAAAAAACACTCTTTCATGCAAATTTTGGGGATTAGATTAGATAAAATGGGACATATAATGGAATCTCTTCTTTTTAATTATTATTTTGAACTTCTGGCTTTGGTTTTTTTATATGTTTATAAACTAAGTTTATTTAGTGCCTAGGTAGGATGAAACTTATGTTAGGAGGGACCTTGTGATTTTACTCTATATTTAATAAATTTTTATTATTGATTCATTTCGATTCAACCATGTGTTTTAACTATTGAATTAATATTTTCAAGATATTTGTTCAATGTATGATTTCAATAATTGATATTGATAAATCTTTTTATATGAGTAAATCTACCATAATTGAAAGGATTACATGTAAAACTAGAGATAGGTTGACATAAATCATCTATATTAGGGTCAAACCTAATAGTGAAATTCACGAATCGAATAATGTAATCTTAGGAGATTTAACTAGAAAGAGATTTCAATTAATCAATTGAAGCTTAATTATTAATAGTCTTAAGAAAAATATTAATATGGGACAAAAATTTCCACATTCCACTAATATTTAATTAAAGTGAATCATAAATAGTTAAGAAATCTTAGGGGGATGCATAAGTTTGGTAGTAGTTGTTGGATATTAATTAATCTTAGTTTCATTTGTGTTCTTGTTTGTTATTTGTGTTAGAATTTAAATTATTTTTAATTAAACTTTCATGCTATTTTGTCGGTTAGATAATAGAAAAGAGGTTATTACTTGTATTTGTAGTCCGTATAGGAACTGTACTATAGTTTGATAAGTGCACTTGCGTGTGAGATCTATAAGGTAGAGATTAGCAATATCACCATGTCTTCATTTGAATCAAATAACTTCTAGTGATCTCCATAGTAGCTCCTTTTCACACACGTCTTCTCTCCTTACATGCAACTGTCAATTGCCTTTAATTGCTGCAAGTAACAACTATCACATTCTACTTTCAGATGCTTATTCTCTAGTTGCACTCACTACTAATAAGACATCACCATAGCAGCTAGCTCACATCTCCACCACCAATAGTAATTCAAAACTCAACCAAAACATAATAAAACTACCAGTAAGAGATCAATAAACACTAACCAACCATCATAACAAAACTTGATGCTTTATGGTTCTCAACCATTGATTCACTAAGGAAGGGATTAGTGTATGGAATTCTAAAACCTAAGTTACTTAAGCAACTCTCATAACCCCAATCAATAACTACTAGAAAATTAATAAATTCTTTTGTGGTTATGTAAGTTCTGAATTTCTAAAAATTATAGTTTGCATATAAACTTTTCAATTCTTATTCAAATTTAATTTGATTTAATATCTTTAGGGCTTCACAAATTTCATCTTAAGTTTTTCAACTTTTGGTTTCTAAAAACTTTAACCTTTTAACTTTTTAGATTTCTCAAGGCTTTGGCTTCAAGTTTCTAAAATTATAATCTTGTTATAACTATTTGTAAATTTCTAGTTTTAATCAAATCTAATTTGATTGTAGGGATAGCAAACTATTTATGAACTAGTCTAAGTTTAGGATTTATAGTGTACAACTTTTTCAATTTCTATTCCATAATTATTCAATAACATTCAACCAAGTTTAATCAAATTATAAAATTAAAGATGACTCTAATACCGCTAATGGAAAATCGAGACAGGATCCAATCACGAGCTCAAGAAATAAATACAAACCTTTTGTTTGATTTCTTAAAAGCCAAGATCATTTAAATTATATAACATGATTAAGGCTTTAAACATAATAAAGCATAGATCATAATTCTTACCTTATTGTAAAGCTTGATCCTTTTCCTATCGTTTCTCTCAAATCATTTCTAGAATTGGCTCATTATAAATACTGTTGTTGTACATGAGTCCAGCCTCCAATAGTATTCATAGAACAACTAGAAAGAACTCTACTAGTAGTGTGGAGAGGGTTAGGTAAAAAGTACTAGCTCTTTTAGAGCCCAAACCTATTTAAAATAAGGCTTGGACCTTTTTAGTAATTAATTAAAGTAAAATCCAAATTTTAATTAACTTATAGTTAGTTATAATTAAATACTAGTTGAGCCTAAATGAGATATAATATCTTATATTTGTCCTTATTTATTAAATGTACCACATGTATTCTTACAATTTCTTAAATATTACAGTCAAATCTAACTTGATTAAAATACTTTTTTCTCTCTTCAATCTATTCTTTTTGCGTGACCTATTAGGTCATAAATATGTCGACAATTGATATACATTATAACCTTAAATCATATTAGGATTATTTACATCAAACTCCTTTAATTCATCTTTAATTCTCTAATTAAATAATTCATATCCATAAATTCAAAATTGGAGGCTAGCAATGCATCATGACTAAAATATTTAAGAATGTCAAAGTAAATTTAACTAACCATTTTGTGAATGATTTTTTTTCTTATAACTCAATCCTTTGATCATATAATATTTCAATTAGACATACAAAGATACTATCTACTATATTCGAGTTTAATCAAATTAGTTCTCCACCATTTGTAATTGATTCTATCTATAATATTTAAAAACTATTCTCAAATTTTTATTTTACCTTGGTAAAGTATTTATTGAATCAATACTAATTAAGAAGAAGAGAACATTCTTCTTAATCACTTTAAGGTGATCAATCATATATAATCACTCAGCTACCTTTATATAGTTCATAATATATTCGATGAATGTCGATTGAGCTACCCTTAACTGAAATAGGTCATAAGTTGTATTAAAAATATATCAATCCCTATAAGAGAAACTTTGAAGATCTTAAGTTAAAAATTCAATTATACAATAATCACAATGAGAATTTCCATAAAACTACAAATCATGTGCCAAATTTTAAGAATCTAAAATATCTCTTAACCTTGCATACAAAGTATGTAATGCCGGACTTTCTGAGCCCTTTGGTGATTGTTTTGTATTTAGAGATACTCTGTATATTGATATATACATGGTTGTTTATGAGTTAAAAGATGAATTTGAATCCTTTTGGTATGTATGCCAATGATTTATAAAGTTATGTGCCCTTACATGAACTTAGAGTTCATCGGTATGCGAAATCATAAAGATTTCTGACATATAAACTTTTAAGTGTGTAAAACTGAGTCCATTGGATGGATATGACCATGGTGATTAAATTAAATATGTTCTAATGCCTTAGAGGTGATAAGATATGATTTATAGACTTATTTGACATTTAGAAA
>JAOTIZ010000002.1:19819143-19835418 GCA_027123425.1 Erythroxylum panamense | reverse complement strand
TACTCTTTGTTTTTTATTTTTTAATATTAGATATTAAATTTTGTTATTTATTTTGTCCCTGTATCATAGATATAATACTATTTATATATCTTTGTGATATATTGTGAAGCTGTTGGAGTTTGGTTGTGCCTGCAAATATATAAACTTAAGTATATTGTCAATTTATTAAGGCCATTTTTTTTAATTTCGCCTAGGGCCTATAAAACTATAGGAACGGCCCTGCATTTAGGGCAATGTAGGAGACGCCACCTAACGGGAGACATGTTTTAATTATAATGGGACATATGTTTTAATTATAATGCAGCCGAAGACGCCACCTAACGGGAGATATGTTTAAATTATAATGGGACATATGTTTTAATTATAATGTAGCAGAAGACGCCACCTAACGGGACATATGTTTTAATTATAATGGTTGTCCTTCTCCTAAGAGCTCCTCCAGAAAAAACGAAAGAAGGTTCAACCCAACTTCCGCTAGGCTCAGCTTGCAAACCAGCCTAAAATTTCAATTACTTCCTTTCAAACATAAAATAAAAGGCACCAAAAATGCTAGACTCTGGCCTACCAGTACGACAATTGCATTGCGTGAGACTCACCTAGCCAACTTCGACTCAGGAACATTTTTATTTCATTTGCAAACGGTCATTTTCGCACCATCACTATTTTTTTTTGTTGCTCACGAAATATCTTAGGAGGGTTCTAATTACTGGAAGACACCTTTAAGATACCTTTAAAACACTGTCACTACATTTAATCTGAAACAAAAAAATCGACATAAAAGAAGACAATATGAGACACGGACCCAATCAAGTTGAACGATTGAAGTATGTATAAAAAAATATTATTTAAATAAAATAATTGTTTTAATTATTAAGCAGAGTCATGAAATGTGTTTTTCCAATTTATATTTTGAACAGTTATACGAGCGTAGCCATGGATTAAATATAATAGTGGAGTTAGGTTCGGTCCCACCTAACTCAAATTTAGCGTAAAATTTATATATTAGGTTCAAACTCGGATTAAGGTTTGATCAAACTTGAGTTATGAGGTCTACGCTCGATTCTGATCGGATTTCAATTAGTTTGAAACCAAGATACGTATTAGGCTTTTGCTCATCTTTGCTATATTGGTTTTTACTGCTCCTTCGATGTTTGTTCCCTCTGTATTTCTCTCAACTTCAATATGTCGGCCCTGCTCTTATTATCTATTATATTTTCTTTTTATCGTCCATCCCCCTTTTTATTTTGCTTCTTTTTATTTTTTACTCTAGTAACCACTTTTTCAATGGAATATTTTTGAAGCCGATCAAAGTGTGAAAACCTTAGTTACAGCTCCAAGACCCTCAAGGACTATTTAAGAACCTTATGAAGCTTAAAAATTGCACCCGTCGTCTTGTAAAAGTGAATCAAACAAGAAAGATCGAGAGAAACGTCCAGATTTCTAATTTTACAATCAAACTCTCCGAATAGAGTTTTCGTTTCTTTCTCTTTTGTATTACTTGATGTGAACTGAAATTTTAGATGTTTATTACGCTGATGATGTTCTAAATTTCATACTAGAGTTTGTTTCGAAGTTGTTTTGTGAATTTAATCTTTGTCGATTCAATAAAATGTTTTGTAATCAAGAGAGTGAGTCAAAAGTAATCTGATTAATTTGTGCAACGAGAGTTGGTGAATTAATATGTCACGCGATTAACAAATCAACTATCATTCGAAAAAAGATCTTGTGTGAGAATTTGATTATTAAAATCATACTTTATCATCTTAGACAAAGTTAGGTTCATTTAGTTTTACATATATTCCTCGTATGATCGACAGCTTTTGCTACTACAAGTCTACGATCTATATACTTACAAATATTGAGAGCTTTATTAAAGGTAAAATTTGCTAAACAAGTTTATGGTAACATTTTCGGGGAATTAGTTTTAGACTATTTGAATTTCTTAGATCTAAGCAATTGTTATCCTTTTTTGTGTGATTGAGGTACACAATCCCAAGAAATAAAAAAAATAAAGAAAGAGAAGAAAGATTAGCATAAAGTAGAAAACACATCAATTTAGACATCACAAGGCAAGAATAAGGAATCCGAAGAGTTAAATACCCAAAAAAAATAGGAAGAACGATACTGGAGGAAATACATCACGGAGAGCGAAGAACCCTTGTAGACTTTTTGAGGCCAAGGTTACACAACCACCAATGCCAGCAACACATGATTTGTTAGAGGAGATGGTGAACAATAGTTTTTTTTGGACATCGGAACGAAATATATAGCAGTTAACCTTCCAAGATCCAAAAGGAATGATTATTGTGGATTCAGTGACAGCATTGCAGGCTAAGATTAACAGTCTCATCAAGCAATTAAATAGCTTGAAAGCTACCTTTTTCTCTCCATTCAAAGCAATTCAACGTCGGTGCAAACTATGTGGATAAGAGAGTCATATCAGAACTGATTGTTTCCTAGTAGAAAGCAACAATGTGTCGCAATTCAAGTTCATGGGAGCACAAGTTAGTCAAGGAGGCACTGATTCTTACTAGAATAAGTACAATCTTGGGTGGCAGAACTACTCAAATTTCTTTTGTTCTAACAATACTGGGACTTAAATAGGAACTCAAGGCCTACCAATATTTCAACAAGATGAGTCCAGTTCATGGGATTCAAATTGGATGAGAGTATAGATAGAATCAAAAGTTGGAAGGGAAGTCTGAACAGGTATCTAAAAATCACACCTCTTCCATTCATAATCTAGAGATTCAGCTGGGTAAAACTTGCTTCACATTATGGTCACTAAGAGAACATTAAATTTTCTTTGATAATATCTCATCGTTAGAAGAGACAGATAACCTATATGTATCTCTTGGAAGGCCAACAGCTAAAAGAGCCAAAACAACTCAGACTATTCTAATGGATTTAGATATGCTTGTCTATTAAAGTTTCCTTTATAATCTAACATGATTGATTTGGGTTATTATAGAATTGATATTAAATTTGAAAGGTGATATCAAAGCCTATTTCATATTGGATTATTGATATTAAATTTACTTTTTATGTTTAACGTTTTATCTCTTTGAGATTTGTATGGATTAACATTTAGATTAATAAAATTTATAGATATAATCTATTTTGCTAGTTGGAGATGGTTACCAGTGGTTCCAAAATTATGTTTCCCTTTTCATCCAATTGTAGTATATATATATATATATATATATATTGATGTGACTACATTGTTGCTGATAATGGATAGTAATGTAATATTTCATTAGATTATTATATTATACGAGTTTCTTTGCTTATGAATCGTTAAACAATGGGTTTGTTCTTCTTCTATAAACATCTTTTTTAGCCTATTTGCTTATGGATTTAATGATATTCACTCTTCAAACATATATGGTTTATTTATCAACAACAACATTTTTCATCCTTCATTCTCCACTACATGATTTTTTGTAAAAAAAAGGATCTTGTATATTTGTACAAAGAGAAAGTGAAGAGCTTCAATACCTTTAATTTTGTTTTTCGCTTGTCAAAACCCAAAAGTTTATAACTTATACATATATTTTGGTTTTAGTTAAAATTATTTTTTATTTATTAGTCAAAATAATATAGAATATAATATTAATTTTAAAGATCGATTAATTAAATTCAAATTTTGGCATTTATATTTTAATATTCAATAATTGATATATTAAACTAATTCATCAAAACAATATATTACCATAGTAAATTCTTTTGTGTAGATCAATTAAAACTGAAGTGAATGGTACTAAATAGTATAAATAAAATTAAAAAATTCCGTTGATCAATCAAAATCTTAAACTTTTGTATAAGGACAATGCAAAAAATTTACATCATCTTATTGCTACTATTAGAAGTGTTTTAATCTTAGCTCAAACTGAGTTGTATAACATTCCTTAATGCATAATGCTTAGTAACAGGGAAAAGCAAGCTTTGTATAACTTCTATAAAGCTCTCTCCTTTTATTAGTCCTTAATGAGGCAGAGATCTAGAATCACTTAGTTGAAAGGAGGAGACATAGTTTCAAATTTCTTTCACAAATCTGCAATCTTTAGGAAAGTCGCAAACAAGATAAACAGTCCAATGTGTAATAATCACACCATTTCCAATCAAGACTTGTTGAAGTTAGAGGCCTTTAATTACTTCTCCAGTGTTATGAATGCCCCACCAATGCTTAATCCTCAATGGAAGTTTTGAAATGTATCATGTATAGTTGCATTACTTCTTTAGAAGCTGAAAAACTCTCTAATCCTATGACTAGAGCATAAATTGAGCTAATTATCAAAGGTCTGAATCCTTATAAAGCTCCAAGACCTTACGGTTTTACCATGATTTTTTTTTACTAAATCTTGGCCTATCATCAAAGACATAGCACTAGATGCAGTGCTAGAATATTTTTAGAAGAAAAGGATGCTCAAAGTGGTCAATGGCAATTTCAAAACACTCATTCCTAAAGGAGGTGGACAAAATATTTTTTTGGAGATTTCAAACCTATAGCTTATTGTAACTCAATCTATAAAATCATTTCTAAAATCTTAGCTAAAAGATTAAAGTTGATCTTAACAAACCATATAGATAGTGCTCAAAGGGCTTATGTTCCTAGTAGATTGATGAATGATAATATTCTTCTATTGCAAGAATTTATGAAAGGTTATTCCAAAAGGAAAGTGGTAAAAACTATATATTGAAGATTGATATAAAAAAAGCTTGTGATAAAGTTGATTGGAGTTTTTTAAGCAAAATCGTGAAGGCTTTGAAATTTCCATAATGCTTTATTGATTGGAATTCATTATGTTCCACCACTCCATCTTTTTAGAATCCTCATCAATGGAGAGCCAACAAAATTCTTCAAAAGTTCCAAAGGCATTAGGCAATTAGGTGACCCTTCTTTACCATACTTATTTGCCTTTTTCATGGAGGTCTTCAATATGCTTTTAAGAAGAATTTTATAGAGAAAAAATATTTAAAAAATCATTCTAAATGTAATAAACTGGGAATTACCAACCTCATCCTTACAGATCACTTGATTGTCCTATCAAAGTTAGACAAACCATCACTCTTAGCTATTATGAAGGCTATTAGAATTTTCAACAAGATATCTGGACTCCATGCTAATGCTGACAGAAGCTATTTTCACATTCTAGAAGTGCAGAGGATCAAAGAAGCATGTTTGAGCCTTACTGATTTTATAGAAATGTCTTTAACTTTCACATATCTTGAAGTTGCAATAACTACTTCCAAATTGATCTATGGAAGTTTTAAACCTTTGGTGGACAAAATACAAGCAAAAATCATAGGTTGGAAAATGAAGCCTTTATCTCTAGTTGGAAGAGCTCAACTAATTACAACTTTCTTATCTTCACTTAATATACATTGGGCAATACACCTAACTATTCCAAGTTTTGTGAAAAAAATTGATAATATGTCAGGAAATTTTTTTAGTCTAGTTCAAAGGAAGGATGTTATAAAGCTGACATTAAATGGTCTAAAGTCTATAGTTTTAAAAAGCAAGGAGGATTGAATATCATTCCTTTAAAACTGTTGAACAATTATATGATGATCAAGAGACTGTAGAGATTGATTAATGATCATAAGTTTCAAATGAATGCATGAATACTACATCAAAGATAAAGAGCATTTGGGAAATTGATCTCACATCTAGGAATGCTTCTTTAACATTAAAGGAAATTCTTAAATGGAGAGGCTTCATCAGAAATCATATCAAGAAGGTAGTAGCGAATGGGATATACATACTGTTTTGGCATAACAATTGGATATGTGATGGTCCTTTTGAGAATAAGGCTAAGCTGTGTGTGCTAAAAGGCATCATTTTAGGCAATCAAAACCTATCAAATGCAATGATACTTAAGAATGAGATCCTTATGAGAATAAATGATAGCAATGTACAAATGGAGATCAACAATGTAGAATTAAAGGAAAATATAGAAGAAAAATATTAGTGGTGTCCTACTGCTAATGAAATATACAATAATAGTTCATGCAGTAAACTTTTTATGTAGAATTTCAAGAATGTATTAACTACTTGATAAACTGGTGTAGCCTTTGTAGAAGTCAATTGGAGCACTTCATACCTATTTTTCAAATGCAGATACACATGTGGAGCTTGGAAAACAGTAATTTAGAAATATGCAATCAATAATCCACCAGAGGAGTGGCAACAAATCATAAGCTGGAGTATGAACTTGTAACATGTCAAGAAAGATCACAATGGTATTATTATATAACCTTATCCTACTTGGTACTACACATATGGGATGACAAACGTAGATGCAATTTCCATAACAAGGAAAGAAGCTATGAACAATTCATGATAGAGCTAGTTAATGCCATTAGAATCCACATAATTACCTTTTTCTGACAAGCTTGCACTAGGATCAGCTTGTACTAACATGTGGAGATGTAACTAATTTTTTGTATTTGTAATTCTTTTAATGCCTTATGGCTTGGCTAGATCATATGTTTGTGTACTCTCTTCCTGAGAATCTCTTGTAGAACATTTGCTTTTCAGCCTTTCAAGACTTAATTTAATTTTCATTTTTCATAAAAGTGCTTGTAAGTTTGGGATGGACTCGACTAGTCAACTGGCAGTTTCTATTCATGAGATATTTTAGGCCGTGTTAAACTATTATTCAAGGTTCTAAAAATCATATCAGACCATCTGGTCCGACCAGAAAAAGTTTAAACTGGTAAGTGGTCTGATTCGATTTCACCAAAAAACTTCTCTACATAAAAACCGACCGGTTCATCCTTTTTTCAGTCATATCGGACAGTCCAGTTCGCTTTTTAAAACCTTGCAAAATTTCCTTCCTTTCTTTCATCAAAACTTTCGCATTTATAGAATTGTTGGGAAGAATATGCTCACTTAATTACTAAGCCAAATTCATCAAAATTATTGGTTTATAATATTTATTTCATTTTTGATGCTTTGTCTTCCTAATTAAGGGAGGAAGAAGAGAACTGTACTATAATCACACTGAAGACCAAATGACGCCATCACTTATTACAATATTAGTGCCTATAAGCATAATATAATTTTCTTACATTAAAATCATAATTTTGTTAGAAACATTATATAAATCGCATTGTCACATACAAAATGCTCAAGTCACATATTTCTTTTCAAAATCCTCTATTTTATTTAAGTTGAAAATCATTAGCTCTCTTACTTTCGGTTACACGCAACATTACCACCAATATGCATTTTGAAGTACGTTAATGAAACTTACAAACATAAACATATTAAACTCTGAATTATTATCTGAATTATACTTTCATAAAATATTCGTTGCTCATAAATAAATATGAAAGAAATATATATACCTAGTTAGATATAAATGCATTAATGCCAAACTCTAGATCTTGGTCAATATTTCTTCTATAGGCAAAAGGTGCAAATTTAACTAATATTTCATAAATTACAAGTTAATTTCTAATATTTTGAGGCATTTAAATGAATTCTAACATTTACAAACTGTTCAAATTGGACAACAAAATTTTAAATAGAGTAAAGCCTTGTCAAAATGATTTATGAAGAAAATGCATTTGTCATAATGAATGAATTAACATCTATTGATGGACAGTTTATATCTTATTTTGATCATATTTAAGTTAAAATTATACTATATTACAAATTTACAATTAAGAATAATTTCATACATTACTAATTTGTAATTTATTTTAATATAGTAGAAGAAGTTGATGAAAATACTTTAGATGAAAGCGTAGTTTATGAATCTTTAAATAGAGTTGGAGAAAATGGAGTTTTTGACGATGATGAGACACAACCTCCTTTAGAAGTACAATTTTGATTTTTATTGTTATTTTAATATTTATATTAGACTTATATTTATTTATTATTAATTCATTATATAATAATAGACATTGGTGTATTTTTATTTCAATAAAATCTTTTATTTTTACTCATTCTTATAAGTTTTACTTCTTATTTATTATATACCAATTTTTTAGCGGTTCACTACCGGTTGACCCTTTAAACCTTAAATCTTTCTTTCGACCGGTTCGATGTCCGGTCCAGTTTTTAAAATATTGATTTTTAAAGATTTATTATTAAGTTTTATATAAATAAGAATTATTCTACATACGACTGTTAATATTAATTTTTTTTTACAAGACATTAGATTTAAATTTTCACAATAATTTTATGGATAATTTATATTACAAATATGAGTATGTTATCGGTGTTTTGATCATATACTCTGTTTTGGTTGACTAATTTTTACCGTATTTTATTAAATCTCATCTGCAATATACGGATAAAATTAAGTGATACTTGATTGAAACAGCTGACGGAGTAAGTTCTCCAACCCATCGGTGTTGGCAATTCCAACGAAGCCAGCGTAGTCAGGTCCAAAACTTGCAATATTTTCCTATTTATTAAATTAATTTCGATCTTAATCCAGAATCCATAATTAATACTATACTATAAATAAGTTGTTTATTATTTAAATCATATTTCATAAAATAGGAGATAAATGTAAAACAGAGGGCAAATCACGTCTCTGTCTGTGTTTCGCTCTTTTTATCCAATGGAGGGGAGAGCACGACGACACAAACCCTAATTAAGCCCTTCCGTTCAAATGCCCTTAATAATTTAGATCCCAAACCCTAATTATTATTTTCAATTATATGGTGTTTCTTCTTCTTCTTCTTCTTCTTTTTCTTTTTCTGGTATATGACCTTCGTTAGTTCTATTGGCTTTTTCTTTCTCCAGTCCAATCCACAATACAACAAAAGGTAGTTTAGTTAAAGAGAGATTGATCAATTGTTTGATTTTTTGGAGAAGGAGCACAACCGCAACGACGAAGCATAACAGTTTGTTTAAAATAGAGTAATGGAGGGAATACCGCATCCAATACCTCGAACCGTAGAAGAAGTCTTCATCGACTTCAAAGGCAGACGCGCTGGCTTGATCAAGGCTCTCACTACAGGTTTCCTTCTTTTATTTTATTTTCTTTTTTTCTCTGTTGGATTTCGTTGCTCTTATTTCTTAAATTTTGTTGTTTCTCCCCCTCTTTTCACTGCAGAGGTAGAGAAGTTTTACCAGCAGTGCGACCCAGGTGGGTTATTTTTTTCTGTTTTCCTATGCTTTTCCATTCTATTTTCTCCTTTTAGTGAAGTGAGGTTTGCACAATTTTACTTTTTGTTTGAATCTAACTGTATTTTATGACGGTACATGCTTTTATTTTCATAAAATTATGGTATCTTTTAGATAACGAGATGTTTGCTGTGGTTCATGGTCCTGTTACAGTAATTTTGATTTTTTAGAGCTCTTGAATTTTCTGTAATATAGCGTTTGTGTCCCAAATGGGGTTATTCTAATCTCGTTCTAGCTATGTTACAATTTTTTTCCCCTCTTAAATATGTGGTGAGCTATGGTTGCAATGCCTACCGCCAATTTTAGAAATTTATATTTCTTTACTCAGTTTAGTATTACCACCATCACCTCTCCTTCATTTATGATTTGACATGTTGATTCAAGTTTGAGATTGTTTCATTTCTTTGTTATGATTCACTAGAGGACTGTAATTAGTTTAGGCATAATAATGAAAAAAATTGTCAACATTGTATCAGTTTTTGAGGAATTTCCTTTCAATTTTTCTGGAGGATTGGTTTTTATAGATCAATATGCTTTACTTTCTGATTCATTCTATGTTGTGTCGATCCAGTTCATTTATTTGTTTATAGATGGATATCAGTTCTCTGAATTTGATTTTTTTTATGCACTTTATTGGATCATAGTAATCATGAACTAAATCAACTTTAATTGGTAATTTGATAAGAGCCTAGTCCTGGTCTGAGAATGATCATTCACTTTTTTACAAGTTCTTATACAGAATGCTATACTTTAATAAAATGTTGTTTATTGATCACCATCTATTTGGTGATTACTCTAAAAGATCCGTTAACTCATATTTTTTTCAAACAATTTAGATCTGAAAGGAAAGATGCATGTTTTTGTTGTTGATGATGATATTAAATTATGATTTTGCAGAGAAGGAAAATCTTTGTCTATATGGGCTTCCAAGTGAGACATGGGAGGTTAATCTGCCTGTGGAGGAAGTCCCTCCTGAGCTTCCTGAGCCAGCATTAGGTATAAATTTTGCTAGGGATGGGATGCAGGAGAAGGACTGGTTATCGCTGGTTGCAGTTCACAGTGATTCATGGTTGCTTGCAGTTGCATTTTATTTTGGTGCTCGCTTTGGTTTTGGTAAGAATGAAAGGTAAGGTTGCCTTTTCTTCTTGTTTATGTTAATGAGATGCTGTTGAACAGTATGTAGCTTTTATTTGGAGCATACTCCTGGGGTTGCCTGATAATGCACCATATAAGGGTGAAACACCTTTTGTGATTTCCGATAACCAATTGTTTAATCTATTGTCTTCGTTCCCCATCATTAGGTCAGGTTTTGAGAATTTTGGTTTTTGGGCCGGGGGGTGGTTGTGTTGGAATTTGTAATATAATGGACTTTGTTGGGTCCCATAAAACGAAAGAAAAAGCTATCTTATTTGCCTTCTTATCAGATATTATTCTAATTATAATTCGCAGATCGCATTAATAATAATTTAATGGCATACATGCTAGAAATGCTTTAAATTAAGTAGTCTTGCTTCTTGGTTAAAGTATCTGACGATTTCATAAATGGAAAAAAATAATACTGAGATCTATGTCTTGAATGTAAAATTTACTCAGGAAATATTTAGCAACTGTAGAGTTCATAGCTATTAAAAATTACATCTGTCAGTGACCATTGAATCATTTGGATGACTTTAAATTCGAAATGGAAAATTTTAGAAAGAAAATAGAAAGATCTTTGTGGAGCAGTTAGGAAACAGCTGAGTAGACGCTATTTTGGAATGTTCAGGCTGTGTGCACGATGTGCCAAGATATGAGATTTCTGGACCTGCAGGACTTGGTGCTCTTTAGGAGGCATGGCTTGAGTCCTGGAACTCATTTGCGAAAGACTAGTGTAATTGGTCATACTTTGTATATTAAACATCAGAAATAATGGTTTTTCCTGTTCTCCATATGAAGCTAGAACATGCATTAATAAGACTGGCCCCCTCTATTGGAGGTTTTTCTTGAGGTGGAAGTGTCTACAATTTAAGACTTTAGTTTCTTTGTGACAGTTGACTTGTTTGCCTTGTCATGAACTTGTGAACAAGCTTGTACAGGTTATTCTGCACTAAGTGCATATTTGAGTTTTGTACCTTCCTGAATATAAGCAATTAGTTGTGTCAACTTTTGTAGTTCTCTGAATGGTGGTCACTAGCTAGTCTGCTAACTACTTGTGAACTTAAATAAACAAGCTTCTGTGCCAGTTACAATAAACTGATAGCATATTTGAGTTTTCTTACTTTTCAACTCTTGTTTTTTAAAATTTTGCTTGTTGTGGATGATGTAGGACAGATAGAAAAGAGGTTGTGTATAAATTGGAAATATGGGATGCTAGAATGCAGAATTTAGGGCTGGAATTAAGGATAGCATCTAGGAGTCACTTCTAGGGCTAGAACTAACTCCTAATCTAGGAATCACTCTTAGATAATAGAAAGTTATACACTACTACGAAAATCTCAGAATTCATTGAAAATCATCATCCTCCCTATCACAACAAATATAAGTAACATGGACAAATTATTTGAATCTAACTATAACTTTATTTTCTATTTTAAATTAAACTCTAACTAGATATGGATTAAATTCAAGAAATCTACTAAAACTATTAGACAAACATTGGAAAAGAAACATAACTAAACTAAATTGTATGGTAAGTGGGAGTCCATCAGTGGTTTTAGAATGTTGGTTGCTAGTTCTAGCTGTTAAAGTTGTATTTCCTATATTTATTGTATTGTTAAAGTAATTTTAAATGAAGTGGATAGTGGTGGTCTGGAGAGCTAAGAAGCTTGGGTACTTATTTGCTAGAGTTTACGAAGGACCGTGTTCCTTTTTTTGTGTTTTGGATTTTTACTTATAATTTGCAGATTTCTTGATTGTTCTTCTGTTATGCTTATTGCCTTTAAAGCTATGCCCTTTTGTTTTGTCTGTACTTTCTGACATCTTTTAAGGATCTTTGGTCGTTTTAGGACAGAATCTATAAATTCATGTAGACAGATCCTTAGATTGGATTTATGTGTCACAGAGCATCTCCATCTACAATAACATTATTGAATTGAATGCTTGGTTACTTTGAAATGACTCCTTTTCTTGTTGATATCAATGCCTGGAACTTTCATATTCAACCTACCTATTGTATACCAATGTTGTTTCTGGAAAGTGGTTAAGAAGCAAGAGTTGCAATCTCTTTTTGGATGTTGATGTTGTGTAAAGCTGAACCAAACCTAAGAAGCATAATTTCAGAGCATATTAGTGGAGCACATGATTTAGAATCACCTTATCAGGGCCCTGTTGCGTTGTGATCTGATTTCTCCATAAATGCAGCATCTGGTGAGATTATTTTGATACTTCATTCAAATAATGTTATAATTTGGGTGTCAACTTTGTGAGATTGATGCTAGAGCATTTATGTCTACTTTAGGATATTAGTTGAAAACTAGTTAGAACTTTTTCACTGCATTATCTCATTGAACAAAATACCATGTAAAAATTATTATCTCATTAACTGGAATGCTATCCGAAGTGTAAATGTTGTTCTGATGGTCTTTTGAATTTGAAATTGCAGAAAAAGGCTCTTCCAGATGATAAATGAACTCCCTACCATATTTGAAGTTGTGTCAGGGACTGTAAAACAACCCAAGGACCAATCTGCAACTCACAATAGTAGTAGCAAAAGCAAATCAAGTGGGAAGATGGTATGAGTTATGAATTGAAATTTATTTTTTCACTTACAAGAAATTGTTGAGTTTTAATATTCATGCTATTTGCATTGACCCTCTAGCAAGCCCGGCAATCTGAGCCCCAGAATAAGGCAGCGAAAATGTCTCCACCATCCAAGGAAGGAGAGGATAGTGGAGAGGAGGAAGAAGAGGATGATGAACAAGGTGCTTCCTGTGGGGCATGTGGTGAAAGCTACGGCACTGATGAATTCTGGATCTGCTGTGATGTATGTGAGAAATGGTTTCATGGAAAATGTGTGAAGATTACTCCCGCGAAAGCTGAACATATCAAGCAGTACAAATGTCCTGGATGCAGTGGTAAGAGGGCTAGAGTTTAAATTTTGGTGCTGCGATTTGAGGGTATTGAAAGGCAGACGAGGTTTAGAACCCTTTCCCTCACTGTTTTAAAAGCAAAGCAGTGCCAGTTGTTTATTTTAGTCACTGAATGTGAACGAGAGCAGATTGGATTTTCACTAACTTCCTGTTTATCTGTTCTGTTTAATTTTCTGGGATGGCGCTTTTAAACTTTTAGTGGTAACTTTAGACATTCAGCTATATACGTTTCTACACTCATCGGTTTTGATCTGAATGATTATGGTGAATCTTCGTTCATGGAATAGGCCCATCATCACTTCTTGATGTCGCGACTTATCTATGCAATTTGGTACCAGCAAAGGAACTGATCACCTATGAATTTCCAGCTAGTGTTGCCGTGTAGATAAAGGACACTTAGTTGCAATGATGCGAATTTCGTTCCGTTCCAAATGGTACAATCCGAAACGGAATCAACCACATGGTACCGGCTTGAAATACCGGCCGGTACCGGTGGTTTCTAGTCGGTACCGGCCGGTATCGTAAAAAATTTGAAACTTTAGGGACTTGTTTGCAATTTTAAAAAAACTAACCCTAATTTTTCTCCTCAAACCCTTCTTTTCGATTCCACTCTTCTCTCTTAAGCTTTTTCTCCTCTCATCTTCTCACTTCTCAGTCTCACCTCACCGTCGCCGCCTCTCTCTTCTCATCGTCGCCGGCTCGCCGCCTCTGTTCTCTTCTCGCTGTCGCGTCTTCTCCTCTTCTCCTTCGGTCATTGCAAGTCGCGACATCGCCTCATCCTCCATTGAAGACATCAAACTCGACGACGCTTCCTCCTCTACGTGAAGCCACCGCACCGCACCACAGGAGACGCATCTAAAGCCACCAGAGATGGGTCCACACGCTGACCCATGATAAAACCCGACGACCCGCCAGACCCGAGTTGGTTTTTGCGTTTTTTATTTCAAAAATTTCTGAATTTAAATTTTTATTGTGTTTTGGTTATGGTTTTGGTTGATGATCCGACGATGAATTTGTTATTTGGTGTTGCCGTGTTGGAGTTGGTTGTACTGTTGGAAACTTGGAATGTTGATGGATTTTTGTGTTGTTGTTGGATGACCCGATGATGGAGGGGAACATGAAATGAAATGAATTGGGTTGTGGTCCTTGTGGATGAAATGAATTGGGTTGTGACTTGTGTATGAAATGAATTGGGTTGTGAGTTTTGCAAATTTTAAAAATTTTAGGGACTATTTTATAATTTTAAAAAATTTTCCGAAACGGTACCCGATACCGGTACAGTTCTGTTCCAGAACTCAATCCAGTACCGAGCCCGGTACGGTATTCGTAACATTGGGTAAGAGGGAGGGAGGGAAATTTTGAAAATTTTTGAAATTTTTGAAAAAAGTCCCCCAATTTTTTTAAATTTTCGGTACTGGCTAATATTTGACCGGTATTTTAAATATCGGTTGGTACCGGCCAGTACCGCCAAAATTGGTCGGTACCGACCGGTATTTTTCACCGGTATTATCTACACCTGTATCGGTACCTGTTTCTGACCGGTACGGTACGAAATTCACAATACTGGGTATATACCTTTAGAAAACAACCTTTATATTCATTAATGGTAAGATTACGTACTACTAAATCTTCACAGACTTCGCGCCTCAACAGGATTTATATTAGATGTTGTTATTGTTATTGTTATTATTACACCTCTTTTTAATTAAAAAAAACTTTACACAAATTCTATAATGTTTAAATTTTAAAAAAACCTTCAATTTTGAAAATATCTTACCTAAGATTTTAGTTAAAAAATAATAATAAAATACACACAATATGATTATCATAATGGACTTGTTAAATGTCACTGATATAATAAACCAACTCAAACTTTAAAATTGACCCTAGCTGATTAAAATTGACTTATATTAATAATTATAACAAATATTAATTTGAGTCAAGTTAGGGATGCCAAATTTAGCTAGGCCTGGGCCGATTTCGGCTAGGGTTGACTGAGGTACTGGGCAGTCCAGCCTTTACTTCAAAAACTATATTATTTTTGACTTTTTTAAAAAAAATATATGGTAGGTCGAGATGGCCGAACCTGTCAGTAACTCGTTGACCCATGGACTGGTAAACCAATGATTGGGTCGGATCATGGGCCACCTTGTCAATGAGTCGAGTCGCTCCTAGTCCGACCCGACCCATTGATAGTCTTGAGTTGAGTTTAATTAGTTTGATTTGAGTTTAAGAACTAAGTTGGATCATCATGGAAACAATATTTGAATGATTTATATATGATGTTCATATTGTGTTTGTTTCATTATTATTTTTTAACCTATGTGTAAGGAAAAAGTTTTTCTAAAAAATTTAAAACTATGAAAATTTTTAAAGAGTTTTAAAATATTTTTAAATTTTATAATCTACATGAAAAAAAATCTGTTTTTCTAATAATTTATTTAGTGAATAAAACAAAATAAAATGTCTAAAATTAATAAATAATATCTTTTTAATAAATATAAAATCTAATTAGATTTTGGGCTGCTCATTTAAAAGAAAGGTTCGGATATTGTTATTCCTAAACGAAATCCCATAAGCTGTACTCAAACCCGGGAAGCCTCCAATCCGGCGGGAAATCACAAGGCGGGAATCTGACTCAAGAATTCACAGCCGTCCGATCACAGCTATTTCAATCCAACGAAAATTAGGAATTAGTGAACATGTGTTTCCCTTGTACATAAAAAAGGGCTCGAAAAATCGCACATTACTTTCTCCCAATTTAAACCTTGTTTTTGGTGAAACCCTCAATCGGAGACGCAGCGAATTCGGAGCTCCGAATTTCTCCATGGCCAAGGCTTCGAAGCAGCAGACGTCGTCATCTGACGAAGCGATGCCCAATGGCTCCTGTTCGTCGAAGGAGGAGCACGTTAACGAACAGATCAGCGAGGATGACGAGGAGGAGCTTGAGGCAGTTGCTCGTTCTGCTGAATCCGATGACGAGGAAGCTGCTGACGCCGGAGATGAAAACGGGCATAACGCCGACGGAGACGACGCAGATGAGGTAAGTTGCTCCGAGTT
>JAOTIZ010000002.1:19777990-19788431 GCA_027123425.1 Erythroxylum panamense | reverse complement strand
TGCTTTTGTGTGTTTGTTTGTAGTGTAAGTCTCGGTAGTGTGAGTTGGTTCACTGTTAGAGCAGTAGGTCTCTAACAAAGAGTTGGTCATTCCACTTGGACCCTGGCAGTAAGATATTGGGATCGATTTTTGACTGTTGTGTTTTTGTACATGTCTATAATATGCTAATCTCGAAGAGCTGTTGTGTGCATTATGCAAGTGTTCTTTGTAAATTTGGCTTAGTGCAATAACATCAATTAGAAGACTACTTTTGCATATGTAAAGACAGAGAGATTGGAGAAAATTTGGCTTAAGCTTATGATTAGCTTAGCCCTAGTATATATACATATTAATATCTTACAAGTATATTTACAAGTTTTTCCTTATTCATAACAGAATTTAACACATTTTATACTGCAACATAAATTTCTTCAGTTCTATGAAACAACAATATAATCAAAGTTTGCCAAGTCACTCATCCAAGGCTTGAATTTTTTAAACTTGTCATGCTCATTCTATGATACGTATAATGCTCATTCTATGATATGTATCCCATATGGTTGAGGGAAAAGATAACAAAGGGCAAGGTAAACATTCTAGATGAGCTTTGGCTGTTGTACCCTATTTTATCTTTGTCCTTACAAGATAGACTTTCAAGGTGTTAAAAGTCAAGTCACACATAATAATCCTCTGGAGGCAAAGTTCCATGCATACTGTTCATAAATTTATTGAACTGTTTCTTTAAAATAGTACTTGAGAGGAGACCGTACCAGTGATTTACAATGGATGCCAGGGTGCAGATGCTCTGATTTGAAAACAAGAATAAACTGGATAGCCAGGTTTGAGGTCTCCTTAGTGAAGATGTTAAACTTTGGAAGTCATCTATTTTCTGGGAGAACATGTGTCCTATTTGTATAGGATGATAGAGTTGTTAGACTCTGGAATAGCATTTGTGTTCCAAAGTTCATGAGAATGTATTGTATTGTTCCTGCTGTTAACTCAAGGCTTTGTCAACATGTATCGATTTTTTCCTTGACAGGGTGGGAAAGGTCTCCATTCTACTCTCAACTTTCATTCAAAGAAGTTCATTGGCATTCTTAATGGAATCGATACAGATGCTTGGAATCCTGCAACTGATTCTTTTCTTAAAGTTCAGTACAGCTCTAATGATCTTCAAGGGAAAGAGGAAAATAAAATGGTTACCAGAAGGAACCTTAGGCTTTCAACTTCAGATGTCAGACAGCCATTGGTAATTTTAGTCGAGTTTTTGTAGAAATTTTGAAATTTGTTTAATCTTCCTGCATTTTGTTGTCAATTGGATCATTAGTGTCTGATAGATATAGCTAGTGCCAAGTCTGGCAGATCAATGGAGCTATTCTTCATGTAATTCATCAAGCATGAATTACAAAACATTGAACTAGGTCTTTTCCTTGGGATGAACTTTTTGCAACCTTTTATCATCTGCTTGGATAACAATAACTAGTATAGGGCCATTTTGAAAACCCTGAGTAAACTGGGACAAGATTTTCGGATTTTATTCCAAATACTTAGTATGACAGAATATGATAAAGGTTTGAAATCCTGTTTGTCTATATAGTTTATATGTTGCATCATATTGACCATCTGATGGCATTCCATTTAATTCTTGTCTCTTCATGAATAATGAAAGATTTTGTAATGGTAGATCCATGACTAAAGTTTACCAATATACAAGTGGAGCTAGCTGATTGATTGTTGTATTCCATTCTACTTCTGAGAGAATCTTGAGCACTTACTGTTTTCTGCAATGCTGCTCTATTTGTTTATCATTCTCTGTTCTCTGTGTTTGTGTGTGCATATGTGCGTCTTCACATGATTTTGGTAGGTAGGCTGCATAACAAGGTTAGTGCCGCAAAAGGGCGTACATCTTATTAGACATGCAATATATCGAACACTGGAGTTGGGAGGACAGTTCGTACTTCTTGGCTCAAGCCCAATCGAACATATTCAGGTAATAGCAAACAGTTCTTTTTGCACCTTAAGTTGGATATAATCTTTGCTTCTGCACCTCTAAGGCAAAAGCATGTAGAGCCTTGGTCAATGCTTGTCCCTGGTTGGCCATTCATTCACCAGAGGTGCATTTTCAAATTTATCGAGTGTATCTTTACCTCCTTCTTCATTTTTTTGCAGAGGGAATTTGAGGGTATTGCAAATCATTTTCAGAATCATGATCAAATTCGGCTAATATTGAAGTTTGATGAATGCCTTTCCCGGCGTATTTATGCAGCATCTGACATGTTTATCATCCCATCTATCTTTGAGCCATGTGGCCTAACACAGGTATAACCAACAAGATTCCTCGGGCAAATTTTTTATATCGACAGACTTCCAGAATGTTGACACTAAAAGAGAAAACTGAAAGTAGTAAACTCGAATATAGTTGTAAACCATCCTTTTGGACTACCTTTTAGTGACATAAGGTTGCCTCGGTTGTATATTGGGAACCAAACATCTTACAGATCCAGTGCGTCATATGAAGTGATAGTGCCTGTTTTCGATTTTTTTTTTGTATGTCTGCAGATGATAGCAATGAAGTATGGTTCCATACCCATAGCAAGAAAAACGGGTGGGCTAAATGACAGGTAGCAAACTGACTTTAGATGCATTTGAGATCAATGGTTAGAAAATAGTTTTCTAACTCTAATTCTTTGATTACATTCATGTACAGTGTTTTTGATATTGATGATGATACAATCCCTCTGCATTTCCGGAATGGATTTACATTCCTGAATCCGGATGAACAGGTGAATAATGATTGACAAAGTTACTATTTATTTACTTTCAGCTTGATATTTGAGCTAGCAATTCTACTAAAACAAGTAATATCTGTTTTTCAACTACTTTTATCTGTTAATGTTGGACAGGGCATGAACATTGCTTTAGAGCGGGCATTCAACTACTACAGGAACAACCCTGAAGTATGGAAAGAACTGGTCCAGAAAGACATGAGTATAGATTTCAGTTGGGAGTCTTCGGCATCACAGTACGAGGAGCTCTACTTCAAGTCAGTGGCAAGAGCAAGGGCATCCGCATTGGCAAATCGTGGATGGTCATGACTCATGAGGGCATTAGAAAGAGACCAAGACTGCAGTTTGATAACTAAACAGAGGTTGGAACTGGAAGCTGTGTTGTGTGGTCAATCCAATTCGCAAATTTTTTTTTCTTTTTTATACAAGCATACAGGGTGAATAGGCATATCTTGCTCCATAACACATCTTGTAAAAAGGTATATGGCATAGGAATAGGATTCTCTGTCCAATTTTATAGTGTTTTATTCTATTTTATGAATCTCAACTATTTATTTATGCGGAACTCGCGTTCATTTATGTGTGATCTACGCGGGACTCACATAAATGAATAGTTGAGATTTATGGGACACAATAAGACGTCATAAAATTAGATAGGAGATTTGGATTCATGACATAGTAGTCATCAATAATGAAAGTTGCAACAATAAAATTTGCAAAGCACTCAAATTCAATTCGAGATTGGATTTCAAAGTTATGGTTTTTACTTAACCAAATAGAAATAGAATTAATAAGTAGAATTGAACAAAATTAGTCAATCAAAGAGGCATTGTATTCACATTCACTATCTTCATCAAATTTAGAGAGCAGAAGCTTACTTTCTAGGTACGAAGTTAGTGACAATTGTTGTTGCCGGTCAGTCAAGTTCTGGGGAGTATTTTTACAACTAACAACTAACAGCAGCTTGAGCAAAGTATTTAAACAGTCGGAACATTATCAATCTCCCGTTCTTAATCTCCCTCATCCTCAATTCTGCGTAGGCCTCTGGGTCATCAGCCAACTCTAATGGGTCAAAAACTCTCACCCGAGAAAAGCGGGTTGCTCATCTCATCCAGTGGTTCGATAGCCACCTAATGGGCTCGTTTAATAAAAAGCTCATAAGTTGTTTTTTAGCTAAATATCTCAAAATAACTATTTGTTTATATTAAAAATTAAAAATTTTGTTTAATTATGAACTGATTGAATCGGCTCATTCCAGTTAATTTTTTAAAAGCTCCTCTATAAGAGCATTTGAACCCTTCAACTAATTGAGTTGTTTATCTGACGCAAGGCATCTCTTTCTTTAGGAATGTTGAGAAAACGATTGCTTATCTTCTGTACTACTCCTGCATAAATGCTAAATAATATCTTTAATAATAAGTTGATATTACATTCATAACTCTGTACGGCGCTTGTCAGCTTCACTAAGTAGCCCAATTTGCCAATATATTCTGGGCAGGTTCAAATTAACTTTTTTCATTAACATTTTCTTATTGTGTCACATAAATATCTGTTTATTTATTTTTTTTGGTCGCATTTTTATCGATACTTTTATTGAACATTTATTTATTTAATTTTTGTAAATTTCATTTAATAAATAGATGAATATTTATAAAAAAAATGAGTCGTAGTTATATTTCTAACTTGGCACTCTCTAAACCGCTCAACTTCTGTGTCATTTGCCATTGAGGGGCTTCCACTTATACCCTCACAAAATAATTCGAGAGTTGTTGAATGCAATGGAATGGAACTTGATATCTATGAAATTTAAAAACAATGTCCTTTTGTATAATGTATATTTATTAATACAAAAAGCTGCTGAAGTGAAGATTAATAATACACAACAACTTATGTCATACTATGATTGAGATGAGGACTACCCTGCTTTATTCCAAGAGAATCTGCTCTACAAATCTCTAGATCTATGCAAATCCAACAGTTCTGTTAAAAACTAAAAAAACAGACGAAAACATGGAAGATAAACAACCTACGGGTACATGAAAGAACAAGTTATTCTCTACACCTCGAAAAGTTTCTCTTGAGAATTTTTATAATGTTGTGACTGATGGTATCATCAGTCCTCCAGTAGAACTTCTCAAGGTAGGAGCCAAGGTATGGTCCTCTACTTTACCTGGTTTCTTTTGGAGCAAAAAGCCAGCTTTTCTGGCGATTAATGCATGAGTGAAATCCAGATGGAGTAAGAAGGGACTGGAGAAGGCTTTGTTACCTGAGGATGGGACTATGTTGTTTAAATTTTTAGATGAAAATGGGCTAAATGACATCCTTGAGCAAGGACCATGGCATATAGGACAACAACCTCTCTTCCTACGAAAACAACAGCCAGGTATGAAAATCAATGTTATAAATACCGTATCGACACTGTCACTAAATTGAGTTATAGTATGATAATGTATTAGTTTCGGTCAATACCAACCCGGCTAATTTTTAAAATTTATCAAATAGTTACTAAATTTTTAAATATATTTTATTGTTTACATTATAATTTTATATCAACATTGTCTTAAAAAATCTTAATAATAAAAATTTAAAATAACATCAATTTAGTTATTTTTATTAACGTTAATTTTCAAATATTTATGTGACCACTAAATGAATTTGTTACATTCATACAAATGTATAATAATTTAACAATTATGATTACAAAAATTCTATTAATTTTTTTCTTACATTTTAATTTAGTTTGAGTTAAAATTTTTATGTCAATTATATATTAAAGTTAACAACAACAATATTTTATATCTAAAAATAAAATAAAATTTTAAAAACTAATGTTAAATTGAAAGTTGATAAATTCATATTCTACTATACATATGACAGTCACTAAATATGTACTCTGGTGTAATCTTTTTGTTGTTTTATAATAATGTAGTGAAATTTAAAAAATAATACACTTATACGAGTTATTAATTTTTAAAAAATTTAAAATTTACTTAATACCACAAAAAAGTCATTACACATAATTACACTATAAAAAAAATAGAGTTTAGCGACAGACATTACTGACAAAATGTGTAAGTTTTCTGTTGATAAGCTAAATTAGCGACGAAATTTATCGACAGAACATGACGTCGGAGAAACGGCTGTAGGTAATAATCTGCAACGAAATACAAATTCGACAGATGGATATTTTGTGTTCTGTCGCTATAATTAAGGATAATTATTTTGTACTGTTGAAAAGTTTAGCGACGGAATGATTTTTCGATCGGTAAATTTACCGACAGAAAATGCTATCCATCAATAAATTTATCACAAATTTGGTAATTCTGTTGGTAAATTAACGACTAACTATACTGACGGAACTTATTTATTTGTCGATAAATTGATTACATTTTATCGATAAACTTTGGTTTTCTGTCGATAAATTTATTGGTATTGTTATTAAAATTTTTTCCTTGCATTTAGTTTTATTTGATAATATTATTATTGATGCGTAATTTATACAGTTATCAGTTATCTATTGATAACATTTTGATTTGTTTATATATTTAATTTGTTAAAACATAAAGTTGATTGATAATATAAAGTAAAAATTATCTTAATTGATAATAAAAATTATTTTGTACTACAATAAGTATTTAATTCATGCAAAATGACTACAATTATGCTATTCATTTGATGAATACGGATGCTCTGAATATTGCGATGAGGTGCTGCCCTTCTCATTAAATTCATCCATCTCATTACAAAGAAGTGCTATGTACTCCATCGAATGTTGCAACTGAGTTGCTAATGCTTGTAATAAAATAACACAAAATTGAAACACTCTAATAAAAATAGAGGATTAGTTCTGTATGTTAAAGCATTATTTATTCCTACCCAACACTTCTCATAAATTATAAATTTCTAACATTTATTAAATAACACAAAATTGAAATATTCTAATAAAAGCAAAGGATTATTATGGACGAGATGGGAAGCGGCATTTCATTAAATTTACAACTCAAGTTTCCCTGACATACATATTTCAAATTTGCCACTTTAGTTGGTTTACATTTAAGTTTTCATAAAATATTTGATCTAATCGTAGAGATTGGGAGTGTGATCTTTTTGTCAAGTACGAAGGAGCATGAAATGTTTATACGCGTTTCTAATTTTTAATTTTGCTATATCAAACCAATCCCAACTTGCTTGGCTTAAACTATTTGTAAAACCATACATAATATTATAGAATATTTTAATTATAATTTTCATTTTGATAATGGACACGACTATCATTAAGAGAATTTGTAATATTACACATATTTAAAAAAAATTTACACCCTTATGACAAGAAGTCCATATCATGGTTATATATATTTTTAACAGTTGTCATTATATCTTAGAAAAGTTTCAGATAGATATTTGTGACCTCTTCAACTATACATATTGAGCTTATTTCATATTAAGTAGCTATATCACGATTTGTATAGTTGAAAAATCTCATTAGAGTGTTGCTTATGGTTGATTCAGTTACTAAACTCATAAGTTTGTACTATGATAACAAAATAGTAGTGTAATTTAGCAATATCAATAAGAATATCATAGGGTCTAAGAATTTAAAAGTTAAGTATTTAACTGTTAAAGAACTTGTATGAGCATACTAAGTCTATGTTTTTTACTTCATTAACTTAGGGATTGCACCATAATATTTATAATGGACATGCTAATACCATAGGTATGTTAAAGTCCTTTAACACCAATAGTCAGACTGAAATTTATTTTTGCTCCAATTTCAATTTTCATTTAATGTAATTCAATTATGATGATCATTAGTACATACTCAATCATAAAAGATTATGCTTTCTTTTTATAATGAATGATGACATGTCATAAAGATTAAAATTTTTAACATTTGTTTCAATTTAATACAAGACCTGTTATGACATTGCATATAAAGGTATCTCGAGATACCAAGAAGTCTTTTTAGACATAGAAATATAAGGGATGTATCTTATAAAAGATTTCTCGATTGTTTAGCACAAAAATGATAGAAATTGAAAATGGCAATAATATATGCTACAATCAGATCAAAGGTATTGTCCTGTGTTACCAAGTTTTCATATTCCCATTTATGTCAATAAAGTTATTAGATATATGTGATTATATTAGAATTATACAGTATGTTGACACCGCTTACGGTATTTTTTGGTATCAAAAAATTTTACTAAACTAAATGATGAGTAATGATTTACCTTTGAACCAAATTATTTTTATAAATTTTTTATACTAAATGTTTTCATAATACAATTTGTTTAATTTTCAAAATCGGTAGTAAATAATATTGTTTAAAGAAGAGAATATTAGAACATTTTCTTAACTGAACAAATATTATTTGTGAATTTTAAACTTAAAAGTTTTCTTAAAATTAATATAAGGATTTAATCCATAATAAACTATAAAGGGTTTTATAAATGGTCTAATTAAATTTGACTTAACTAGTGAAATCCAAATTGGATTATGAAACCTATTATTAATACATAAAAATGGTAATTTATTGTTTCACAAATATCACCTTCCATATAATTGTCCAATTTCATTCTATTATATGAAATCCTATCCCTTTTTCTATATTAACTCCTTTAAATTGATTTTAGGCTAAGCTCGGGTCATATTGCTAATCCTAAATATGATGACTAGTTCTAGTTTCAAAGGACCTTCCATATAATTGTTCATTTTCCATTTCAAGTCTTATGTAACTACTTTAGGCATTTTCTTTAGATTCCAATGTAAGGATTTTTAATCAAACATGTGGGCTTATATGTGTATAATTGTATATATAAAGGCTATCATATAAAGTTGAGCCCAATTAATTAGAGTGGTCTAATATGTTTACGGTATTTGGGCTTCATGCATCTACTTTAAGTGTGGGCTCTATATGTGTAGAGACCGGGCTTATAATTTCTAGTTTTATGATGGGCCAAACTAGAAATTAAATTAGAGTTTTACCCTAATATAAATGGTTATGGTCTCCAAATTAAACGAAACCTAAATTCTTGTCTGAAATCCCATCATCAGAGAGAAAACAGAGAGTTACAGAAAATTCGAGAAAAAAGGGTTTCGTTCTAATTTGGACTACAAAATCGTAAAACTCCAGTGTAGATTTCACAATGGATTCAAGTATGCTTCTACTTTATTTTATTCTTGATGATTTGATATGAATCAATCCTGTGTTTTAAAGGGATTAAAATCTCTACAAGTGGTATCAGAGAAAATTCATAATTAGGTCATCAAGAATGATTATTTGGATTTCTTTTGTCTTTCGTGTTGGAGTTTCTTTCGATTATTTTCTGTCGTTTTGGTTATTGCATATATGTATATGTTTCGGTGTTCTTGGGTTTCAGACGAACATCTTTCGTTTGGCATATATGAATATGTTTCGGTGGTTTTCAGATTTTGATTTTCGTATATTTGGTGATAACTCCTTTTAAAGAAACGTTTGTGGTGTTTCAAATAAGTTTTTTGGGTTTTGTCTATTGGATAAGAATTTTGTCCATTAAATAAATCCAACGTTTCCATTAGATAGAAGGTTGTTTTCAAACCATGTTTTGTTAA
The DNA here is from genome assembly GCA_027123425.1 of Erythroxylum panamense. Lineage (NCBI taxonomy): Eukaryota > Viridiplantae > Streptophyta > Magnoliopsida > Malpighiales > Erythroxylaceae > Erythroxylum > Erythroxylum panamense. Next base: position 19,779,075 of record JAOTIZ010000002.1, on the reverse strand, counting down.
CTATTGAATAAGGAGAATTTTGCTGCTCCTCGGATAAAGACTAAAGCTTTATCTATTGGACACTTTTAGTTATGACTTTTTTTCCAGAATGCTTTCAAAGACTTTTCAAAGCCAATAACCAATAAAGTTCTTATTGTTTTGTAATAAAGTGACGATGGTTGTTATGGATTTATTTGGTTTTATAAATTAATCATCGGAAAGTTTTACATGTTTCAGTTTAATATTATGATGAATGAGTTTTTGGTCTAAAATTTATAATTTCTGGTTTGATTTGTAAAATTTTGACCCAATCCTTGATTTGAACTGACAGGATTGTTAATGTCATAGCATCAAGAAATTAAAACTATGATACTTTCATACAACTTATGTAAATTTTGGTATTAATTTTAGATTTTGGTATTTTAAAGAATTATATAGCATTTTAAATTAAATTAATTGAAGTAATATGTTGCCAAAGCAACCTCTCTTGTGAAATTAATTTAACTTAGAATGTTAACAAGTTTTGTGTGTATGTTATTCAGGCGAATATGGACTGACCCAAAGGAAAGTTTATATTTGGCCTGAATTGCATATACACTTGTGGTGGTAAATACTTGACAATTATTTAGCATAATATGTGAACATTAAATCGGTCCAAAGAAAGTTTTATTGTTTGACATGCCTTATTGTCAGTATTTGATCGCTACATAAAGGTACTACTTACAAGTTAGTATTTCTGTCCAAAGATTAAATATTAATGTTGTGCATGGTATCTTGTGATGGGCCCTACCTGTTAAGTCAGAGTGACTTTACTTAAATAAGATTTTGATGTATAACAAAAAGAGACAAATAAAAGTAGTTAGAAAAACAGACGCAGACGCAAAGCAGACGCAGACGCAAACGCAGACGCAAAGCAGACGCAGATACTAAAGAAAGACAGACGAAGTTAAAACAGACGCAAGACGCAAACTAAAAGCAGACGAAGACGCGAATAGTAAAACAGACGCAGAAGAAGAAAAGAAAGCAGATGCAAGAGTCAGTTCGGGTTAGTTACAGAACTCAACTGATTAACCGTTTCTTTCAAGATCAAAGAAGCAAGATTCAAG
>JAOTIZ010000002.1:19674279-19694056 GCA_027123425.1 Erythroxylum panamense | reverse complement strand
TTATATTTAATTATTAATTTAAATTATATTTAATTGAGTTAATTAATAACATTATATTTATTATAATTATATTTAATTATTAATTTAAATTATATTTAATTGATTCCAGTTAGGTTTAAAAGATGAGTTAATTAATGACATTTGATTAGATTATATTTAATGTTTATTTTACATGTATTTTATTGTTATTTTTAATTAAATTTTTGAAAGAAATATTTAAAAAATAAAATTTTGCAGGTTTTTTTAAATTTTAAAGATTGAGAGTTTTTTTCAAATTTTTTTAAATTATAGGAGAGGTTTACATCTTTTATCCTAATAATAATTTCAGTAACTTAAAATATTTAGGCATAATGGACTTATAAAATTGTCTACAAGCAACAACCTAAAAAAGTTTGAGACTATATGAGGTTTAGAAAAAACCATCCAAATTATTATTTCATATTACCTTTAAGAAAAGAACTAAAAATAAAAATGAAAAACTGTCATGAAAAAAGAGAGGGTAACCAATCCATTTATTGTCAAATTTTCATTCTTTTTATTATGCTTACAAACAACTATTAAATATAAATTGCATATGCCCTCACTTACCAAATAGTTACATATTATTAATTTTATCATTTTATAAAAAGATATTTTTATTTTGGTAATTTTATAATTATTTTCTTACAATTTTAACTTTTAAAGGTTTATTGCTTGTTCAAAATTAAAGTTTCATATAAATTTTTTCCAAAAATAGTGTGCTACTTTTATATTTATAAAAAATATATATTTTTGAGAAAATAAACAAAAATTAGGCAATCAAGTAAGTAAATTTTATATTTGGCTATTAAAGAATTATAATATTAATCTCCGTCATGTATTGATTAATTGCTAAGATAGGCATTCAAAAGAACTTAGTGCCCCAGGACCCTTTTCATACCTTTTGTAATATTCAAACTAAAAGAAAAATTAATAGTAGAGCAATCTAACTTAAGTTGATTTTATTACCTTTATCCAATACTGTAGCTTCTTTTTGAAAAGTTAAATTTAAATTAATAAAATCAAGTCAATTACAAAAAGTCAATCAATGGAAAATAAACTAAAATATTCCACGTGTTTAGAAATCACTATATTTGTAGGTAACTTTTCTAGCTTCTTTTTTTGAAAAGTTAAATTTAAATTAATGAAATCAAGTAATTACAAGAAGTCATTCAATGGAAAATAACCTAAAATACACCACATGCCTAGAAATCACTATATTTTCAACTAACTTATCTAGGAAAAGTTAAATCTTGAATGCATAATTTCCAAAGTTTAAGAGAGTTATATTCTCCATGAAGTCACCAGCATCTTCCTATAATCTTTTGACACTTCATTTATGATAGGCTGCTCTCTTCTGCTTGCAATGGTTAATTTTATAAAGGTGCTTAAGCTTTTGGATTTCCTTCCAAATCTTCTATAATTTTTTTTCCTTTCCAAACCTCTTAGAAGCAAGTAGTTATTACTACCGTGTAGACCTCCTTATCTTGCTTGGAACTAGGCATTTGTATTACCTTTTTTATGATGTTTGTTAGACTGCTTTATAAGGGATTATATGCAAATAAAGAAGAAATCCTTTGCCGCACAACATTAGAGAAAATGCAATTGAAAACAGATGGCCTCTGCTCTCCTCCTCTAGGTTGCATAATACACAAACTTTAGTTAAAGATAGGAACTTTAATCTATCTATTATGCCGAGTCTATTTAGTATAGCTAACGAAAGTAAGAAGCTAGTGTTTGACTTGAGAGTTTTGCTCTAAACCATCTTACACCACTGTACTTTTGTAATTGAATAAGACAACAATTCCTTGGCTTTCCTATTAGTAAGTTCTATAACAGGTAATCCATACCAGAGATAAGCATCTTCCTCTCTAGAGTTTAAATATTAAGGAATTGTCAAGTTCCTGGTCAAATCTGGAGGCAGGGACCAACTACCATTCTCAATTATTTCCTGCACTTTATCTTTTTTTTTTAGAATCTGGCTAGTGAAGTCCTTTACATTTGATTATAAATAAGAGCTCCTTGACCACATCAATTATCAATATCGTAATGAAATCATGTTGCCTGTCCCAATTTTGCATGTTACCTGTTGATGCATCATTTCCCTTAATTTGAGAATTTGATTAAAGAACCATGAATAACTATCTTTAGGATTCAAACCCTATATTGCTTCCTTTAAGAATATAACTGTGAATCTATCTTATCCACAATGACTTTTTTTCATACAAAATTCTTCATATTCTTTTCAGTATCAGGAATCAGTTACTCTTGTTAACTGTTTTCAATCCCAACCCTCCTGCTTCTTTTGTTTGACACATGTCTTTCTGGTTGACTTTAGCCACCATTTTATTCTCTCCCCCTTTGCCCCATAGGAATTGCTTCATCATGCTTTCCACTGTTTTAACCAACCCTTTTGATAAGAAGATATGAAACCACTAGTAAGATTGTATTGACACAATGACAGACTTTAGCAGTTGGATTATCCCTTCATAAGAAAGAGTTATATTTGTCCAAGATCCTAATTTTTTCCTAATTTTTTCAATAAAATGTAGACACTCTCCATATCTTATTTTTCTTGAAGAGAAAGGAATTCCCAAATAAAGAAGAGGAGTTCTTGTTTTGTCATACTAGTGACTTGAGAAAAATACCCATCGCTAGGATTAGTTGCTAGTAATTTCTATACTAAGGATAGTCTATTTCTAGCTTCCTTAATCTCCTTTTTTGTATTCTTCCCTCTTTTAGCATTCAACAACTTCAATTCATATTTAATAGCCTTAAGCTTTTGTTTGCAGATAAACTACTTCATACCATTAATCTCAACATCCATTCCTTTGGTTATAGTGTCTAGAAATCCATCCACATTAACTAGGAAATTATTAAATCTGAAGGGGCGCTTAGTACTAATCTTTTTAAACAGGTTATCAACCTTGATGGGAGTGTGATTAGAGAAACCTAGATCCAAAAATATTGCTTTGCTTTTTGGGAAAAGATTAACCAATCCACATTCACTAAGACTCTATCTAACTTCTTTTGAATGAAGCAATCTACAGTAGGGATGGCAATTGTACCCGAACCCGATGGGTACCTGATAAAATTACCCGAACGGGGGCGGGTATGGGGAGCAAATTTTTACCCGTGGGGCGGGTATGGGGGGTTAGCAAAAATACCCGTCGGGTATCGGGGCGTACCCGTTTACCCGTTATATAATAATTACAAAAAAAAATTATTTTTATTGGCTTAAATTTGGTGAATTATAAAAAAATCATTTTATGAGTTATTAAAAAATTTATTTGTGACCTGGTATTCTTCCTTATTAGTTATTACGAAAGGTATAGTTGTTAAAACTTTCCAAATTCCTCCTCGTGGTTTTCCAACCGACTCTCGCCTCCTTGTTTTCTCAAGTTCTTCGTGGTTCTATCTGTTCTTCGTGGTTCAGCTGCTAGCGTTGGTTCCATCTGTGATCTGTCCTTCACGTCAGCGTTGGTTCTTCATACAAGATACAACAACGTTGTCTTCATAGCAGGTTCGTTAGACAACGTTCGTCTTCATACAACGTTTCAGCTGCTAGCAGTTTCTGGTTTGTCTTTATCTAATGCTTTATGTATTTCTAATGCTTTATGTATTTCTATATTTATTTTCTGTAGGTCCCAAAGGGGCATATTTGGATAGAAGGGGATAACATATATGCTTCTAGAGATTCTTGAAACTTTGGAGTAGTACCTTACGGCCTTCTCCATGGGAAACTATTTTGGAGGGTAAGCTTATGTTCTTAAACTTGTTGTTCGCTTGTTTGAAGATTTCATTGGTGTTTTATGCCTATCAATTTGTCTGCAAATGACGCAATAGTTATTTTAGTGGTAGATATGGAAATCGATTCTGATTGCCAGTTCCTGTCGATGGGGACAGGACAGTACAGAATGTTTTATTTTTAGTTTGGCATTGGAGAGATTTATTTTTGGAAATAGGCTGGTAGGCGTACCTCTTTAGTCAGAGTTGATTGGATTGGCTACAGTAAGCATGTGATTAGAAACAGCTGAATGTTACAATTTAAGGCTTTTAGCTTGCATGGATGAAAGCACCTAGTGAGTTGATGAATAGTGGTAAGACAGTTTCAGTGTTACATGTCAACTAAAGGATGAATTTTGAAGAAGAATATTATAGCCAAGCCAGAGCAATAATCGTCCCATACACAGTGAATGCATACGCAGGTGCTAAACTGGAATGGCTGCGTGGTTTTAATAGTGATCTAAGTTTCTCTAGGATTCAGTGATGTACTGAGTAAAACATATTCCTTATTGTGGGAAAAGATAGTATTGACTATTCCTAAAATTTGCAACAGTAAGCTGGTTCTGTCCTACGAGGTGCATACTTGGAATGGCTATCCAGTGCATTTTGGTTTATACGGTGAATGGAAGATTCATAAGTTTGAATATTTAAATGTCTTTCATTCTTCTTCATTTCTAATGCCTTATTTGTGGTTTTCAAAAGAAAAGTTTTTTTCTCCCTTGCTTAAATAATTCCCTGCAGGTTTGGCCGCCTAAAGATTTTGGACCGTTGGGGAAATAGGAAACTAACTAATTGAAGCTTTAAGGTACATGGTTTAACCGAATGCCAAAGTAGTTTGTGCGTGGAGTCAGGCTTAAATGTTTGATGATTTATGTACTCAATAGCTTCAATCTGAATGAACTCTTGTATCCAGATACAAAGCCATTGCCAAGGTGTAGGCCTACTGCGTTTTATTCCAGATGGAAAAAGAAAATGAAAAGATAGTGAAGAAGAAGATGTAGATTATTTCTCTGCATCATTAGTGTGCATCTTATATTGAATCCGTGCAGAAAAAGGTTCTCTTTGGACGAACTGCTTTTTAGTTGACAACATAAGGACTGAAAACACACTTTGTGTTTCCTTAGAAACCAAATGCTATAGTCCTCAAAATTTTGGGCTATCTTGTGGCATTATTCGATAGGGTACTTTATATATATATATATATATATACTCGTTATGCGAGAATTTTAAGAATTTGGTCAACATTGCAAACATATTTTTAAAATTATTTTCACCAATTGACAATCAGAAAGAAGGGAGACCTTAACTTTTGAAATAATTCATTATGAATAATAATAATAATAATGCAAGAGTAGTAGGAAAAGAAGGTTACATGTTCTTTAGCCATTGTGCATGGTGATGGAGAACAAAAGCAAATGAGAAGAATGGGCAACGAAATTGGTACATGTTGAGTAGGATTGAAAACAAGAATCTTGGATCACGTAATCATTATCTGTCAATAATAATCTCACTAGGCCAGCTGCTGTAGGACGGAGTCTTGGTGAGCTTGCACTATATTGAGATCTGCAAATCAGAAGCCATTGGAAGATCCAAGCCACTACTCCTAGGGTTATTGAGAAATTGCAACCGCAGTAGAAGATACACTAGTCCACCCTTGAGGATTTTCCTCGTTAACTACGGGGGGCGGCAATTCCCTCATGATCCATAAAACAAATGCTGAAGGCACTGAAGAACCTGACAAATAATACATGCATCATGATTCATCGAGGTCATTTAACCATTTGAAAGAGCATAATAATAGAGATCAGTCATTTAACCATTTGTATTAGAAGCCATTACCTATAAAATAATACAGAATGAGCAAAAAACAAGTATATAGGCCAGTTCTGTCAAGTTGCTGGCAGTAATATAGCACCTGCAGCAGTCACAACTAGAAGGTTATGGTTCCAATTCAAGTGTTCCATCTTTTTTAAAAAAGCATAAGGTTGGCAGAATATACTTACTGGGATTTTAGTAAAATAGGCTACAAAAGCACTTGAACTGAAACATATAACAGAGACAAGGGCCAAACCCGCTACCTGCACACATAGAGTGGCTTGAGTTTGTTTTTCTTAGAAGTATAAACTAACCTATTTACATAATAGTTTCTTTTTTAAAGTAAATCAATCCATATAAATGTTCAATCCAAATATATTTGGTTTGATTCGAATAGTGTGAGATGGAACACTTGAATTACAGTAAACTAGGCCTCTAATTTGGACCAATTTGATGCCTCATTTAATGCATGTCCCCCGAAAGTTCCAAGGTCAATGTGATCAGCAATAACAAAGAGTGGCCAAGCAACTTTGTTGACCACTCTTCTACTTGGAGCATTATTTCAAACTACAACCCAAATCAAGGATTGGAAGACTCTTTTATTTGGTTGAAGCACTCCTCTGGCACTTACCACTCTTGTAAGGAGCTGTTTAGATCCTAAGTTCAGACTCTAACATGGTATGACATTGATTTGGAATAAAAAAGCTCCTACAAAAGTCTCATTCTTCATATAGCTAGTAGCTAAACAACTTGCCACAACGAATGAGATTTATTAACATTCCTTAAGCTTGCAGGCTCTGTAAAACTCATTCAGAAACGTTAACACCCATCTCTTTTTTAATTGCAAATTCTCATCTGGTGTTTAGAATACAAATCAATCCTTCTGTAAGTTCAAAGTCACCACGAATAACCACATCGAACTCTTTGATTGATTAAGCCGAGTTAGAATGTCAAATTAGGGGAGTTGAATTATCTATCTAATTGCTTTTGGTGACTCCACATGCGCCATCTAGAACAAAAGGAATATCAGAGCATTCTAGGGAGTAGAATTATCTATCTATCTGCCAAATAACTTATTCTAGTAAAACAAAATAAAATATAAATTAATAATACCCAAAAAAAAAGTAAACTTACGAATATTGGTTTGGTTCGGTTTGGTTTGAGTTAGATTAAAACCAAAAACCGAACTAAATCTTCAATTTTTTTATTTAAAAAACCAACTTATTTTTCTATTCTAGAAAAACTATCAACTTCATTTCTTCTAATTATACGTCGGGTGAATAGGACGGGTGATTTTTTCTCACCTATATTATTGCACCACCAAGAGAATCTTCTAAGCACTTGAAATAAATATGTAAGCATTTATTTGACACCATGTTAGATCTATGAGGAAGTATAGAAAAATGTAAATACCTTCCACATATCAGAAGAAGTGATCTCAAATCTAACTCTTCTCATTTTCAACCATAATATGAGTCCTGAAAACACAATTCCAAAGGTGAAACTGTATACATAAATGCAAACAACCTTTCATGATATAAGTAACAACTCACCATAGCAAAAATGTAAATAGGCTAAAAGTGGAAAGAAGATGAATAACATGCCATGCCTAATAGAAAAAAATAAGAATCCAACACAGAAAATTCCAGCAAACAAATTACTATTTAATATTTAAGCAAACAAATTACTATTTAACATTTATCAGAATAATGCTGTAGTCTAATGCTAACTAAAATGCAAAACTCATTACACCAAGTAGTAATAGCATCAGATGCCAGAAAGTAATGGATATTATAAAGGAGAAAAAGAAGGAGAAGAGTTGAAGGAAAATGAAATAGAAACATAGATAAACAAAATGACAGCTGCTCACCATAAAATGCTAATGACAATCCCAATAACAGCATTGCTGTAGCAAATATATCCACGTACACCTGCATGTGAATGCAAATTCAATAAGCCGCCAATAGTTTTACACTACTACTCATCTCAACATTATTCACCTCAAAATGCTAATTATGGTGAGTGATCGTTTCCAAAATCCCCATTCTTGGGTGATGGATATAAACCTTTTAGGTTATGCAGGGGCATCAGTTGCTAGATTTTCATCATTAATATGAAGAGATTTCATCTCTCTCTTTCTTTTTCATGTAAATGGCTTTGCAGATGAATGTGCACTACCCCGCAACCTAGCACTTTCAGGGTTTTACTCTAATTGACCTAACTAGAGGAATCAAACTCTATTGATAAGGAAGGGGCACTCCCCTCCTTATCGACTAGTCAAATCCCAATGTTTGTTTCTTTTCACCCATCCATCCATTTTAAACCACAATCCTAGCAGTAGATTTAGGACATATTCTTTCTCTTCTATTTGTTGGTCCATGTGTTAGTTATAACGCTTGTTGTCTATGTAGATCATGTTTTCTCTTAACATAGAGCAGTTATCTCCTTGAAATGTGTACCTAATGTAGTTTTTAAAAGCAAAGAACCGGGAGGGGAGAAGTTATTCATCAAGAATTTGGTTTTTCGAGATCGTAGATTTCCCTTTGATGAGCCGTTAGTAGTCTTTTTTAAACTTAGGTAGCAAAGAAAGAAAGCCAAGCAAACAAAAATCCATTCTTAATCCCACCACTGATAATTGGGACATAGCAGTGTAGCATAGAACCTTCTACGAATTTATATACACCAGAAAGCATGTTGAACTACTGCACTATCTAGACTAACTTTACAGGAATCTTGGTTGTAGATTCTTCTAGCCATGTATTCATTTTTGAGATCATGACCAAGAAACTAAATAAATAACACAAGTTCTCTGTGCTTTTTTTTCACTAAAGAAACTTATTGGCATAAAAATATGAAAAATGATGATCAACAATAGCTCTTTTCTCAGCAAGTAACATAGAGAAAGGATGAATTACTTGCATTGTAAATGATCAAAAGATTTGTTTTAATTGAAGCTTTGACTAAATATAAGTACAGAGAAGAAATCTTGTGTTTAGAGAGGTTATTCTTTATCAGTGACATGAATTTGGTATTACAATTTACTTGTGATCTTCTGGATTACAAGGTCGAACAATTATTCAACCCTTTTAAGAAAAGAAACCGCAATACAAATTTATATCAATAAGAGGCAGAGGTTATAAATGATTATCCTTGTATACTTTAAAAATATTCTTCATTGTGCAAACAACTAAATTATAGCATAATCTTCATGCCGAAATGCCTCTCACTTGTAAGGCATTGTTTAATCAACTAGCTATAGCATGTTAACAAGAAACAGAGATGATATAAAAATTAGATGTTAATACCGTAGCCAATAATGATGAATTGACTGAATTGTTTCCAATTGCAATCCAGATAAGCACAGAAAATGCTACCATTAAAACCAACATTAGAAGAGTAACCTGGTGATAGTAAAAAGTCATTAGTTTCATGAAGTACCTTCAAGTACAGGACTTCACTATTGCCAAATAAGAAAATATACCTAAATTATTGAAAAAGAGATCAGCAAACCAGGAGAGTAAATTTCAGCATTTCCCATACCAAAATTACAAGCTTTTGACGGCTTTCAACATGGATTGATCTTAAAGGCAAACATATTCTATGACTATCTTCACGTGTTGAATTTGGTTCGTTTAATGCCCTGTCCAACAAAGTTTCCTGAAAACTAAAGTCTTCATCCTCATAATCTTCATCGTCATCCTGATGGAAGAGATCAATCCTACAAAATGGATGTACCAAAGAGCTGAAAAATGCCATGTGTATGAAGTGAGATAATCTTTTATAATTTTTTTCAAGTCAATGACGCTTCTCAAAATGCAAGAAAAAAAAAGCAACAAATAAAAAACTAAGCATATCATTGCAAAAATCATACAAAAAGGACAAATAATAATAATGTAACCCAAAAAATTTCGTAGATTCAGCTGCAATATAGAGCTCAATCAGAAGACAGAAACAATAAAATGGGCATTCGCTGTTTCCTCCGGCCCCCTTAACACTTTTTTGAAGCTAAAAGGAAATTGAGTTATTTTGAAGTATACATACTCATTTACTTACAATACAATAACAACAACAACAACAACAACACCTAATATAAATTCCACTGAGGCGCGGAGTCTGGGGAGGCCTAATAATACGCAACCTTACCCCTAACTAGGAAAAAGGTTGTTTACAAATGACCTACATGATGCATTGATTTACTTAGAATATGGACTCAAAAGCACGCTCTGTAATTAGGAAATAAAAAAGAAAATTAATATAACGATGTTCATTGAAAAGAACTCATCATTTTGGAGAAACTTTTGAGAAGAGGGTAAGCAGTCCTATATAAAGGATAAGCTATCAACGCTATTGGCACATCATTCAACCCCCAAAGTGATCACATACAAGTATTAAACATAGAATCTGAAAATTTTCCAAGTAATATAGAAAACATACCAGAAGGATAGAATTAGAAGAAATGCTGCGAAAGACAGAATTTTTGGGAAAGCTGCAGCAAAATATCCGTTGACTCAAATACACACGTCAAGCTTGTCACAAGAGTCACATATTATTCAGATAGCAACATACCCATGAGGATGAAACCACAAGAGTGCGACCAGCAAAGCCATCTCTCACAAGAAGCAGCTAGAGTTAGGACAAAATAAGCAAAGTAACCTGGACGCCACAAGTAAGTGGTTTAAGAGAGAACAAAGATCAAGGAAATAATATCTGTAGCTGCAAACAATATCAGAGGAAAACATCTTATCTTTATATGTGTATTCATAAGGTGCATAATTGATAAAATAGGTAACAACCATCCTTACCCCATCAATTTGTTGAATCAGCTAAATAATTAAAAATCCGTTGAAATTGAAAGAGAACATGAAAAATGGATACAAGAGGCCTGTGTAAGATTAGTTTATCAAGCAAATCACGCACCTTTTTCTTATATGTAAGTATGTGTAATAACTCCTTTTAATATTTGATCAAGTTATTTGAAAAAAACTAAGATTTAAATTGTGAAGCATGCATAGGTCCTGTTATGAAACGCTACTTGGCTAGTTGTTAACGTGTTGCCAAAATAACACACAATATAATCAATGTAGAGTACACAAATTCCATAAAATGCACACCTAAACTTTTAAAAGGAGAGATCATATTTTTTTAGGATATCACGAAGTTAAGAAATTGAGTATCCATATTCTCCTATAATTTATGCTGTCGCACACTGGAACACTTATTAAGTCAAAAAAGAGATGTAATTAACATTACAACAATATAATAAATTAGTTTTAACTTGAACATTAACACTTGGTCACTAACATACATCTCCATTCTCACACAGAAGCATCTATTACTGCTTCAGACCTCCCATGGAAACAGATGCACAAATTCACCATGTTCACGCACAAAGCAATGAGAAAAGCATTAATCTAGAAGACAACCAACTGATTCTAGCATCCATAATTCCTTGTTTTCTAATGTGAGGTGCACAATCAATGATCAGTAATGACAAATGTAAGCCAGTCCTACAAGTTTCAAGGTCAGTTAACACTATAAATGTTCAAACTTATCAATTTTACACACCCCATTTCAACTGCCATCCACCATATCAAAAATTAATTTGTAGTACTTGCTTTAAGATGAATGAATGGTTAGTGCAATAAACTACCACTGAGAGAAGCCAAGAAGCTTCCTAGTTACTTACTCTTGCTCTAAAAAACGTCAAAACTAACGTGTCATTATAATTTCATAATTCCATCTGATCTCATTTCACTCAAAAAAGAAAGGAAAATCTCATGTCACTTTACTATTTGCCACACAAGAAAGCTGAAAGATGTTAAATTCCACTCACTACAAGCCAATCCTATACCTTCAAATCTTGTCAAATTCATATCTTATCCAACGCACGTCTTATTTATCAATGCCAATCCTAATACCAAGTTGCCCAAGCCCCAGTCAAACATTAACAAGACAAGCAAACATATTATATCTGCACCATACCAAGGAGCTTAAACAAGCCAAACTTAAGCGTACATTATTCCTCTACATTACAAAAGTGATTCAAGGGCTACTTTTTATACATTAGGAATGAGAAGAAATGAGAGAGTAATTCATGAAATAAATAATTGCATCAAGTACAAGCATCAAATGAAAGATTATGGAACAAAATGGAGCTAACAAAAGAATTGGAGAACTGAAGCTAAAAAGTAGAGTTTTGCAACTTCAAATGTTACCTATATTAGAGCAGCCAATCAATAGATGAAGAACCTGTAATAGGTGATACATTGATCAAGACCTTGGAAATTAGGTCACTCGCAGTCTAAAACAATAAAAAGATATTTAATGAAACATGTATTGTTCATAAATTACATATTGAGTTCATAGGTTTTAAACAAAGATGGCAAATGGACCATCCCAAAGTGGCTTGCAGAAAAGGTCTATCTGCCAATCCAATGAAATTTAACAAGATTGATTCTCCCATTTATTCTGCTCCAAGCATGCAAGTCGTTGCTTGACAAAAATACCTTAACTCTGAGATTTTATCTTTTTCCGATAATGACCACAGCCAAAGTGACAATCTATCAAAAGTTTTGAGCTCTAGTGGACATCATCTTTGTAAACAAACAGAAATGGGAACCGAAGTCTTAACTTTTAATTTATTCATTAGCAGTAACTTAAGGGAAGTGAGATCAAGATAAATGTGAAGGCCGAAAACTCTACAAAAAAAACAGTTAAGAGTGGCACAGAATAGGATTTCTATACTTTTAATGGCACATAAGATGATGTATTTACATTATTATAACTCATTTTATGCCATTGTAATATGAGTTAGCGCAGATACTTTCATGGAGACTTGAAATTGGAAAAGCTTAAGCAATGAATGAGAAGTTATAGAGCATGGAATGATCACAACTGTTTGCAACTTGGGCTATTTACAAAGGTTTTGTAATTACTTTCTACGTGTTATAGTTGTAACACCCACACCTTCTATAGATTCCAACCAGTTCAGGGCAGTCACCACAATCCTTTAAGTTCAGATAAGATTCACCTGGTCTCTGCCTTAATTTGTCAGACAACTCAATCAGACGGGATCAAGGCACAAGTCCAAACCAGCTAGTCTGACAATAGCGGGTCAATCTAGCTAGCCAGTCAATTAGTTTAATCTCAACTGGAAGATCTGTGGCTATTTAAGTCCAACAAGCAGTGTATCACTTACTTTCTGTCGAGTCCAGCCAAGTTGAGCATTCCTTGAGTTAATCCTTATTAGCTGCACAGAATTTGCATGAATTAATAATCATTTCAAATTTATATTCTCAGAGAGAGATTAAATTCAAATGATAGGCTTTCCAAATCGCATGTATTTATCATTCTCTCAAACCTCTTTTCATATAAGAATTGAAAATACTGCAAAGCTTCCCAGTTTCACTCCGCAATTTGATTGCACGAACACAATCTCTCTTAGATACTCTCACGCAATACAAAGTTGGTCTTTCTACATATTCAAGATCATAGGGACTGTTTTCGAGAATTAAAATGAAGGTTTAATACGTGAACTAGAGGTTAGTCAGGTAACAGTAGTAAACTTTAGCTGGCAAAATTTAAAGCAGTGTCTAATTTCAAGGCATTTTATAAAACAAGAGATGGCAAATCATATCTTAAAGCCTTCACCTGATTAATGAAAAAGGGCATTATAAAACTTGTTAAACTAAGCAGATTTACTATCATGCTTTACTAAATACAATATGAAACAATTAGATACTCGAGCAACTCAATAAAATTTATGAACTTAGGACAAGCAACAAATCTAACTTGGTTTAGAATTCTCCACAAAAAAAATAAGAATATAAACTTAGCGTCTTTACTCGATAGATGAAGTATCATATGCTCCATCAAGCTAATATGAACACTTATCTAGATACACAGGCATTAATTATAAAAGGACTCTTCGACATTTGAATATGGCTGCATAACAAGCCATCAGGTTACAGGCCTTGGTTCCTTCAGTGAAGGGCAATTGTGAGAGTAGATCAGTTATATTAACAGAGTCATCGGCAGCAAATGTCTACACCCGATGGTAACTAAAGAGAATTTAATTTTAAAATTTGAAGTGTAATAGATACTCGTTTGTATAACTAGTGTTCTCATATGCTACACTACAACTCACAATCAAATTAAAAGACGGCTTCTGGTAAATGCATATAATACCTCACACATCCACTGAAGGATGATGACAAATGCATAATAAGCAACCATTTTTAACAAATTCGGCAACTGTTAGTAGTTAGTCTTAGTCAACAGCCCGAATTCCATATGCCCTAGCAAGATTTAAAGCTTGAGATACCAATTTGTAGACCATTGTAATTATGGAAACCTTTTGTTGGTAAAATATATATCTCACGCTTTTTTTAGTACCATTCATCCTTAGCTATAGCTTTCAGCATAAAACAAAAGCCCCTGCCAAACAGAAAGTTAAGCAAAGTAGAGAAGCCAAAAACAAACCTGAATAAATGCAAAGAGAGCAACAATGCCATCAAGAAAAGCAAGACCCACATTCACACCCACCACTTCTGATGGAAAGCAACAAGACCCTTTTCCCAAGAAAAACATCTCTTTCTACTCACCCCCTCCTCCCTCTCTCTCTCTCTCTCTCAAACTTGGTCTCTGCACAAACAAGGGGGAGAGAGAGAGAGATGGAGACGATGAACTATGATTTAAGGAAAAATAAAAAGAAAATGTTTCTGGGTACTTTGCAATTTGATGCGTACGGACTAAAAGTTTGATCCCTTTGACCGCATATATCATGAAAGATCCGTTCTTTACGATTTCAAGCTTCTCCCACCTCTGGATTTATGGAAGAGAAAGAGGTGTTCATATAGATTTTGTCACTTAAGTTTACTCAGTGGTTAACGATAATAAATCCCAAAACTCTCATTGAAGAGATACTTCCAAAAGAAAAAGATGTCGGTTGAAAGTTACAGGCGGCTGGCTAACAGGTGTTGATAAAACTTAAAAGAAGGGAGATTCCATGCGAGCCCTTTTTGACCTTTCATGTGACCTATTAAAAACTTTTGGTCTTCTTGAACTTGTACTTTCTTCCAGTCATTCTTAATTCATTTGTTGGATAGGCCATTCATTGTTTAAGCCCATCCGTTTTGGGTAAAGAGCCTCCATTTGTTTTTACTCTTTTTATATATATATAAAGGGAATACAAGCTAGACCATCATATGTTAGACCATCATATGTTAACTCTAGGGGGATAAGCCCCATAAGTATTCTCTAAGAGAAAAGGTATGCAACTCGTAGGTGTTTGTAAGCCAATCCGCACATCGATTACATTCCTTATAGATATGCCGGATAACCACGACCCAGTTACGATGGAGTAGTTTATCAATGCTTACAACTAACGGGTTCAGAGAAGTAGCACGCTTCGTTGGGGAAGAAAGCATAATATGCATAATAAGCGAATCCACTTCTAATTCAATATGTCAGTACCCTGAGGTCCACATCAGGTTGAGGCCTGAAAGCACTCTCCAAAGTTCCACTGTGGTCGTGGAACACCAACTCAGGTTCTGAGCGAAGCCTCCCAACCAAGCGCCGGAACAATGTTGTAGCAAGCCACTTGCAGTGGCCAGAAGGCGTGAGCTTTTGCTAGCTCCGTTAGTGTTTAATTTGACCCAACCCTGGGAAAGCTTGCTCGAACAGATGAGCTGCTCCCGTCTAGTGCAATTCCCCCGTCGAGACCATTGTTGTCAATCGTTCGCTTGTTGAATATGTTGTACATGTTTAATAATCTGATGATCTGGTGAAATCGGCCAGAAAAACTGTGCATCGAAGAGTACCCTATTATGCCAGGACCAGAGAAACCAGCACACTGTGCTAAATATAATAGCCCAGTCGTATCCCCCTACCAGTCGGTGTGTGTGAAGATTCTTTTTGAGCCACTCCTAATGATTCAGTGTAAAGAACTCTACCGAGATAACCTAAGTAAAAAACCTATGCCATAATATGCAGGCTTTGGGGTAGTCCCTCATAACATGAAGAGAAGATTCCTTGAAGTGACAGTGGTAACAAGCAGCGTCTGAAGTAAATTTCCTGTAGACCCCCTGTTGATTAGTAAGAAGTTTATCATGTATGAGGAGTCAAAGAAATGCTCATATTCGTTATGGATCGTGCTATTGCCAAATAGTCTTCCAATTTGTGTTGGTCGCATCTTCTTCGTGGTTCAAGATCATGGAGTAAGCTGACTTGGTAGTGAACTCCACTGGCCCCCAATGTACCTATGTTAGTTGTCAGCTCTGGCTTGTAGAACATATGTTTAGGGTTCCAGATGGCTTCTTGTCCAGTGAACTATTCAATAGTTTGGTTAGATCAAATGGGTGATTCATGAACTATTCAATAGTTTGGTCTGATCGAATGGGTGATTCATGCATGATTGCAGAAGTAAGACAAATGGACATTATCCAAAGATACTATAAGAGTTTAATTGCAATTGAACAAATAATATACAAGAAATGTTGTGCGTGCCTTGTTTCAATTTAGGAACATAAATGTTATATAAGATAGCACGTAATCAATTTAATGTCAAATAATAAAAATTGTAAGTTAGGTGGAAATGGATTTCCAGAAACGAATGCAATAGATAAAACAACTCAATAAAAATTTCATTAGTACAATAAATTTGCAGAGGTCTAATAATACACAACTTTATTTTTAGTTAATAGAAATATTGCTTTTGAATGAAAAAAATATAATAAATAATTTCCTCAAAAAATTAAAGAAGAATTGAAAACTTGGATTCACCAATTTAGTATAAGATGAGATTTGTTTTATAAGAGATTGTTTTTTCATTCTATAGACAAGTACGTAAATTGTTAAAGGTAAATATTTTGTTTAATTTATTTGTAGAAGTTTTTGTGTGTTTTTTATTGTCAAATTTTCACTTTCACATAGTGTTTCTTGCATGTCAATTTAGATTTTCTATCTCTTTCTAAATTATATTTACATTAACTTCTTTGGTCTTTAATTGTCAATTTTCTTGATTTTAGAGTTTAAAAATATATAGTAAAAAAAGATTATTCAATCTTATTTTATTTGTATATATATGTTTTTTTATTAGTGCAATTAAGAAAATAAAGGAGGAATTTTCAGTCAACTATTGATGACCAAGACATCATATCGCCCTAATTTAAGGAATTATTTGACTTTATTTTTATTTTCCTATTGCGAATTTTAATTTTTGTTCCTAGTTTTTGTTAAAAATAACAAATTTATTTGATTGAGAGTTGTAATAAAAAATTAAAAATAAAAGTATGTTTTGTTGAAATTTGTAAATTGATTCCTGACAAGGAGCAACATAAAATTCCTCTTAAAGTCAACAACTATTCGAATTATGTCTAAAACATTTCTAACTCAACAAAAGAGGCATCGCCAACTAGTTTCAAGACCTCAAAGGAGCAAATATAATGCAAACTTTGGAAAAATCAACTCCAAATTTCATTCAACCTTTATTTAAGTGAAAAAAAACTTTAGATTTAGACAAATAAAGGCTAGACAACTAGTTTGACTACTTTTTTTTTAGCAAAAGTAAAGTTTTGATCAATTTTAGTTATTTTACAAGAACTATTATTCATCTTACAAAAAGCCATATAAGATATATTTTAACATGAATTCAAAATCTATTTGATTCAAAATCTACTTCTAATAATTTAGCTCTCATTTTATGACGAGAAACATGCATACTCTAAAAAAATAATTTTTTTAATAAAAAATGAATTTAAATTTATCAAATAGAGTCAATTATAAGAGGTCATTCAAGGAAAGATACCTAAAATACACCATGAATCAACATAAGCTCTACAATTAAGCTAACCTTAGTAGTTCATGTGTAGTGCTGGAATGCATGCATTACATAGAGTAAGAGTATTAAGCTCTCCAAGAATTCATCAGCCTCCTGCTACATTTCTTTGCCACTTGATGAATGATAAGCTGAATTCTTATACTTGCAATTGTGAGCTCAATCTCAACACCGAAAAATATGTCTCGCTTTTAACACTTGATATGATTATGATTAAATTTAAAGAACTCTTTCTTTAGGAATGGAGAAAACAATTTTCTTTTTTTTCTTCTCTTGTTTATTTTCACATACAGAAAATGAAGAAAAATGAAAGAGTATATAATCTCACTCTTTTCTACGTTGTTTTATTCACGTACACAAAATGAAAACAAAATGAATGAATATCCGAGAGTTTCTCTTTTTCTGCGTAAATGTTTCTTTTTAATAATAAATTATTTTGTACAAGAGAATTTTCAATATTAATTATATTTTATGTGCTAGCAAAAAATATAATAATATGCGACATAGATTATTTAATAAATTATCTCATAATAATTTAAATAATCATATACAGGAAATATTACACTTGTATGTGCGTGACTACATAGATTCATCATTAAGCCGGTAGTAATTAATCCAATTAATTACTAATTAAGATTTGCGTTTAACAACACTCCTCAACAATCAGATAATATGAAGTAACAATCTTACAAAGACAGAATCTGATTTAAGAATAATGTATTATTATCTTCCATCATTACAATTCCGGATCATCCTAAGGTATGATTTAACTATCAAATCCTATTATGTAACTAACTATGTTACATGTCGATCATTAATGATTGGTAAATGACTTAGAAAACTCATTTTTCTCACTCATTCAATCACCTTGGCCAAGGTGTTAAAACAACCATTAATGTTGGGACCCAATTTCGAAACCGGACACCAACCGGAAAACGAAAAACGGAGATGAAAAATAAAGTGGCGGAACCAACGGACAGATCATAACGCAAAGGAATCCGAAAACAAAACAAATAAATGAACAAAAACAAAAGCAAAAGTCAGATCAAAGCGAAAGGCGAAAGTTAACGAATCGAAGCAAATAAATTACGAATCGAAAGCAAACTCAGAATCAAAGCATACAAACGGTGGATTCGAACATAATTTCCAATTTCCGACATCCGATATCTCTAATCTTTTTAAACAATACAAAAGGGTCGCGTTGGAAACTCTAAGACAACCAAATCCAGTATATTTTTTTTCTTTCTTGCATTCTTTATTCACTTTCATACAAAGCGATCTAATTTCCCTTTTTGGAAATTCATCCTTAAACAAAAACTTGATTTATTCGATTCTTCCTAATCATGTAATTTCTCAATCTCATCTTTAACAAAAACTTATTCTTATTCTTTCTTTTCCATAAAAATTTCGGCAACATAACGGCTGTATTTCATTAACCCAAAAATCTGCAAAGGGTTTTAAACACACTTCTATATATCCCAGCTCAGATCACACAATTGTCAACTTCACCGGACCTCCCGTCCGGAAATTCCAGCATATACAAACACAATTCTAAACCTAGCACTTCAATAATTCTCAATCATAATCAGTAACATCCATATCCAAATCACATTCATATCTTAATTCAATACACAAAATTCATAATTCACATCCAAACACAATCCAATCATAATCATAAACAATTTATAACTCAATTCAATATACAAATCTCATAATTCAAAAACATCATGAAATAAACGCTTACAATACACCAATGGCATTCCAAGCCATATACAAATACCAATAACCATAATCTAAAGTACACAATGCGTAACAATTCTAAATCTCTCAGCCACAATCTAATTTAACAAAATACAATATGAACACATACAAACGGAAACTTTCATTTTCTTTCACCCGATCTTCTTCTCATCTCCTGTGGATGGGAAAGAAGGGGGGGTGAGCTTATTGCTTGTGGGTAACATGTTTATACAATGAACAATAAGCAAAAACCTTTGCAAAACTCATTTTCCATTTATAAACATTTCTCAAAATAAAATTCATCAATTGCTTATTTTTCAAACTTTTCAAATCATTCAAAATCATTCATAAACAGTTTCCAAAACTTTCACGGTTGAAACCTCAATTTCACATCTCTCAAAGATTCTCAATTTTTTTTCACCAATCATAAACAATTTCAAAAACATGAATGCATCACATTATAAATGCATCACAAACATAAACAAAAATCAAAATCACATAACACATCAAACGGTTTGGGTCGGTCCAAAACGGAACGTACTGCACATTCCCGCATAGCGGTCCTGTGCAGCCGTGAACAGA
>JAOTIZ010000002.1:19627690-19639003 GCA_027123425.1 Erythroxylum panamense | reverse complement strand
TAAATATTTAAATAAAATTGTTCACCGCAGACGGTGTGCGTTGAACAACGCAGACGGTATACGTCTGCGTTGATGAACAACGCAGACGATACCGTCTGCGTTGAGCGTTGATGAGTTTATGTATGTAAGTGACGGAACTTACAAAAAAATAGCTTCTCGGAAAAGCTAAAATTTGGGCTTTTATGAAAAGCTCCAAATTTTAGCTTTTCAAAAAGCTGTATTTTAGCTTTTTCTAAAGCTATTTCTACTTCAAAAGTCCTTTTGAAATTTGCAGCTAAACACCCATCTTTTCCAGAAAATAGCTTTTGCGGTAGAAAAAAGTACTTTTGGAGTCTTCAAAAGTTGAACCAAACAGGCACTAAAGAAGAGAAATCCTGTATTGAGTTGTCAAAGGAGACAAAAGAAGCCGGATTAATAAACGCTCTGTCTTATCTCTTCCGCGGAGACTCACTCACAGACTCTGCACCCTATTGTTATGGGTATCCACAAATTTCTTACGCAGAATTAGACTGTTGTTCATCGTCACGTGTATCGAAAAAATAATAGATATGCGAACTGACTAGCTATATACGCAGTTCCTTCGAATATCGGTGTTATCTTTCTTGCTGTTATACCTATAAGGTGCCAAAGCATCATCTTAGAGGATCAATCGGGGACCTACATCCTTCGACTCGTTTTGTAATCTCTATTGCACGTTCTCTTTTTGTTTTAAAAAAACAAAACGCTCCGTCCAACATTTGCTTTATAAGATGAGATCTAAAACTGACCGGAAACAAACAAACTGAAGAACAGAGAAGTGGGGCCCAAAGCAGTTGGTTACCGTGTTTAAAACATAACGTCAATTAATTTAGAGGCTGGACCACGCAATCAAATTACCGCGATGAACAGAGGATACAACCTTTTTGGCCGTTTCCCTCCAATTTTGTTATAAAAATAAAACCCTAACAACAACCTCTCAAACAAAACCCTCCACCACAACCAGCGGCCTCCGTCCCCTAATCCCCAACTGCCGCCGTTGTCCCCACCGCTATCAATATGACCGCCGGCTTTGAATATGACGGTTACGCGGCCGATAAGCTCTTCAACCAGGGCTTCTCTTTCACGTACGACGACGTCATATTCCTGCCTCATTACATCGACTTCCCCACAGAAGCCGTGTCTCTCTCAACCCGCCTCTCTCGCAACATCACCCTCTCCGTCCCATGCGTGTCTTCTCCCATGGACACCGTCACCGAGTCCTACATGGCCTGCGCCATGGCTGCTGTTGGAGCTATTGGCATCATCCACTCCAACCTTAGTCCGTCTCAGCAGGCCCAAATGGTTAGATCCGTCAAGTCTCGTCGCGTCCCTGTTTTGTCCAATCCTGTCGTGAAGTCTCGTGATTCTAGGATATTTGATGAGTTCAATGGTGGTAGCGTTCCTTGTGTGTTGGTTACTGAATCTGGTAACTTCCTAAGTTTCGTCTTTTTTAAGGTTCTGTTTATTATATGTTGCTTTGCTCGTTGTTGTCTTACTTAGTGATTTGACTTCAAACAGGGAATGCTGATTCCAAGTTGATGGGGTATGTTACCAAGGCCGACTGGTTTGGATTAGATGATAAAGAAATGAAATTGGTGGATTACATGCGTACTACTGATTCTAAAATGGTTGTCCCGTGGAGTTATGATTTGGGGCAGATTGATGAGCAACTGAAGCAGGTAGAGACAGATTTCGTGGTGCTGGAGAAGGATGGAGGAGTGGTGGATGTGGTGAGCAAGGCTGAGGTTGAAAGGGTTAAAGGGTGTCCCAAGATTGGAAAGGGGACAGTTGGACCCGACGGGAAATGGATGGTTGGAGCTGCAATTGGGACTAGGCCATCTGACAAGGAAAGGCTGGAGCTGTTGGTTAAGTCAGGGGTAAATGCTGTGGTGTTGGATAGTTCACAAGGAAACTCTATCTATCAAATTGAGATGATCAGACACATAAAGCAAACTTATCCGGAATTGGATGTAATTGGTGGGAATGTGGTGACAATGAATCAGGCACAGAATTTGATTAAGGCAGAGGTAGATGGATTGAGAGTTGGAATGGGATCTGGCTCTATATGTACCACTCAAGAAGTTTGTGCAGTTGGGCGAGGACAGGTAAAAGGACTCTCTGTTTTAGCTGTCTTTGAAAAAAAAAAAATTGCCACATACAAATTAGGAATGACAATGGCCCACATTCGCGCTCGGGCTGGCTCCTCAGGTCCAAGCCCAGTTGGCTAACCTCGGCTCGAAGCCCGATTGAGCTGCCTAAAATAGATATGGCCCTTTCAGGCTGGGCCGGATTTGGGTCCAACTGTCACGCCTAAATTACAAATGTGTCATGTTCATTAATTGTTCTAAAATACCTTTTGCCAAAACGTTACAGGCAACTGCAGTTTACAAGGTTTCAACTGTAGCTTCACAAAATGGTATTCCTGTCATTGCTGATGGTGGCATTAAAAACTCGGGGCATATAGTCAAGGCTCTAGTTCTGGGAGCCTCCACTGTAATGATGGGAAACTTTTTAGCTGGAAGCACTGAAACTCCAGGGGTTTATGAATCTCAGGTACAATGTTTTCACCTTGAAATAATGCCGCATGAAAATCACATTAAGTAGGACCGTTTTGAATATGTGAGGATTCTCACTTTGATTACTCTTTCACTGGCACCTGTGCCTGTTTACTAGTTGATCGTTGCTGTTTATCTATTTACCTGAACTTGGAGGTTCACTACCATTGTAAAATAATTTCATTGAAGAACCCAAATTAACCTTGAGGTTCATATTGTGAGATTGAGATTTATTAAGAGGCTAATGAATAATGATATTTTCATATCTTGTCGAGGCAGGGCAAAGTCCTTGTCTTTGTGATGTCCATTGTTAGGTTTAAGCTTTAGCTGCCATAGGAAATAAAAGAAAAAGATGAGTGAATGTTATTCCTTGTTGTTTCCTTACTATTTAGCAAATTAACACGAATTAAGAAATTGTATTGAAGATCTATGTGTGCTTGTTTTGGCCTTGAATATGAGTTTTCTGTTAAGTAACCATTAACTTTCTATTTTAGAATGGCTGCTTGATAAAAAAATACCGAGGCATGGGCTCTCTTGAAGCAATGACTAAGGGGAGTGATCAAAGATACTTGGGTGATACAGCTAAGCTGAAGATTGCTCAGGGCGTTGTGGGAATGGTTGCTGATAAAGGCTCTATATTGAAAATATTGCCATATACCATGCAAGCAGTGAAGCAAGGGTTCCAAGATCTTGGGGCTTATTCTCTGCAGTCTGCCCATGATTTGTTAAGATCAAGGACATTAAGGCTTGAGGTATGATTCAATATCGTAATGTCAAAGAGTGATGACCAAATCTGATTAGTTATGCAGCTTTAGTTGCCCTATTCAGCTGATTGTTCTCATCGGATCGCCTCCATGCTATTCAATTAAAAATCATTCAATTAGGCTATTCTTCCAGCTTTCCCAGTGCCATAATTGTGGCACTAGGGATTTGCTACTTGTGTAGCTGCAATAGTAAAGTAAGCCAAATTCAACTTTCTTCCTTGGAGGAGCAAGGGATCTATGTGTTAGAAGTGGAAAATTGATTTGGCACGTAAGAAATTGTGATGGATATCAAAATCTAGTGTAGGCCAGAATATGAAGTTGTAAGAATGTGGAATTTCCTGTCATCACATTGGAGTGTATCATCTCATTGTGGAGTTAAGCATATGTCAAATGCATGGCGTTTTGCTTTTGCCCATCCCCTTTTGTGCCAATTATCTGTGCGTCTCCATTTTGTTTTTAGTTTATGTTTCTTCTCATTTGCTTAGATTTTTTCCCCCCGTTTGACTTGGCACAGGTTCGGACAGGAGCGGCACAAGCAGAAGGTGGGGTACATGGGCTCGTTTCTTATGAGAAGAAAGCTTTTTGAGTTTCAGTATTAGTCCGTACTGTTGTAAAACAGATGGTAGCACATCTCATGATCTACCTTGAGGCATTCTTAATTAGGTTAATTTTCTCAAGATCGTCTAATTCTTTTTTATTTCCTGAGAGAAAGGAAAATAAAAAAATTTAAAAAAGAGAAGAAAGCTCTCTGATTGTAGTCTCTCTCTTCTATTGCTTATAAAGCCTTTTTCATTTGCCGCAACTTTTGTATCCTTACATTTTAAGTTTGGGAAGACTCCCAAGTCAGTGAAGAAAATTGGAGGCATTTTATAAATAATGATCAAAGTCTGTTCTTTACAGTATGTTACGTGGGCAACTTAGGCTTACTTTTGTCCTTTTGGCTTAGACGTACGTACACAATTCATCAACTCTTTATTTTGTGTAGGATTCCACCTGACATCAGTTGGTGTTAATTTACAATTCTGAGTGTGTTAAAGAAGGAATTCTTTTGAGTATTTATATTTGACTTTTTATTAACCATATAAGTGGGTTTTAAAAAATTTAGAAAATGTACTTCTAAGTTATTAAAATGATAAAATATGTTGAAATGAGGTCTGAATTAAAGAAAATAATTGATTATAATAAAAAAGTTGAAAGAGAAAAGTCAAGATAATAAAAATAAATTCACAATGTAAACAAAATTGAAAAAAGTTGTTTTTGAAGTTGATTGATTGTTTTCTTTGAAAATTGATTTCGTTGTCTTATGATAGTAATTGTTGTTTGAAAATTGCACATGTTTTGTCATGGTGTTGGAGGATTTATATAGTTTTGTCAATCTTAATTGCCTCAAAACAGTTTTTTGCAATAATTGCTCCCCTTAACTTACCACTATTTACTCAACTTTTATATTCTGAGTTTACCATAACTGCTCAACTGTCACCCCATTTAGCCATGTTCTTGTTAATTGCTTTTCACAGTTTTCTCAACTTTCATGTTTTGGACTTTCACGAATTCAACACGTTTCTTTCCACATTTTTGGTTTCTTGCTACTCATGACTTTCACTTTTGGGTTACTTTCACTTGTAGGTTGAATTTTTTTTAGGCTATTAACAATTATCCCCTGCATATGTTTAGTTGAGTGAATCAAATATATGACATAAAATTTCTCTTAACCTTTTGTCAAATAGGCTCAAAGATAAATTTCAGATACAGCCCATTGGTTCTACAGATTTCAAAAACTAGAAGAAATTCAGGAGGAAAGTCTAATAATATCATTGTAAGGATCTTCCACTCAACCAAACATATGACATAAAATTTCTTTCAGCCTTTTGTAAAATAGGTTCAAAGCTAAATTTCAGATATAGCCCATTGGTTTCATAGATTTCAAAAGCTAGAAGGAATTTAGGAGGAAGGTCTAATAATTTCATCCTGAGGATCTTCCTAAATTATAATGAATCTTTAACATATTAGGAGAATCATGCCCAAAGATCACATCAATATTATCTTAAATTTGAAATCTATACCTTTTCATTCGTTACAGACGCCAGAAAATATTCTTTATTTAAATTTCAAACTCTTGCCATTCCCTTAAATTTTGACTGTAAATTCTTCTCATTGCTACTTCTTTCTCAATCTCACACTTCAAAAAATCTCCCCCTAAATCTAATATTTTTCTTTTTCTAGCTTGTAAATTCTCTCATACTTTTCTAGAACTATGGCTTCCACTTATTACATATCTTCCTCTTCTTTAACTGATTCTATCAAACTAAATGCTTCAGATGAACATTTCTAGTTTCTATATTAAAAAAATTCCTTCAATTTTCTTAACCTCACATCTTCATGCAAGCTATAAAGCTTGAGATGGTCTTTATCCTGACTGAGTCTCTTCTAACCTTTATAAGAATTAGGTAAAGAACTTCTTCAACTCCAAATCTCCCTTTTAATTCTGGCTATTAATTTTGACATTTGAATTCCTTTTTCAACACTTTTGGAGGATTTCTCCATTTCAATCATGAATAAGGTTTACCTCTAATTATCAAGATTCCTTTATCTACTAATTCTTCTTACCCATCCCTAACCAATTTGGAAGGGGTAGGTGAATATAAATTTTCCCTAAAATTTTCTCTATTTCACTCTCTTGAATCTTTGAAATCATGACCGAAAATGTAGAATAATAGGTTAAGTGGGTGGATGGGTTATATCCTTCATATCATTCAACTTGAAAGAGACAAGACCTTTTTTAATTAATAGCTTCTTAAAAAATGTCAACCAAATATTGTACTTGCCATCTTGAAATTCTAGATTCATTCTTGTAACTCTATTTTTCCTTTTAGATATGCTTCAATCTCATCGAAAGATATTATCTTTCTTATTAGACTACCTCTAATCGAGGCAAGATTTTGTTTGTTTGGTCGAGGAGGCACATTGTTTAAACCCTGGTACTTTTAAATGTTCTTCTTAGATTGGGCTAATAAATAGTTATGCTTCTTCTAAAAATCTCATTTATGAAGAACATATCAAGTTTATTTGCGTCCTAGTGAATCGATGTATTTTTTATATCCTGTTAATAATAAACCAAGTTTGCAGTTCCTTCCCTTTTGCACATTAGTGGCCTTTAGCAAATTCTTCACTCTTAGTTTTGTTTTCTTAGGATTCCTCTATCAGAATATAGGGAGATGTCTGTCTAATCTCCCCTTACAGTGACTTAACTTATGTGTATGGTTTATCTAACTTTAGACTTTTACTTACGACCCTTAACTTAAGGAGAAAGAATGTTATCCTTCTACTAATCTTAGGTTTCCAAACTTCCTCAATCTTCATTTGTTCACTAGTTTATACGCAAGCCTCTTAAAGATGTCTTTAACTTTTTGCTACCATTGAAGCCTAGGTTGATGGAACAATTGAATCTTGTTGAAGACTTCTTTGAAAGAACTATTAGCTTGGAAATTTTAAGATGTTTGAATTGTCTTGTTTGGCTATTTATCAAAAACTTATCATTGTCTATACCAATCTGAGAGTTTTTGTTGATGGTGGTGATAAAACATTAAAACTTGACTCTTCTATTATGGCTTTGAATCAGGGATGTCAAATTTGGCCCGATGCCACAGACCGATCATGGTCTGGTCGAGGGCTAGGGTGACCCGTGACTTAATCTTTACTTCAAAAGGCCATGGGTTGATTATGGTCTGACCGAGGGCTAGGGTGACCTGTGGCTCGATCTTTACTTAAAAAATGACACATTTTACATTTTTCTTTTTAAAAAATATGGTAGGTCAGATTGGTCCCACTCGCCCGTGGCCCATCAAACCATGACCAGGCCACGAGCTAATCAACTTGTGGTCGGGTCAAGCCACGGATTGACCTATCCTGGCCCATGATAGGGTCACCCTAGCTCGGGGTCGGGCCAGCCCACTGGTCACCCTAGCCCAGGATCGGATCAGGCTAGGCTAGCAAGGGCTTGGGGTTGGCCCATTGACATTCCTTCTTTGGGTTTTGAAGTATACATTCCTTATTTCTAGAGTCAACAATTTAGCCTTTCATTAGGAATTCCTTCTATTGTTCATTTTTTGCACTATTTAGTGAGAGTGCCTTTTAAGGCGTGCTATCAGTGATAAACTGCTTTTGGAAATATTTGATTATTATTGCATTATGCAGTGCAAGTTCTTATCAACTAGTGTTTCTAACATGGAGGCTTACCACTTTTGGTGGTTAAAAAATTTCAAAGATTGATACCTTAAATGGATTCTACCATCCTTAAAGTTACTCCTTTTGACTAGAGAATATTTGATTGTTAACTTCTCTTGCTAACTTTTATTGTTATTTATTTTAGGTTTTTAGATGTTAAAGGTTGAGAAGAAGGTAACTCTAATTTTTAAAAGGAAGTTGCTTAGAGCTTTGTTTCCAAATGAAAGCCTAATGAGAAGTCCCTACTGGCTTTAAACTCTAAGAAAGCCAAGACTTTGATCTCAAATAGTTATGCAAGGAAGTCCACCCATTCTTCTACCAAACAACTTAAAGAAACTGAAACTGAAGATACCATCCCTATAGAAGGGACCTCTTCCATCCCTAAGAAGGTTGTTAAGGATATTAGCAATGTTATCCAACTTCCTTTAACTTCTCTTACCTTTAATGAATTCTTTTTTTAAATATCCTTTTTTCATGTAACATCTTCTCTTGAGCTAGAATATGGGAAATAAAAAATTCTCTTAAACTAAAGACTATTGATGTTACTTCACTATAAGTGAAATAGGATTTCCTTTATTCTTTATTTATATCTATCATACTTTTAACAAAATTTCCAATGTTTCGTAGACAAAATATATCTAGATGATAGTGGTAACTTTTAAAGAAGTCTTTGACCTAAGCTTCTTATATCTTTCTCTTGTCATTCCCTTCAACACTACACTAATAATCAATTCTGAGGAACTATCAACAGTCAAAGAATCTTTGAAATTCACTATACAATATGAGCTTCAATTCTTAACTGAGATTCATCGTAGTTATTTTCTAAGCATGTTGGCTCCATACTCAGTTGGTTGCTATTAGAGGACCTTTTTAGCCAAATTGAAAGAGTTATCACTTCTTTCAAAAAGTCTTGCCATTACTAAGTCATGTACTCTAAAAAATTAAACTTCTCACATAAATGCTAAATGGGTTATGATACAGAAGAGACTAGAGGCAAAAATCTCCTAACCTAAATTTAGGAATTAAAGAATGAATTTAATTCTTTAGAGAATGAGGTTGTTTATCATGAACAAGTTATCAAATTGATTAGAGAGAAACAATAAGCTCTCAAACAGGATGGTCAGCAACTTAATCAGGAGTTCAACGAGGCTAGGCTAAAGGATAAGGAGTTAGAGAAGTTGTTGGTGTTGTAGAAGGACAAAATTGACTTATGAAAACGATAGGTTCATCAAGCTAAAAAGGAGCAAGTTTCTTATATCAAAAGTATAGTGAAATTTAGTCCTTTAATTTAGAGCAACTTTGAACTTTTCTTCTTTGTTTCAATTTATTGACCACTAGTAGGATTTATGTGGGTTTTAAACTTTATACCTAAATGTTTATTTTGAACTATCTTTATTTTATTTCGATAATTTCATGTTCTTTTATCTTTGATCTTTAACAAAAAGTAGGAACATAAGGCTTCAAGTACTTCCCATTGATAGAACGCTTGTAAGGTTCACATTCCAAACTAAATAACAATAGGCATTATCATTTAAGACTATAAATTGTAAATGATCCTCCCTAATTTGGAGACCATTTCCCCCATTCTCTATCTTTTGTTCTAGGCAATAGGATCAACTTTCACATTAGATCCTATTCTCGAAATTCTTGCCTATGAATCCCTTTGTTGGATAATTTCTCCACCTTTTCCTTTTGAACAATCATGTTATCTAATTCTTAAAATTGTACTTCATCTAAATCCTCTAATTCCATTAACATTTCTTTTGACTACTCGAATATTTTTAAAGCATTTTGCTTAGTCACTGTTAGTCATTATTCCATAAGAATAATGGCATTATGAAGATAAGTTACGGTGAATGGGCTAATTCTTATGCCTATAAGGTTTCAAGTATAATTTTACAGCATTATCTAAGATTCTCCTCTAACATTTTCCCAAGATTTCAATAATTACTTTATTTGATAATTCATCTTGATTATTAACATGAGCGTAATATGGAGTTGAATTCAACAATGTTATACCATATTCTTTAACGAAATCCCTAATTTTATGGCCTGTAAACATAGTTCCTTGATCAATTGTTATCGATAGAGGAATTCCAAATTGATGAATAATTTGTTCCTTAATGAACTTTAATACATCTACTTGATCAACCTTTTTCAAAGGTTGAGCTACCACCTATTTAGTACAATAATTTGTGGACAATAAAATATATTATGGCCTTTTAAAGAACGTGGTTATATCTTTCCACTAAGATTAGTGGTCCAACGCCTAAATGACCATGGTTTAATTATATAATGTAACTTGTTAGTAATCAGTCACTGAATTTTCCATATTTTTTACATTGTTTACATCCTTTGGCATGAGATACACAATCTTTCAAGATTGATGGCCAATAGTAATTATGTCATTGTAAGAGCCATCTCATATTTGTTCCAGACTAATGTAGTCAATATAGCCCCTTATGAACTTGTCTCATCATTGTCAACGCCTCGAGCATTCTAAGGCACCTCAAAAGAATTCCATCATTACCTTTTCGAAACAAGACTCCTTTGATCAACACGAAACTGAGTGCTTGTTGCTTAATTTTGAAAGGCATTATCTTGTTAGGATTTTCAAAAAAATCCTTAGTCTCCATTCTCTAATTATGGGTGACTTCTTTATTGATATTAAAAACTTCTAGAAAAATTCCCCTTTTGTAAATGGATGAGTGGGACCTTCGTTGCACTACAATACATTTATGAACTAAATCCTTAAACATTTTCAACCCAGATGCAATTTGTGATAGTATGTTTGCTGCCTTTTTTTTTTCACGTGTGGAATATATTAAAATTCTACTTCATAAAAGAATTCTAGCAATTGAAAGGTGGGCGATATAATACAGTGACAAAGTGAAAAATATAAACTTATATTCCCCACTCATTTAGCATAACACTTATTATGAATCTCTCTTGATGAGAATTTCTTTAGCTCTAAGATCAACTAGAAGGTCCAGTCTAATTATTAAGCCGTTATACTCTACCTAATTTTTTGTGCATCAAAAGTCCATTTTAAGGGAGAGAAGAGTCTTTGTCCTATTTGATACAGTTATGACTACCCCAACACTAACTGATTTCTTTATACTAGATTTATCAAATTTCAATTCTATGGTTTCTTCTTACAATTGACTACTAAATGTCCACATCCTCTTATACCTCAATCTTAGGATGGCTTTTGCTAAAAACTCAATTAACACCTAGACTTTTACATATTTTTTAAGGTAATATATCAAGTTAAAGTTTATAAGAGTCACAAGTCATTTCCCTATATTTCATGAGATGATTAGCTTATTCAACATATATTTCATAAAGTCAGTTTATAAAACCATGTAAATGTTATTTTGCAACAAATAATGCCTTAAATTTTAATAAGCGAAGTATAATGCCAAATATAACTTAATGATGGGTACATAGATATTTTTTGTTAGCATGAGAATTATACTAATAGTAGATAGTTTGCTCATGGCTTGCCTTATTATCTTACGCTAATAAGTATCCAATATATTCTTTTATAGTAAAAATATATGGTTTTAATATAAAGCATCAGTATTAAAGGTTTAATTAAGTATTCCTAAATAATATAAAATGTCGTCTAATTTTTTCCTCCTAATTAAATTCCTCAAAATTCTTCAACCTTAATGAAGTAAATCACACGTTAATATATTGAACAATAATATGACCAAGATACACAAGAAGGGGGGTTGAATTGTGGTAGA
>JAOTIZ010000002.1:19612616-19627630 GCA_027123425.1 Erythroxylum panamense | reverse complement strand
TAATTGAATTATGAGATTTTGATGAGGCTATTGAGTTATGGTATTGCACATGGATATGTTATATAAATTTTGTATGTCCAGTTGAGATATAAGCATGAATTGTATATGGAAAAATGTGAATGAACGTGTATTGGACATTGGATAGTGTGATTGTATGTGAATGTATTTGGATTGAGGAATGAGAAAAGAGAGAAAAGAAAAAGAAAAATTTATACCGATTTCGGATTGAGGTTAGTCTAAGGTTTCCAACGCCAACGTTTTCTTCGATATTTGTTCACGGATGTCGGAAATTGATTTCGATTCGATTTGATCTGATTTGTGATTCGTTTCGCTTATGATTTTGCTTCCGCCTTGTGTTCCTTCCTTTCGATTTCTCCCTTCGTTTCGCTTCCGTTTTTCATTTTTCGATTGGGATTCCGGTTTTCGGATCGGGTCCCAACAATAAGTGACCGCATTTGTCTTGAACGTCGACATAAATTCTTATCTTTCCATTCTTTTGAACTATAGGTATGGCATTAACTAGTCACTCAATATATTTGGTTGTCCTAACGAAACCAGCCTTACATAATTTGTCAAATTCTTCTTTAATCTTTAACTCAACCTCTCTGGACCACCACTGAGGGGGTTAAAAGTGAAGGTGAAATTTTGGCTCTGTTAAAATTCTATGTTCTACTATCCTTCTGCTCAACCTTGGTGTCTTTATATAGTCCCAAATGAAACAATCCTCAAGTCCTTTTAAGAGTTCTACTAACTTTGACTTTATTTTTCAATATAAGCTTTTGTTAACAAAGACTCCGTAAAATTCTCCTAAATCATCCAAATTCACTTCTTTTGGTGATTCTTGATTTTGGCTCCCAGAATTATCAAACTTTCCATGAGCATGTTTTATCTCTTGTTCACAATTGTCACTTATTTGTAGTTCTTCTTCTTATTCAAAAATTAATTTTGTGTTTTCATATCTATCCACTTCTTCAAAATCACCAGGATTGTTTGCATTAGATACTTGATATCTGCAGCTATAGCTAACTCCCCTTCTTTTCTTGAAAATTCACTCATGAAGTTTCTTTATAATGGGAACCCTTATTGGCCTAGGAGCAAACATGATGGTAGTGATTTTTATAAATATTTCCAACTCTATTTCCATCTTGTCTTTGCCTTTATCACTAACAATTTTTTAATTTATACTACCTTTATATGATCTCTATACAATTTTTCCTCCATCACATCAAATTTAGTATAGAATGGCTATGAATTGGCCTAAATGATTTCTACTTCATCTCCTTTCAATAAAAGAAAAGGTTGATGAAAAGATGATAAGATACAGTAGTTAGAATTGATCCAATCTCATCCTAACAAGATTTAATTGTTGGCATATATGTCAATAACAAAGAAAGTAGTCAATGAAGACTTTTCTATCACCATGATATTTATAGGGATAATTCCCTATGCTCTAACAGTTTAACCATTAAATGTAGTAACATATACTTCAGTTATAATCAAATTTGTCTCATCTTTTCTCAAAGCTATCATTATTTTAGTTGGAATAATGTTTACTATTGATCCATTATAGATCAAAACTCTTAAAGTTGTTCTTCTATTGATGCGGGCCTTAATATATAGAGGTTGTATATGTTGTCTTATAACATCAACTGACTTTTCTAACACCTCATTTTTTGAAATTCTTGATCATGTGCCAATACTGGCACTTTGCATTCTCTTCTCCCAAGAGGGGACTTCATTTTCTTTGTATAAGGTTTACCAAATAAAATATGGAGTTTTACAAGAGAAGCTGTACATGGTAATTGAATGGGAATTTCTCTAATCCTAGTTAATTCATTATAATCCTTATCCTAACCTTTGAAACAAGTTGGCTTCCTATAAATTCTAGGATTTTCATTTTATCTTGCCTTATTTTCATTGACGACTTTTTGCACATCCTTTTTTATTTTTAAGATTCGTAGTACTTTCTTCAAAGAAGACATGTCTTATAGTGGATGATTTTTTGAAGCGCTCTTTTTCAATAGTAATAACTTTTTTTTCTCATTCTTGGCGGTGAACCTATATCACTAAAACCTTCTCTTTTAAGTTTGAGTTAAATGTACTAGATTCAGGGAGTTTTGTTATTCCCTATTTTATTGATAGTTTATTAGTGAAAAGGAAATTGCTAAAATTAATTGGATTTCTTAACTTTATCAATATTGTCCTCCTGATCATTTTTGCAATTTGTAGCTTACTCATAGGCTACAAAATTGATGTTGAATGAGAAGGATGAAAGCAATCCACTCATAATTGATCAGGCTAAGCTTCGAAGGATGCGAGGTCTAGCTAATGACCTTAATTTAGCACGTTTAGCAGTTAGATTTAAATTGTTGTGTAGTTAGGATTGTTTCAAATTCTAAAATAATTTTTGAATGATTGGGAATGGTTTAGATTGCTAATTCTTTTACTCTCTTAAATCACTTATAAGATAGGGAAACACTCTCGATGTCAAGCAAATTTGGTCTCAATAATATCGCCCTCACCACCTCCATCACCATAAACAGTTTTGTGTTCTGACCTTTTTCTTTTCATTTTTGTTAGTATTTTCTCCTTATGTTTTTTGTATATTATGTTTTATTTCCCCTAGTGTGTTTGTGTACCATTCTCACATTGAAGATAATGTGTTGTTCAAGTGTGGGAAGGGTTATGTGTTATCAACTTAAGTGTGAATTTTGCACATTATATGCTAGTTTGTATAGGTTGCATGATGTGAATTGTGTGAATGAGTCAATGGCTAGGACTTAACGAGATAAATTTAGCTTCAAACATAGCCTTTTAGATTGTGAAGATTTATTAGCTTGTGAAATTAGTGACCTAAGTTACTTAAGGGCTAAATATGCTGGTTAATTAGGATACAATGTGAGTTCATTCATTCTAGGAATTTTCCATACTCATGTATAATTTTAGGCCAATCAAATAAGTGCAATTATTAGTACATTTTCATGAAAATGACTAGTGAAAGCAATAAGGTGGGCAAAATTTTGTGTTAACAAATTGTATAAATTTTAACTAAAATAACTATTCCGCTGGCCTTCGGGTTATGAATAGAGAGTCAGTTGAGAATCTGATGTAGATGAGTAACTAGATTGACACGCATCACAAATGTATGCCTTCATGTAAAAAGGCTATAATGACATTCTAACCAAGCAACTTATTAACAACATGACTTAGTTGAGTAACCGAATCGACATTCATTACAAATATTTGCCTCTGTGTAAAATGACTAGGATAATGTCTTTAAAAAATCAACAAAAAGAATGTTTTCAAATAAAAAAACAACCAAACTTGCTAGTAGTTTGATTTTTCATGAAAACCAACTGAGGAATAGCTACATTTTTGTTTTGACTGAATGATTATCAATGTGTGTGTACAAGTGATAGAGGTGAATAGACTTAACATTAAAATTTTGATTAGTTTGTATATTTAGTCCAAGTGCTTAGACGTAGATTTCACTTATTGATAAGTTAGAATGACTTGAAAGATTGTGTTTATAATTAAATTTGTTTTGCTAAGTTGAAGTCATTGTCTCATTATTGCATATATATGTTTTGTGATTTCTTGATTTGTTTGATTGTTTTTGTTTGCTTGAGGATACGTAAACGTTTAAGTAACCAAAAACTTAATCGTGAGTTTGTTGTCTGTAAGTTTTAATTATTAACCATTGATAATCCATAAACGCACGGTTCATTAGCATAATACCAAAGGTGTCGATCCCATGAGGAGGAAGTTAATCTAATATTAAAATCTAAGGCTAATAACATAAATTCAAGTTGCATGAATATAATACGAGATTTTAATTTAATTGATCAAATTAATAATTAAACATGAAAATAGTAATTATTAAGCAGTTGCAACACACCCAAGGATCAACTGAAAGAAAATATTAATTAAGAGAAAGGAAATTTTACCTACCTTTAATGCTAACCTAACTGATGATGAATTATTGGATTGTTGGTTCTAGACTATCTTAGGGTTGATTACTCTCTCTCAAGTTATAACCATTAACCCTAAATCATAAAGCATGATCAAATTATAGAGATTGCAATCTCTCAATTCACAACCCATCCAAAACCCTAATTAGTCCTAAAGCTCTCTAATCAATTATCGGAAACATATGCAAGATCTCTCTTCGCACAATTTCTCGATATAATTCAATTCTTGTCTCTATTAAAATACCTAACTCTTGTTAGTTCAATTTAATTATTTTTCATTTGGTTCACCCTCTTAGTTTATTACCCAATTATGCAATCGCAGAATCAAACCATAACAAATCCAATAACACATAAATAATTAGATTTCCATTAATTTAAGAATAAAATTCCGAAGGTAAGTTTAGAACATCTTCAACATTCTAGATCCTATCATCA
This sequence comes from Erythroxylum panamense, assembly GCA_027123425.1. Classification (NCBI taxonomy): domain Eukaryota; kingdom Viridiplantae; phylum Streptophyta; class Magnoliopsida; order Malpighiales; family Erythroxylaceae; genus Erythroxylum; species Erythroxylum panamense. The sequence goes on along the minus strand of JAOTIZ010000002.1, from coordinate 19,623,224 downwards.
ACTGTTTAATCCAATTCTATATTATGATAAAACTGAAAATAACAAGAAATACAATCTAAATGGATAATGGGATGTAGCGATGTCGGTAAACCACCTAATCTGGGAAGTACGTCGAGTCAACTTCTTCTCCTCTTGTCTCTTCCTTCTTCTCTTCCTCTATCTTTTGATGATTTCTGTCTAGGGTTACTCAAGGTGGTTGATGCAAAAAATCCTTTTCTACCTCTTTTATTATTCTTTAAATATCCTTTTAAGTTCTTAGCACCCTAAGATTTTTTTCAGGATCCGAAAGGTCCAAAAAGTCTCTTGAAACTTTACGTTCGTGAGTATCTGCACGTCTACCTAATGCAGGCCACAATCATTGGCCATTTCTTGGGCTTCTATCATGATTGTGGACCAAATATAGTGCTTCTATCACGATCAGTGAAACTTCTTCATTCTTCGATGTTGATCCTGAAACACTACACATCAAGGTACCTAAAAAATATAATATTTAAACTCAAAGTCTTGTACTAACCCATAAGACACATAAAACATAAATAATTAACAAACAAATACAATTCTATCCTAAACACATACTAAATAATTCAATTAATGGCTAAGATGCAATTTACATTTATCATATAGATAAACATAAGTTCTAGGACTGTTGACTTCAATTACTACTGAATCGTGAGAATTTTCCTTTGTAATATAAATGCTTACTAAATTCTTGTTTCAACGTCTTTCTTCCTAATAAACTCTTCATATTTGGAGAAATTTTCTACTAATTCATAGAAATTATGAAATTCTATGCCTTGGAATTTCTTCCAAAATTTAATACTTAGCCTTTTTGAGCTAATTTCATATATGCGGTCTCTAGAAGTGGGATTGAATGTCAACTTCTCATCTTTTTGAATGGGGTGATGAACATATATATATTTTCACCACCTTTCTAAGTAACTTTAAATAGCTCAGTTATACTAACTTCAGGCTTAGTCTAAAAAGATTGAATACAAAATAATCCTTCTATTTTGGCCCAAGAAAGGATAAAATTCGTAGACAATAAGGTATCTAAGAGAAAGTTGTGCTTATTAATAAATCTGGGAATATCCTTAACTTAAAATTGTTGAAGTTCTTGTAATTGGCTAATTCTCTATATTGTATAGTGAATTTAACAATGTGCTTGATAGTCAATTGGCCATCTTCTCCATAAAATAAGTTGAATTTGGGAATTCTAAAACCTAAAATGATAAGAATTCTCTTTATCAATATACTCTAAGTAAGCCTTATGGAATTCCTAACGACTGAGTTATCTTAAACTAGGTTCGTACAATTTTTGGACAACTTCTCTAACAGCTTCTGTAGCAACTTGTAATCTCATTTGTTGTGGAAGAATAGTAAGATTATGGTTTAAAGCTGTAATGTTATCCCCCTAAACCATATTGTGGTATTAGCTTCACCCTTCTTACCAAATCCCTACCTACTGAGAATTTATGACCTAACTGCTTATTAGCCATTTTTAAGATTAATGCATATAGGCACCACATTAACACCTTCTCTTTTATAGGGAGGGATGTATCTTTCATCTATAAAGGACATAAATAGAAGGCAATTGCACTCTTCAACTTCCATCACATTAGGAGTAGGATGCCCCTAAAGTCCTTTGAAGATTTCCTTTATTAAAGTGAGAAAATTCTACCTAGCAAACCGTATCAAAGCAATAGATATTTTCTTAACCTTTTCTGTCAGTATCTTGATTGTATTGGTTGTAAAGGTTATATTAAACCTCAATTACGTAATCTTATTTGTGCAAACAACATCATTCCATTATAATGATTTTAGATTCTTGCCAACAAGAAAGTTAGTTAAAGGTAAGGATACCTTTTTTAGATTCTTTACTATTTGGGATAGAAAACCTTTGTTCCTTACTATTATAGGAACTTCTTCCTCTAGGGCTAGAGGCATAACAATTTCTTTTTCATTCCTTATTGATGGCACCATGTTCTACTAGGCATGACAAATTATTAGTGTTAACTTAGAACTTGGGCATGCCAGGAAGGAATTCTTAAGGGATTTGTACCTGATTTCTTATTGACAATATAAATGGGTTTTGAAAATTTTAGAAAATAGAGTTATAAGCTACTAAAATGCTAAAAATATTGAAATGAGGTATGAAGTGAAGAAAATAACTGATTGTACCAAAATAATTGATTATAACCATATTATAAGGATTTTCATATAAAATATTACTTATGTGTCTATAGATTTTCTCATTATGATAACTATATAATTGATCCTTATACTTTAGATTATTAAAGTGTCTCATAAGAGAATTATTAGATTTTCACATTACATATAACCTATTCTATTTTGGGTAACTCAGTTCATAGTACTTAAATACATCAAAAACTATATGGAGAAAATTGATAAATGATTTGTCAGCCTATAGTAATTAGGAATAATGTTATACTATTCTTGATTAATAATAATTTGAAAATTATCTAATCAAAGTGAGTTGAGATTTTAAAAATTATTTTCAAATACTAATTATAAATCAAAAATTAATTTGTCAGAACTATTATGATTAGATTTAATATAGAGTAAATACTAATTATATACTCTATACCTAATTGAAACATTGAATAATAAAAGGAGTCTACATAATAAATATGAATGGATAGCAAAGTCAATCAAATTTGACATTATTAATATTTTAGTGATACATTGGTATATTGTTAGATATCAATCTTGATTTATAATTATAAATTATTTATCTAAAAAGTTAAAAAGAAATTAAAAGAAATTTTAATTTATGTAAAATTAATTATGAATTGAAAATATAAGTTATTATTTTTGTCAATATATTACGAACTTAATGCATCATACATGGAGCAATCAAATAGATAAAATTAATTGAAATTAAGTTGAATTTAATTTTAAATTTTAAATTTTTTTAAGAATTTGATATGAGATAATTAATTTTATTAATTATTTAATTAAATTTATAATTTAATTATGATTAGAATTTAATTTTAATTAAAATATTAAACATTTATCACTTATCCTTGTTGTTTAGTTATCATATAATTTTGTTCGTCATCCCTATTAATTTTTCATTCAATTGTTAATCTAAAACTAAATAAAATAAAAGATATCCAATTTGTATTAATTGGTTAAAAAGTTATCATAAAGGTCAAATATGATAATATTGTATTAGTTAAATCTAACCATTTTAGAAAAATGTAAAGGTGATAGACAAATTATTAAACTATATTTTCACATATCTAATTAAGCACTTTTACTTTCTCGTAGACATCAATAATGCAAAAAAAGTGAAAAAAAAGGAAGTTATGCATTTTTGTTATGAGATTACCATTATGAATTGTTAAATGAAGTAAGCAATTTATAATAAATTTGGAACCACTAAAATTATAATTAGTTCCTATACTTATTTTTGTTATCATTAGTTTTTATGTTAAAATATCTAAAAGTTATAGTGATGAGTGAAATAATTGTAAGCAAACTATTTTGCTGAATCTTGTTATATTTTGAGGAACTCTATTGTGATCCATGCTCTGTGATACCAATTGACTTGTCGATATTGATGTTAATAATAATCGGAGACCTCAGATTAATAGATTTGTTGAAGAACGAACTCCAAATCCAAATGACTGAGAAAGGCTCAAAACATGCCTTTAAAAGGTCTAGGTGTAAATTGAATCAATCTCACCTTTCTACCTTAATTCTTGTATATTATGGGAAAAGAATACAATATTTTTAATTTTGAAACTATTAAAATATAATATAAACTAAGTTTAATTAAAATTTTATTAAGAATTAATTGTCACACTAATGTTAATGTAATTTTTTTAATTTTTATCCATCATAATGATAATTTTTATTAACTCAAAATTAATTTATAATTTTAAAATGATTATTATAAATTTAACTAATTCTAATAATTAATAATTAATTGTAGTTAAATATAATTCCTTTACATTAACTATAATTTAGTTTTAACAAGATAAGATTTGAGGATTGCTTTAATGAGAATCTATGTGTGGCGGTAGAAAATGAGAGATAACAAAGAATAAAAAATTTAAAGGAAAATATTCGATTAAATAATTTATAATCATATATTAAAATTGACGTCAATCAAAAACAATCTCTCTTCCAGTTAGGGAATCTTCTATTAAGTGAACTACTTATCTAATAAGTACCCAAATGCTTATTTAAGTATTTTCACATTTTAATTTATAAAATCAGTTACTTTTTTCATGAAAATTACGACGAGTGTTAGTGTTGCTCTTACATCAATATCGCTTTTAATGAAACTACAATTATGAACAATTTAAGGTCAATATTTAAATACAAATTAAATTTTACAGTTATGATCTCATCATAATTCAATTTCATATTAACTATTCTAGGAAATTTATCTTTACCATTAAGCTTAAAATATAATTAAGAAAAATATATAAGGATAAGGAGTGCCTTTATTGATTATAATAATACTTTTTATACATAACTTTGCAACTAATTGACTACTTGTAAGGTTATAAACTAACAATCTCTCACTTGTACTAAAGCTAATTACCTATGTATCTAATATGATACCCATTCTGATCTTGATCATATCGCTTTTAGGACAATGATTTAATGGGAGAATCTATAAGATTCTCTAATGTGAAAAATCACTTTAATGTAGTATCTTTTTGTTCCACTACCACGATCAAATGAAACTTTTTGAATATATGTTTAGATCATTTATGAGATTTTAGTTCACTTACCTACGCAATAGTATCGTTGTTGTAACAATTTACCTTAATAATGCTAGGAATCACTCCAAGTTTGGCGATTATTTTATTGATCTGAATTGCTTCCTTTATTTCACAAAAAATGATACTTCATTTTCACTTATGAGACTGAATTATACTTTATCTTAATCATAGCATCAATAATAGTTCGTTATTTGAAACTTTTTTAATTTATTACACTATCATTAAGAGTGAAGATATGCCCTAATGAACCTTCTTCATCTTGATTAGACTAAAAGGTCATATCCAAATACCCCTAAACTTTTAGTTTAGCTCCTTCACGGATTAAGAAAACATCTTTACTTCTTTTCAAACATTTTAAAATCTTTTTCACAATTGCCCGATGACTATCACCAAGATTAGCATCAAATTTTCTGATAATACGAAGATCATAGAAGACTTCTGGTCTAGTATATGACATTGCATTAATCTAATAGTTGAAGCATATGGAATATAATCTATTTTATTTTTGTCTTCCTATGTCTTTAGACACATACTCTATGAGAGAAATCTCATACGATATAGTTAAGAATCATCTATTAGAATTCTCCATGCTAAAACTTTTTACCACTTCATCGATGTATGCAAAACCTACATGATCTATTTTTATACAACTTTATTATCAGAATGTTGGCTACTTTTCTCATATCCTTCATGGAGAGGTTTTTGGACAACTAAATTTTTATAGATTGGAGAATTAGTATATCATTTCAAATCAACATTATGTCATCCATATAGTACTAAGAATATGATTGCACTTCTACTAATCTTTTTATAGATATATAGTTTATCCACATTTTTGATAAAATCAAACTTTTTGATTATGTCTTCAAAAAGGATGCTCCAACTTCATGATGCTTTATGTTGGGATGTTGCTTTCTTGTAATTGATATTAGTTGCTTTTAATTTAGGTTCATCTCAGTCTAAATATACTATTATTAATGAGCCATATTTTTTTGTGGCTAAACTAACTCTAATACTAGGTTGATCAAATCAAGAACATAATATAGTTTTAATATACATTATAGAAAATATAGATTTCCTCTAACACTATAAATAACAGCATTATAAGTAAATTCAACGTGCATCAATATAACATCTCATTGTTTTGATCTTTTTCTAAAAATATTTTTATAAATTAAGATTTTGTTCACTACTTTATTATGATCATAAATTTATAGATGAGTTGTACCGTTCTAATTTAGGATTGAATCAAACATATTCTACAAGGTCCTCTAAAAACTAAATGATTAAATCATAAAATTTTATGGCATAAATAGCTAACTTATGTCATCTAAATTTAGGCTAAGAATGTACCATGTAAAGAATTAAATTTCGTGAGAAAGCAATTAGAAAGACTTAAACTTCGAAGTAGGGTTGGGTGTGAAACATTTCTCTTTTTACTTGTAAAACTAAGACAAATAGACTAGGTATTGGCCAAACGAGCATTTTGAATTTTAAGTTTACATCATAATACATCTTTAACCCTAACATTTCAAAGTACTCAATTTGACCCTAATATTTTCGAAACATTCACAACAAACTCCAAGTGGATGAAAATTTGATAGGGTTAAACATCCGTTAGTTAAATGCCACGTCAACATTGACAATTTATTATTTATTATTCAGAAAGTGGTAAATTGGGGCCTACTATATAAACTAAAAATCTACATATATAAAAGTGGGCTCCACTACCACTTGATAGTGGGGCCCACTTTTTGAATCTAAACCCCACTTTATGTCTCAGCTTGCTTGTTTTTAGTTGCAAAAACGAAGGAAACTCAAATCCAATGTTGGTGAACCTTTAAGTGCTTGATCCAAAAACTGTTTTATTTTTGAACCAAAAACTGTTCAAGCAATGCAGCTTTCGATTATGGCTTATCTCAACTGGTGACTTTGCTCTGTTACTCCATTTGACTACCTCCATCGTTTTATTTCCAAACTTCCTGCTCTCAACTTCAATCAGATCTTGTGAATAAATTCATTAACCCTAAAGAACTACAAGATACTAGTTTTGATCTTCACAATTTTAAAAGCATAACTAGTACCATTGTTCACCAAAGAATCACTTACTTCTACACTAGTTATTTCACTTTCATGAACATGCATGTTTTAACCTTCAATGGCTACAGTTTATTTCCCAAATGTCTACATTACAAGCCCAAAATGTTCATGATTCAAAATAATCTCTTTACAATTTTCTTTCGTGAGAAGCTCTGAACTCGATTCTAACCTATTGCAATTCCCACTTAAGCCAAAAACTTACAAGAACAAATTCCTAAGCATTGAAGGTCCTAAGAATTTATGTTCGCCCAAGTTAGGACATAAGCTTATAAGGGTTTAGGGTTTTAAGCAAAGTTATGAATTTCATAACAACTATATCGACTGATACCATCCAATATCAATATACCAATCAAAAAATAGTACAAAACCTAAATGTACCATACCAGATATAGGTACCAGTTAGTATATATGATCTTGCTTGCTTGGTACTAGTCGATACCACTAATCTCGATAAATATCATAATTGTTTTGTAAATATTAAAACTTAAAGAATTAAAAAATTAATCTCTACATCTATCGCTTCTCGTTGTCTTACATATACACAAACAACTGCCATTAAAACCAAATGCAAACAACACTTCTCTTTGTCTCACTGAGTCTAGACACTCTCAAGTCTCATCTCTGACCTATCATCATTGCTATATTGTCCATTGCTACTACTTCTTTGACACTGTTAGGTATCGTCTCTATCATGATTGCTACTCTGTACCGCTATTGGGCCTCGAGTGTTGCCTACTCCATCTTCTTCAGCTCTTCTACTTTGTGTGTAACAAGTTATCCCATACTCTCACAGTGAAGGTTGATGAATGACAATGGTGACATCTTTTTTTAAATGCTTATCTCTTAGTCTTAAGTGTGGCTTTTGGTTTCTGCATAAAGAATATAGAAGCTGATAGAATGTTGATATGGCTTGAGTTTGAATGCTTAATAATTAAATTGTTATGGGTGATGGGTCATTGAGAATTTGGTTGTGAAATTTGTGATTTTATCAATACAAATTTATAACTGAAATTAATAAAAATGTCAAAGTGTAAATTGTAAAGTGAGTTAATTAATTATATTCCTAATTTAATATGTAAGATTATTTGGTAATAGAATTTAGAGATAGATCAATTAAATTTTAATTTTGTGAATATTAACTATTAACACCCACACACACCCTAGAAGGATATATGGACGCCACTCAAAGCAGTACAAACAAACCAAAGCATATGAAATCTTCCCTAAAACATTTTAAGGCAAACATACATGATATTACATTGAACTTAATACAAACTTGTTTTAAATCCTGATCCAAATTGAGATATAGTTATTACAAACTTACAAACACATTCACATTTATACATCTCAGATACAAGCCAAAATCAAACTCAAAATTACATTATGATCCAAACAAATCTCAGACTCCTCTGATCATTGCGGTTGACTTGTGCCAGTCTTTACAAAAGTCTCTCAGAACCTACACGGGGCAAATCCACCGTGCTAAGCATATAGCTTAGTGAGTAATAACTAAACTATGCATAAATTGACAATTAATGATACTGAATCCAGTTATAGCATAAGCATTCATTAAAAGTTTATCTTAAAGAACAATTTAGACATCATGAATTTTCAAAACAGTTTGCATAGATAACAGAACTAAGTATCAGCAAAAGGCATAATCCCTTCAGATTAGAACAAAATTTTGTTTATATCAAAATCAAACATATTTTAAAATACAAAAACAGATGACTGCTAATCTATCAACAGAAGTGGGTAACGGGACTTATACAGGAGATACCATGATTGGTATCATAAAATAGGAGAGACTTGTTTCCCAATAACAGGAGACACTGAAGTGTCAATAACAAATTATTTGGTGTCAGTGACAGGAGACACCGAAGTATCACAGGAGCAGCTGCAGACCCTTCTAGGCATGCCTATTTACCCACAACCAGAACTCGACAACTTTAAAACAAAAGAAAGTCATTTCAAACACTTCATGTGCAAAGCAAGTAGTTAATCACATTCACATACAAGTAGCACTTCAAATGATATAAGCATGCATCACACGCCTCGGAGAATCATTGTTTGGAATTCAGAAAACAATCAGCATAAATCAAATTCAACAATCAGAAAAAAAAAAGTAAGGTGTGATCGTCTAAGATTACTCATAATTGTTCTTTTAAGCCTATTGCCTTGAAGTTTCAGCAATATCCAAAAGTGGTTGCGCTACTTTCTCTCCTATATACATTAAAACAATTTCACATTACTATATTGTTTATTCAATTGAGTAAGCACATATATAAATGTATCATGTATCATGCACGGACAATGACAAATTCTCGGGTATATTTTTGTAACAAATTGATGTACTCTAATAATGCCAAAATTCACACACTTATTCACTATTCACACACTCATTCATTATTTCAGCTTTTGTTGAAAGCGACCATTCGGGTCAACTTTGCATAATGAATAAGATCAAAAAAATGATATATTTTTGTAACACTTTCTTCTATACAATTGTTCCTCTGTGTCTTAAGTTTCTAATGATACCAAGATCATACAATTCGGTTTATTATTCAATGAGTTAAGCTCAAAATATCGTAGACGATGTACATTTGAAATTTTGGCTAAAGTATGATCGTGCGTTCAAGTTTTACAACCCATATCTCTTAATTCCAATATCCAAAAATTAAAAACTTTATACCAATTTAAAGCTAAGAGAATTTGGTGAAGACACCTTAGCCTAATTTGGCATACATCAAGGCCTAATTCGGCCTACATTAATACAGTTTATTTAATAAAAAACAGGACATGATTTCTTTCTCTTGTAGTGCTACAACCTAAGCCAAGATTCAATTTCATGCCACTTTTAAAACTTTTAGAGATAAAATTAAAATTTGACTTCTTCCAGAAAGTTGTAGATATATGTCTCAAGTTTAATAGGAATTAAGAATCAACTCATTTAGAAATCTACATATCAAAATATAATCAAAGTACCAAAGCATGTTCAATGAAAATTCTCCAGTTTATAACATTCCAGCACATTTCCTCACTTTCATCCAATCAATCTTTTTCAAATCAATTTAGATGGCTCTAACTTTTTATGGAGAGGAAAGGTAATGTCTTAGAGTGTACTGATTTAATTTTCAAGTCATTTGAAGGTTGGGAGCAATGATCAGAGTTTCGTACCGTACCGGCCAAAAATCGGTACCGGTACTAGTTCAAAGTTACCGGCTTTAAATTCCGGCCGGTACTGGCTGGAACCGAAAAATATCGGCGATTCCGGTAGTTATCCGATTTTCTAGGGACCTATTTGCAAAAACAAAAAATTTTACCCTAAAAATCTACCCACCCCCCGACGGCTCTACTCACCTAACCTAACTCCTCTCTTCTTCTCTCTTCTCGCCTTCTCTCCGTTCGTCTCCGCCGCCCTCGTCAGCCGGATCCGTGCCGTCCGTCTCTCTTCCGCCGGTCGCTGCCCCTCCCTGGTCTGGATCTGGACTCCGGTGGTCTTCTCGTCCGTCCTTCTGTCGACTCTTCGGCTCTTGGGTCTTGGCTCTTCTCCCTCGCCTCGTCGCCTCGTCGGTCCTCCACGCCAGCTTCAGTCGGTTCTCCCTCGCGTCGTCGGTCCTCCACCGTGAGCAGCAGCCTTCGCAGCCTTCTCCGTCGTCCTCCGACGTCAACCCAGCCGACCCGACATCGACCCAGATCTGTGAAGACCGAATGTATTGTTTTATTTTTCATGGATTTTTGACATTAA
>JAOTIZ010000002.1:19599237-19609744 GCA_027123425.1 Erythroxylum panamense | reverse complement strand
TTTCGCATGCTTGTCTACGCTTCAACTAGAGAGACACTGTTTATAGGAACTTACTAGGACATCTAACAAATCTAATTTTGAACAAAGCAAACAGTCATAAATAGCAAGCAATTCTGAGCAATGACTAATACTTTGGATAAAAGCGTAGTTTACGAATCTTTAAATAGCATCGAAAAATTTGGAGTTTTTGACGATAATGAGACGCAACCTCCTTCAGAAATATAATTTTTCTCTTAAATGTTATTTTAGGTTTTATATTGAACTCATATTTGTTTATTTTTAGTTCATTAATAATAATAAACATTGGTGTATTTTTAGAGGTTTAATAAAATATTTTATTTTTATTTATTCTTATAAAATTTTTATCTTATTTATTATTTTCCGGTTTGATAGCGGTTCATTACCGGTTGAACCTCTAAACCTTAAACCTTTCCTTGGACCGGTTTGAAGTCCGGTCCGGTTTTTAAAACATTGGGTATAACATTAAATGTTGCCCAGTCTTATTACTACCAACCTATGGTGGATATTATTGCCTTTTACGATTCAAGATACAAAGGTCATTCAATTTATGACTATAAAGGTCTATTTATGAATTAAATGGTTACTTGGATAAAAGAAGAATGACTTAGGCTATTTATGGGTGTTCAACCATGTGTGATGGTTAGATAAATAGAAGACATAAACCTATTATTAATTTTTTGGTTTATTCTACAAAGGGGACAAGTTTTTGAAGTCTATTGATATATTTGGCCTTGTTAGAATTGTTGATACTCTACTTTAGATATTTTATAAAGTTGTTAACAAAATTTGGCTTAAAAAATTATTCACTTTATTATTAACAATGATTCTGCTTACAAAACAACTGGAAAAAGATTGCAAAGTAAGTATAATTCTTTTTATTATACTCCTTATTCTGTACATTGTAGTGACCTAATGTTGAAAAATAATATATATATATATATATAATGCATATGTTCATTTTTTATGCATATGAAAAAGTTGTATAAAACGAAAGAAGCAAAGAAAGTCTTGTGGATAAATAGTAGCCAGCTTGAATTGTAATTAATTAGTAGCTAAAAATCCTAATTGGTTCGAATTGTAAAAATTTTGAATCGTCTAATTTTTCAATTTAATTTTTAAAATTTGGATTTGATTTATTTTGATAACTTTTATTGTTAAAATTCGATTAGTTTATTAATTAATCAATCAATTTTTATAAATTAATAAGTTTTTATAAAATATAATTAATTAATTTATTTTCTTTTAATAATATTTTTTAATTAAACTTTAAATTTTATCAAAATTTTAATCATATTTTAAATTCCTTACTGGATTAACTTCCAATTTAGTTTTTCAAACATTGATAATTATTATATTATTTTTAATGCAATATACATTTAGATAATGGAAATATAAATGATTAACATAAAAGTTTCCATACTTCTGAAATCATTATTAACTCGTTCCTTCTGATGAACTTATTCATGGATATGGGGTAAATAATTGGGACCAGACCGACTCGTTCTTACGTTTGGCTTGGTTCCCATATCCTGATATGACGAAATAATAACCAAACATCGTAATTTAGAAATAAAATCTCCATTTCCTTACAACAACAGAGTTGGCAATGGACCGCAGACAAGCCTATGGGCACATACCTTTCAAAGGTGTTTCGCAGAGTAATAGGAATGAGCCCAAGGGCAAGAATATGCATCCATGCATAGCTCTCTCTATACAAACAAAGTGTTAAGAGTTAAATAAGTAGGGTGCTCGTAAAACAGACTGATTGTATTCCTGGAATTATACATATGATGGATTTCTCGAACAAATAAAATTTCCAAACTGAGATCACTGTTAAAACCTGAGACAGATTACACTTCCAATACACTCGTAGATTACATCCAAGGCTGGGATAATACCCCCATCAGAGGTCTCGACAATAACAATCAATTTTATCGGCCTCCAGGACTTCTGTTCCATGATAAATAAGAAGGATCTCCAAGTCGCCTGAGATGACATAGCACGAGATACCAAGTTAGCACTCAAGAGATTGTCTCAAACTCAGCTATCTCAAATATACAATTGGATGATGAAAACAAATGGCAGGTAGAAGCTGCTCTGGATGAGCCAATTAAGATGAAATACATGTCCTACCCCCTTGCTCTCTCTCTCTCTCTCTCTCACACACACACACACGCACACACACACATATACATGCGAGCATGTGTGCCTGTGAGCACGCAAACATGCACACACCAAGGAAATGTGCACAGGTACCACTATATTGACCATTCTCCTACAGATAATATCCCCATAACACACAAAATTTTCAAACATGGCCAGAACATGCAATATTTCACAAAGACCAGGTTTGGTAACTCCTACATTAGAGGACCTGTATCTTTTTTAACACAATCCAACCTTCTATAAAGAAAGATCAGAAATGGAATAGGACAACAAAAACGTTGAGACATCAAGTTTCAAAAGTGAACTGTAAATTCCCCATCAAATCATAACTGTACGAGCAAAGGACTCATTCCGGTCTCAGATTGGTAAAACAAATTGAACCTTCAAGGCACCTACATATACGAACAGAAAAGTTACCTAGGCTTCACCAAATATATGACAGTGAAACAAACTGCCAAGAAGAAACACAACCCGCCTACAGTCAGGTAAGCAATGCCAAGGAAGTCGTTCTTTCCACCAAGCCAGCTTGTGGTTGAAAGTACAAGTTTCTTCTTGCCATTGAAACTGTAAGTATTGTAGTTATTCTCCAAGATCACATCTATGACATCATTTTCCCTGAGATCCTCCTCAATCTTTCCATACAACTTTCTAAAAGTAGGAAGTGCTGCCGTTCGCATCCAAACAATGAGGTCCTCTTGCTCACTCAGCTATTAAAGTAGAAAAATTGTTATTCAGTCAGATCCCAAATTTGCAGGAAGCACCTTTAAACAAGGACTTCCAACAAATGAACAAATTTTCAGCTGAAGTAGTATTGGATGATGTACAGAGTAAGCATTGAGGCAAAATATAGCAACTTTGGAACAGGCAATAAAAACAGTATGAGAAACCACACATAAAGCAATAGAACCCACATTCTATACTAATATCCCAGCTTTTTAACATCTACCTTTTGTCCAATAGTGTGACTCAATCTCTGTGCTCTTTGTAAATCCCATAAATAAAGCACATAAGCACAAATGCACCAAATAAAACTCAACATTCAAGAATAGAATTCTTCTGACAAATTTAGACATGAGAGGGAAGATCACATTTCATTTAGGTTATGAGGTACACAAGCTTATTACTTTTGCCAATTCAACATAGCCATAGAAAGGGATGGCATTTCTTCCTCTGTTTTTAGCATCTTGGGTCACAAAATTGATGTTCAGTTGATTCTATTAACAGATTCATATATATCATGATAGGCACATTAACTTTACTCATAAGCCAAATTGTCCTCTCCTCCTCACTAATAATCCCTCTTCTCACACCAAAAAATATATTCAAATTCAAGAAACCTATGATAGGAAGTTAATTTTTAAAGCAACAACCACACTGGATTTGACAGTTCAGCAAAGACACTCCCTAATAAGCTTGGGACTACCTCTAGCTACGCTCTTGTAAAACTCGTGTCACTCTTCCTCCAATCATAAGATTTGTCTCACAAATATAAAGTCAAGCGGTTGCTGTGTAAGCCTCCATTCATAGGCCAAAAGCAGAAGTAAGCTGAGTTACTATGAAAAAAAAGGGAGATGACATTAATCATGTTTGAGGACCCCAAAACTAACTTAGTATCAACAGAAAGCTATTTCATCTTCTAGGTGAATTTTTCTATTTTTTTACAACTTGGCAAAATGAATGAAAAAAAGAATGATTGCTAAGCAGAACCACAGCAATTTTAAAAAATAAGTTCTCAGACTTCTAAGTTAACATTCTTTTCATAGACGAGAAGAGGACATTGTGCCTGCATTTCAGTAATTCTGTTTAAGATTCCCACAGGTACTAAAACATCAGCTTTAACCAACTGAAATTTTTTTGCTTACACAGTGACATCCCTAGCACCAACAAACATGGGTAAATAAAAAACAACTCAAGAATTGATTTGCAACCAAACTGAAGTCTTTAAAGCACTGGCCAGACTTGCCTTTCTAGAAATAAGATATTCATATTAGAGAAATGATATACTCACAATTGCAGGGGTAATGGGATATTAAAAAGCAGTTAAAGGCTTACAGGTATTGATTCATTGAGCTTTCCACCACCAATGATACCTCCACTCTGAAAATTCTTTGGGAAGACATTTTTGCCAAACTTATGGTCCCTGTCACTCTTCCATGAGATATCTCTCTTATTGATACTTAATTGAGAGCTGTTGCGTGAAAAGCTGTACGTGTCATTAAAGAAACTCCAAGCTATTAGACCGCAGGGTACAATTGCGGTCCCATTCAATGTGTTTTCTGGTTCACAGCTGCTTGTCTCATTCTCACCGCTCAAACTTTTCAATTGCTCATCACTTCGGCTTTTCACATACCTGAATTATAGAAGTATCTTTAGTATATTAATCTACTAAAAATGATTATATTCCAAAGTATTGCCTCCATAGCACACAGTTAAATGTGATCAAATAAAATATCAAAATTCAGCCAGGAATAAACTACTTTTTTTCTTTTCTTACTTAAATATCCAGTAATCTCTTTGATTCTGAAAGTAAATACACTTCAAAAAACTAAAATTGTTACCTCACAAAGCACCTCAAAGAAGTGATTAGGAGTTCTCTATCATCCATAGATAAAATTACTGATCAGCATTTAAGTTGTCCATAATTAGCTCTCAATTGGAATTTTGACAGTAGATAAAAATCTAAAAGTGGTAAGTCTCACATATCACATGTCGCGTCTAATCATTCACAATCCAGGATAGTGTTTAAGTTCATTCCAGACATGAATATAATAAAGATTCCATTCAATATTTCATAACTTCTAGTCACAGCTTCTTAAAAGAATCCCACTAAATGGCATCTATGACAAAGATTAGCAACATACCTGCGATGGTTCTGGTAGAAGTTATCCAGCTGATAATACACATAAATAGGTTTATTCATATGCTTTGGAACCTACAAACAAACAAAAAGATGAGAAAATGGGATAGGATAAAAATAGGTCCATTCATAAAGTAAACTCAAAAATATAACGCTAATGTCTATACTTAGATATAAATACTATAGGAACATTATAGAACTGAAAATTGTTATTAGCAATATGCCAAAGCCACTTAAAGTGTTATAGAAAGTACAAAAAGTTATCTTTAAATATAGTAACTACAACAATGACAAGCAATGGAAAAGGTATGAGAAGCCTTACCGTCAACGTTCGACTACATGTCTTGTTTCCAGGGGTCTGAATATATCCAACCTTATTAGTTCTATTTGATGTAGGAATGCATTTGACATCATACCGCTCAACTATTTCAACTACCTGATGAAACCCAGAGATTCCATTCAAATAAAACACAAGTATGAACAAGAATAACAGGTAACCCCAGCCAAACTTACATCTCGAGAAGCAAACAGGGCAGCAACTCCAATTGGAATGAAGACAATGCTAACAAGCAAGAATGCTGAGATCACCTGTTCACACACCTCTGAGTTATTGATTGCCACTATGAAAAGTAAGATTGCTATAAGCACTTACAATAAATACAACGTACCCATTTAGGAGTGAGAATTGGTTTGCAAGCTGGAAGTTCTTGTTGCGTAAACTTCGAATCTGAAAGAAAACACAACCTGATTTCATTGAACTACAAAAGATTCAGACATATACCATAAGAAAATTTGGCCTAATTATCCAACAAAAAAAGGATTCCTATTTAATATCATCATTTAGCTCCCACTTAAAGTCACTGCTGACTGTGGCTTTCAACGAATAGCTTAAAATTAGCATATTCTTTCTATTTTTCTTGTTATTATCCTTTTCTTTTACCTTATCACTAACTCGTAAAAGGAATCTCGCTTAAGAGTCGGTAATTAGCCGCTACTCTAACAAGCCAAATTCAGAGTTGCTACCAATAAATCTCAAATTAACACAATTACACCTCTCTCCAAAAACAGTGCTTCCCAGTACACCCTTGCTGAAGTAGTTGAATCAAAAAGAACGAGAACAGAACATATGAGAAATGTAATGAAAAACAAATAATTTCAAGCATCAGCGTACATGCGAGCCTAAAATATGGAGAATTACCAACTAAAAGGATCAAGGGAAAAGAAGTAAAGGCACAACAGAAACCCTGTCAATGAAACTAAGCAATAACTGATGAAAACAAATATATCTTCAATTCTCAACGATTAACCCCAGAAGAGACCCAAAAGATACGGAAATGTAATTTCCCAACACTAAACCAGAAAGTTCCAACAAGGAAAACGAATCAAAGATAACAAATTTTCCACTTAAAAGAAAAACACCATAAGCAATCAAAAGCGGGTATTGATAAATTTGAGGTGGGGGGGAAGAAAAAAAAAGTGAAACTCACATTTGGGTCGCTTGGAATTCCTTCGAGGAGCAGCAGAATCAGCCGATCCGTTACCATTACCAGGTGTGCTTAAAGGGGGCGTAGTATTATTCATCAGATGAATTGAAAAGAGAAGACCCTAAAAAATGAAAAAGAAACCAGAACAGAAAGAGATAGACAAGCTATCGATGACGGAGAACACGAAGCAACAAACGGGTTTGAGAAAAGACCAAGGGAGAGGTAGGCGTATACAACAACTAATAATATGAATAAAAAACAAGGAGGAGGAAGAAGTAGGAAGGGTGCTTGATGTTGTCCTGTTTTGACTTTGAAACAGCTCCTTTTCCTTACCTCTCTAGATCTAAGCGGCTTACGGACCCAGTCCTTGTCACTCTAATGGCACAAAGGTAGAGAAAAATCAGCGAAGCGAGTGAGAAAGACCCCAATGAAGAAATTTCAGAAGAGCCGGTCAACTTCGGGCACGCAGACACGTTTTCATCAAAATAAAGTGGGATGGATCATGGAGGAGCTTAGACTTGTCCGTCCTACATTACATTTACAATCCTTAAACATGGTGTTTCTCATTAAATAGCATGTTTTAGTATTTAAATTGTATTAAAATGAGTTTTAAGTACCCTCTTCATGGTAAACAATATTTTATTTACATAGAGACTTTTGCTTTTCTGTGTAATTTCAAATTTTATACAATACACAAAAGATATATTTTAATTATTCTTTTTTTGCTGTTTTTCTCTTTTCCTTAAACTCTACTCTTCTTCTCCTCTTACTTTGTTTCAATTTTCTTATATATTTATATAATCCTTAACATTATTTCAAATTACCATAAGCTTTTCATTATTCTATTTAATTCATTCCTATAAGTTAAGTTTCAAGTATAATCTATTTTCTATCAATCTTAAACTAAAATTTTAGATTACGTAATTATTGAGATATAATTTTAATATTTAAATTTTTTATTTGAATTGATTCAAATAATATATGTTGAAGCTTAAAATACATAAATTAAAAGGGAGAGAAATGAATTGTATATTTTGTTATTAAATAAAACTCATTATTAATAATTACGAGTTAAAAATAAATTAAAATTATAACCAATAAAACTCAAGATATGCAACTTTAATATGGGTTTTATGTAATTTAAAGCTAAATCTAGAAGCCTGATGAAAGATACTAAATGTTTAGAGATTGTGGTTAATATTTTTTAAAGATTTTTCATGATTTTAATTTCTTATTTTTAGAACTATCCATTTAATTCCATATTTATTTATTGGGTTATATCTTCAAGCCACTTTTCAAGAGAATTCATTCTATTGAAAAGTATACGATTGATTTATGTAATTAGCATATTTAGATCTTTCTAATTGAAAACTCACACAGATTACCTTACCTAATTTTGTTCATGCAATTTTTTTTTTTTGGAGAATGGGAAGAGATTATATTAATCTATACACAAAAATTTACAAAAGTAATTAGTAATTAGTAAAAACATATTGAAGGCATTCTTTTGGGAATTTTTTGGAAAACAAACGTTCCACTATTTTAGTTATTAAATATGGTTTGTGTGTTATAACTCTAACCTCTTTTAAGCTTATTCTTGAGTAAGTAAACGAAACAAAGGGGTTCATTCCCTATTATAACTAGGTATAATTAAATGAAGTCTATGAGATGGAGTGGAGTGAAGGTACCAGAGAATGCGATTAACAATTGACCGGTGGATGTTAGTAGGACAGTGCAAGAATTGAGAAACTTTATTAACATAAAATTATGTTTGGTCTAATATGACAAAGATATTAAAAAGTTCCACAAAAAGTATAGATTCTGTGACGTTTGACCAGTAAAACGTCGCAGAAAACTCTCACCTTTCTTGACGTTTTTTAAACATCAGGAAATGTGAGAGTTTTTGGCGACGTTGAGTTCAGACGACGCAGAATCTATGAAGTAATTGAGACGTTTTATTATTGAAACGTGGCCAAATAAATCTCACGACGTCTTTATGAAGTAAACGTCGTAGAAGTGTTGGTAAAAAAATTAAAACTCAGTCGTTTATCATTTGAGTTTCAAAGTATTCTTCATTCTCGCACGCCTCCGGCCTCCCATACGTACTCCTCTGTGCACTCTCTCGTCTACCAATATATAATATTAATAATAATAATAATAACTCATATATAATTTCAAAATTATAAAACATCATAATAATTTTATTTACATAATAATAATAATTATAATTATAATTATAATATATTATTATTATTATTATTATTATTTCTATTATTATTATTATTATTATCATCATCATCATCATCATATAAAAGGATAATAATAATAATGGCCAATATATAATATTATTAATAATAATAATAACCCATATATAATTTCAAAATTATAACACATCATAATAATTTTATTTACATAATAATAATAATAATAATAATAATATTAAATATTATTATTATTATTATTATTATTAAAGAGTACTTTTGGAAGTAAAATTATAAAACAGAAATAATAATCAAACTAAATGAAATATCCAAAAGGAATTTTTAAATAATAATAATAATAATAATAATAATAATAATAATAATAATAATAATAATGACCAATATATAATATTATTAATACTAATAATAACCCATATATAATTTCAAAATTATAACACATTAGAATAATTTTATTTACATAATAAGTTATAAGAATAATAGTAAAAGGAATTGGCAGCCTCGCGAGGGCGAGGGCAGGTGCCAAGAATATGGCTAGTCTCGCGAGAGGTTGACCATTTTCAGACAGCCTGTTAATCTCCCGCCCTCCAAGTAATTCAAGTTATTTGTTTACAATTAATGTGGGCAAAAATGTTGCTTATTGAGTTTTTGTCTTTTGTTTAATTAACGCGCGTTAATTTCCACTTTTTTCCTTCTCTGCCTTCTTCCCACCTAGCGCCGCTCCTTCTTCCTCCACTAAGAAGCCCAACGTTTCGAGATTAAGAAGTGGAGCGCTCCATACACCATACACCGTGTACCCTAAAGCCCTCTCTGTAGTGTCTATCCTTCTCATCTTCTATCTATCCTGTCATACAAACTAGGGTTCTTCATTTTGAAGGCTAGCATTTTCCTTCTTCCGTAAAACAATTCCATTCCCATCCCTTGCATCTTCGCTCGACTAATAACCCTCTATTTCTAGCTCTGTTTGGGATGGAGAAGAAAAAGTTAATGACGTGTTTTGTATTTCCTATACTGATCTTATGCGGTGTTATAGTGCAGGTTAGATCTGACGCATCAAATCATCATTACAAAGTAGCCGATGATGTTCCTCTTTATGCCAACAAGGTCGGGCCATTTCATAATCCCAGGTTTGTGTTCTTCAATCTCTGGTCTTTGATTTATCAAGTTTATCGATTTGAGTTTTGATTTAGTTTGTTGATTGAACTAAATTTGGATGTGTGAGGATTCTCAAGGTTGGGGTTTCGAATCCGATAGTTTATGAAATTGGGATGGAAATGAGAGTATGGAGGTGGATTTGAGCTCACTGGGGGTTTGGATCTGTTGTATTGGTTGCATTAATTTACTTTTCGTAGTTTTTTAGATTTTTTTGGGGAATGCGATATATTTCTATTATTGCAATGCACTAACGTTTTTTCTTATAGGTCCCAGGAAAGAAAAGAAGGAAGCTCTTGGTGAAGTGTTAACGTTTTTTCTCACAACTGAAATGGTTTGTTCCTCTCAACTATGACATGCTTTCTAATAAAGCTTTGGTTTCAATGTTATCATGTTATCATGGTTAGAAGAATAGAGATTCCATCAGAAATTGAGCTTACATAATATTGTGTAGCATGAATTTGAGGTTTTACTTTAAAGGTTTATATTTGTTGAATCTTTCACTTACATTTGGATTTGTTAGAAAACTTGTTATTTCTTTAACTTGTTAACACTTGGAATTGTTGAAACTAGACTGAAGGTTATATCTGACTTTTATTGTTGCAGGC
>JAOTIZ010000002.1:19549161-19573196 GCA_027123425.1 Erythroxylum panamense | reverse complement strand
GGCAAAATCCAATAGTTCTAACTTCAAATTTACGCCTTTGTAGAATTTTGTCGATCCTATAAGCATATAAATTCAAGATGAACGAAGATATCTATAATTTTGAGGTAACAATTAGTTGTTAGCACCTTAAAATCAACAGTTCCAACTTCAAATTTAATATTTTATCAATAAAGTTTCAGATCCTATTTTATTGTTCCATAAGATTTTGCTAATTATTTGAGCAATTAAAGTTGAGTGTGTTTCTACAAATTTTGAGCTTCCGTTTTCAAGTATTGATTGTTAAGATTGGTATGTTCTAATCAGGTTAGGATATAATTAGAGGCATTTAAAAGACCAATGATTGGAGTTTGGAGGCTGTAAGTTGGGCGAGATGGAATCCTCTGTCTAATATTACCCTGTTTTATTCTGTTTTATAGAATCTCAGTCATTTATTTCGTGGGACTCACATGAAATTTATATAAATAAATAACTGAAATTTATTAGACAGAATAAAATAGGACAATATTAAACAGAGAATCTGGACTCAAGTTTGGCAGTCCTGCTCCAAACAACAATAGTTTTTAAATCGGAGTTTTTGAGATGCAAAAAGTTTGGAACAGACAAAGTACAACTCAACGGCCTTCAAAACGGATGTACTTAGCCCTGGGTTCTCCAATATCGTCCACGTGTCCAGTCCAAGTCCCACACCGCTCAAGAGTGTTTACATCTTTGCTCATTCAACACAACACTTCAGACTTGAGTCATCAAAACCTTATTACTTAACTAATCACTTCACGACAAATGAGAATAGCGATCATCACCGGCACGGGACGCATGGCATCCGCAATTCATAGGTTAATCTTCTGCTCTTCTTCCTCCCACAGACTCGCCTCCCTCACTGCCATCTCTTCTCTTCACCTCTGTCGCCTCGTACGTCCCTTGCGTTGCCTTTGATTGCTTATATATGTGCTATATGTGATTGTGTGATTCCTGCTTATTTTGATGAACTGGACATACCCTTGGACTTTTTATAGATGAGTACGAATACTCAGAGTGTTGCTTCTCAGCTGAGAAGTTCCGGTCTATTACGGACTCAAGGTCTCATTGGTGGCAAATGGGTTAATGCTTTTGACTCCACCACCATTCAGGTTCTTTTGCTTTCCTCACTTGTATATGTGATTGCCCACTAAGCGTGTCAAGTTGTTGATATTGTCTTGATTGTTTTCCTGTTTTTGATTCTGTTCTCTGTAGTTGTTTACAAATTGCAGGGACACAGACAAATTGGCTTATTTCTTCTGTTTCTATGATTGTTCATTCAGAGATTGAAAAAGACAAGGCACCATGTTCCCATTTTTTATTTTATGTGTTCTGTTTCCAAAGACCTTGAACTCGACATGCAAACTTTGTTCCGCTAGGTCCACTATTATTTGTTTTGTTCCATGTTTGTAGTTCATGTGATGACAGGTCAACGATCCAGCTAGTGGTGAAATTATTGCAGAAGTTCCATGCATGGGTGCCAATGAAACAAATCAAGCAATATCTTCAGCATATGATGCCTTTCATTGTATGAATCTTTATACTGATTAAATCCCATGAGTATTCCGATTTCATATAAACATTTGTATATGGATATCTGTGTGTGCATAAATAAACAAACACAGAGGTGCTGCATTTAGATATTTTTGTGTCATTAAAACTATAATGTGACAATTTGAAAGCTTTTAGGATGAATAATAAAACAGCCCTGCTTGTTCCTTTTCTGTTTTTTTTTGTTCTTTACGTTTCAATCTCTTGCTCATAACTGACATACACAACTTTCCATGCGTAGACTGGAGCAAACTCACGGCTATGGAGAGAAGCCAACGTCTAAGAAGATGGTAAATGATTACCATATGCTTTTTGAATCATTTACTTCTGGAATGCTTTCAAATGATCAAGCGCCTGAAACTAAAGTATAACTTGTTTACATTTATTTCAAGGTATGACCTTCTGATTGCCCACAAAGAGGAGCTTGGACAACTGATAACCTTAGAGCAAGGGAAACCTTTGAAAGAGGCATTGGGTGAGGTATTCATTTTAAAGTTCAAACTGTCTATGATATTTTAAAACAAAGGCTTTGTGGTTATTTTTCTTATATGCTAGTCACTGAATGCAAAATGTCATGCTGAGACTCCAATAATAGGTCAATTATGGAGCCAGTTTTATTGAGTTCTTTGCTGAGGAAGCTAAACGTGTTTATGGCGACATAATTCCACCAACTCTTGGCGATCGTCGGTTACTTGTTCTAAAGCAGGTGTTGCCTTTGAACTTTCATTCTTGAGGATCACTTACTTGTATATACAAATTTAGTAGTTCTTTGTAATATTTGGACAACATCTAATAGGTTAGGAAATATTTCTTTTTTATCAAGGTCCATTCACAATTTTGTATCTTTCCATAACGTAGATGAATATTTTAATTTGATGTGATCTAAAGTGACACGAGGAGGAGGGTGGATTAATGGGCAGTATTGATGGAAAAGGAACTGTGTATAAAATTTAGAAGGATTGAATAATAGTAAGTGAAAAAAATGAATAACAGGAGATTAGGATCAATACAAGTGGGTGATTGGACTTGTAGAACTTGTATAAAATTCATTTACATAAAACTTTTGGTTAGGATATTTCCACTTTAAGACAACCTTGTCCAAGTAATGTCCTATAAGTGTTCTCAATAATATACCTGTTTATAACTTTCCTTTTGGAGTTGCTAGAACTTGATACCAGTTACTATTCTGTGATTGATATACACATCTGTGATGATAAGTATATAAGCTTTTTGCAGCCTGTTGGTGTTGTTGGAGCAATTACACCCTGGAACTTTCCTTTGGCGATGATTACACGAAAGGTATGTTTGATGGCTTCAAGAATATTCCGAAAAGAAAAGGAAAAAAAACAACAGAAGAATGCACCACTTTTCCGTGGTCTGACTATATTAAGCTTGTGTGATGCCTATATGGTTTCAAACTTTTCCTTTTATCCACAGGTTGGTCCTGCACTTGCCTCTGGCTGTACAGTGGTTGTGAAACCCTCTGAACTTACTCCCCTTACAGCTTTAGCAGCAGCTGAGCTAGCCCTTCAAGCTGGGATTCCACCGGTAACTGTCTTCTAAAATTTTAATGTAAATATGGATACTGCAATAAAATCTCCATGCAGAATCCAATGTAAGAAATTGGAACCTTAGGATGAATTAGGGCCAATAGCTTCTCACCTAATGAAGGATAAAAGAAATGAATTTCCTTATGCTTTTATGATAATAGTCATCAAATTTGTCTAAATTTCTGATGCCTTAATGAGGCCTTTTATAAAGCAATTGCTCTTTAGGTCATCATTGCTTGGTGAATGTTTTTGTGGCCTTGTGTCTGGAACATTAGTGAATGATGTGGTTTGTCAAGTGATGAGGTTCTTACTGCTCTGAATTGCATCATGTTGGAGGAGGGTGCTAACTTTCTTTTTAATCTGTGCTTTTACATACATTTGATAACATGCAAATAACCTATTCCTAATTTAAAAACCATTCTAATATTGTATTTCATTTTATTTGTTTCTAAGAATTTTGATCTCTATGTTGTAGGGTGCTCTGAATGTGGTTATGGGAAATGCTTCTGAAATCGGCGGTGCTTTACTTACGAGTACAAAGGTTTTTTTCTGCTTGGATTACTGGAAATGCAATGATTTAGGCTTTAAGAGCTTACTTGTTGGCTGATTCAGGTGAAAAAAATAACATTCACTGGCTCAACAGCTGTTGGAAAAAAGTTAATGGCAGGAGCAGCCGAGACTGTAAAGAGGGTATGGGCAGTAAATACTAGGGATTCTTTTTGGAGGTTTTAGAAACCTTCCAGGACTCATTGTCTTTTCCCCTGATATGTTTAGCTCTCTCTGGAACTTGGTGGGAATGCACCCTGCATAGTATTTGATGATGCAGACCTGGAGGTGGCAGTAAAAGGAGCTGTAAGTTAGACTGGATTTATAATTGCTGTTAACACTAAGTATGTTGTGTTCTCCTGAACTGTTTCCATTAGGAAGTAAACTTAAGTTACATAGCTTCCTACTGTGTCGACAGTTTATAAAACTTTTCTCCAGCAGCTAATAGATCACTTTCAGTTATTATCATGGAGTCAGCTATTTGTTTGAAATTATTGTTAGTACTACCTCTAAGTGCTGATATCTTGTATAACTAATATTTTCTTTTACTAGGTAGTAGTGCTTACTTTTCTGCTGGTTATTAAAAAAAAAAAACTAGTTGGTTTATAGGCATTATCATTATCCTGGTGCTATTCTTAACTCAGTCAATCAAATTATTGCAGCTTGCAGCGAAGTTCCGTAACAGTGGTCAAACATGTGTTTGTGCTAATAGAGTAATTGTGCAAGAAGGTACATGTGGAGTTATTTCCAAATATAGGGTTGTAATTGTGGTTTTTTTGTATGCTGTCATTCATATATTATTCATTCATGAGCCTTACCTATTAATTTAAACCTTTGGGTGGATTGATATTTGACATGATATTAGAACCTTGACACCAAAGACATTACAATTCAAACAACATGAAACACTTTATTGTTGGAACTTGTTGAATTTGTCCCCAACAGAAACATGTGAAGCATGGACTGTTGACCCTTCCTTGGTTTTAAACATTTGCAAGTTCTTTTCACATCAGTTATTTTCATTTGAGATGTCATATTATACTTTTACATGGCCCATTCCTATTCCTCACTTTGCATTTTTCATTTAATAAAATCGTTGGAGTTGCAATATAAGATGCTTGGTTCTTGAATTCAGTCATGCTATGTTTCAAATCATAGTTACTTGTTTATACTTATCTTTTAAGCTTGCTGCTATCTCAGGATGTATCACACTTTTTTGTGTAGGTATATATGACAAGTTTGCTGATGCATTTTCCAAAGCTGTTCAGAATATGCAAGTTGGGAATGGCTTTAGTGAAGGTGTGGTACAGGTAATGCTTGCTTTTGTTATCTTAGTAATTTATTGTTGTGGGTCAGTTTCATGCAATGCAAATGTTGTGTTATCTTAGTAATTTATCATTGTGAGTCAGTTTGATGCAATGCAAATGTTGTGTATTTGTAGTGTCGGCTGCAAATCATGTGATTCTGTATGGCATGCATCTGTTCTTTTTCCATTTAACCAGGAGTTGCTGAAAGCAATTATCACAAGAAACGAAGCCAGTCTAGCACTTGCAGCATATTTTATTTAAAAGTTCATTGTACTGAGAGTTGAGTAATTGCTGAGCAATCTTTATGCACCTTAATGTTTGTTGTTAAGCTAAAGTAATGGCAGAAGTTCATGGGTCATTTACCTCTTCTGTTGTCATGGGATAGAAAATAGGAGTAACTTTTACATGTTGCGTACTTTGATGAGTTAAAAGTTATCCTTCATTTATGTGTTTTGGTCATTTGGTAAGAAGCAGCATTTCTAGTATTTACCCCTATTTGTACGCTAAGATGAAGCAAGTTTAGCATTGTTCCTTGAGGATTTACCATCTACGAGGTAGAAGAGGGGATGCTAAATGCCATTTTTCCGGTAACAGAACTGTATGTCATTTTCTTTCGTTCCATACCAAACTTGTGCATTGAGATATGACAATATTGGAATTGTTTCTCATCCTTAATTCTTCCCTTTTCCCATTCAACCGATGTTACCTTGCATTGCAATGATGATTCTAATCACAAATTCATTTGACTAATCATCTTCTTGTATTTCACATGCCTTCTTTTGATAAGTGATTTGATCTTTAAGATTAATTCTTACTTCCAGGGGCCTTTGATCAACGAAGCTGCAGTACAAAAGGTGAATATTTTTTCACTTTGTGCAGTTTTCATAATATTAAATTGTGATAATTGACCATTTGGGTGACTTCTTCTATTGTTTTAATCCGTTCTTTAAATTCTTTTACAGGTTGAAAAGCTTGTTAACGATGCGATATCAAAGGTCTGTCTTGTTTGCTCCATCTATCTGTATAGTCCATTATCATTTTATTTACATGCGATTTCTCATTTGAACCTGTTGCCTTGGATCTTTTATTTGATATATATACTTCTAATTTATTCAAACTACACGTGAAGGGAGCAAAACTCCTTCTTGGTGGGAAAAGACACAGCCTCGGAATGACTTTCTATGAGCCCACTGTACTTAGTGGTGTGAAGAGTGAGATGCTTATATCAAGGTAAAAATGGAAAATGTTATAGTCATTATATGAAATAAGCTATGTAAATGTTATAGTCATTATATGAAATAAGCTATGTAATCAAAATTGCCTGGAATGTCCTCTCCAATCAGTTAAAAGGATTGTAATTGCTTCTGTCAATCAGTTAAAAGCACACACGCACTATTAGGTTTCTCTGACCATTGCTCATGTGAAACTGAAACAAATTCTCCCATTCACACTGCAATGTAACAAAGTCTTGAGATAGACTAGATGTCTAAAACTTCTTTGACAGTGGACTTATTGTAGAGACCTTTTGAGTATATGGATCATCTTTCTTACTTCTATCACATGATTCTTTCACTTCAAAATTATCACATGATGGAATTCTATCCTTATCCTTATTGCTTAACAGCAAGATTTTCTGACTGGTTTTGATTAGATAGTAAACTGGTATTCCATAACTTCGCCTGCAATATGAATGGAAAATTTGTAGCATTGAACCATCAGTGAATTCTCTGAATTACAACCTTGTGGGCAAAGTTGGAAGAAGGTCATGGAAAATGTAGAGCTTTCAACTATGAGCATCAAATTCTCTAAATTACAACCTTGTGAGCAAAGCTGTTAGAAAGGGAGGGGATTGACGTGTGTACTGTGGTTTTCATATTGGTAGTTTGGTCCTTTGTATAATCACACCAATTTAGCGCACTAGTTAGATGGTGTGAATGGGAGTAACTCTTCATCCATAATGGCGTGGTATTAACTACTCTCTGGATTCTTTTCTCTATCAATTTATTTTTAGTTATATATACTTTTCTAAACTCTGTTTCAATTATCTCTGTCAGCTCTACTTATCTATGGTTCTATCCAATCCTTTTGAATGCATAGTTAAGCATAATTTTCTCATTCTGGTTTGTTGAGTGAAATTTTGGTCCATTTATGCTAGTGTAGAAAAACATCTACAAGTATTATATCATCCTGAAAGAATTCTGTTCTGCTTTATTTCAGAGAGGAGGTATTTGGACCTGTGGCACCTATAATGCGTTTCAAAACTGAGGAGGAAGCCATTCAAATGGCTAATGACACTAATGCAGGTTGTTTTTATCTATCCCTGCTTCTTTTCCCATGTTAGCGAAAAGTTGAATATTGTCATCTTTTCATGGTACATTTGTTTGATCTTCGCAGGTTTTTCCTCTATTTTGTATATGTATTGTTGATTGAGATGATTATATCAGATTCCCAATGAGAAGCTACATGATTTCTGTAGGCATTGCAAGTGGATTCACAACTTTTTGCACCATGTAATTTTATCTTATATTGACTGTATGATGTCACAGGATTAGCTGCTTATATTTTCACAAACAGTGTTCAACGTTCATGGCGTGTCTCGGAAGCTCTTGAATATGGACTTGTTGGTGTCAATGAAGGAATCATATCAACTGAGGTCAGGATTATTTTGCGCATAGCAAACAGAACAACTTTAATTTTTACCATTTTTCTAAATTGTATAGATTCTTATGTTTTGATTTGTAGCATTTACCAAACAGAGCACTTGTTTTGCTCCAATACAGGTGGCTCCATTTGGAGGAGTTAAACAGTCTGGCCTTGGACGGGAAGGTTCCAAGTATGGGATGGATGAATATCTGGAGGTACTGATATATGTAGTTTAGTAAAGTGATTCTCCCCTCCTCTCTCTCTCTCTCTCTCTCTCTCTCTCTCTCTCGCATACATACATGTGCAAAATCACACGTGCTCATGCATTGGTTGGTCGAGTTATTTACTTTTGTTCACTGATTGGTGCATTGTCTAATGCAATATGTTTGCATGTTGTTCCAGATGAAATACGTCTGCTTAGGAGATATGAATAGGAAATGAGACCCAGGTACCTCTTAATATACTTCTGATCTTATAATGCTAGAATCTGTGAGTTGATTTATTTGACTGTGGTGACTAATTACAGTATATATGTGCAGTTTGATAGGCAGTCAGTGATTTTAAGGTCGGAGTCTTTAGTCTCAAAATATGGATATCTATGACAGAAGCTGAATCTCAACTGGATCTTTTGCTTTCTTCTGGCTGGTACTAAGTTTAAACCTGAATCTTTGTCTGCCAAGCATGAATAATGCTTTATGCACGTTGTATGTTGCATTTTGTTTCTTTTTTCTTCTTTTGCTTTTATGGTATCTTGTTCTGAATTTTTTTTTAATAAAATGTTGGTTTTCTGTTTAACGTTCTTCCTCAATGCTCTCTCATAGAAGCAAGACAAGAGGTTCATTCTTGAAAAACTTTGTTAATGGGTTATTGAGAATGACAATCATATAAGTTAATCCGTACAATAATCTACACCCGGAGGTGATAGTGAGTTATTAGTAAACATCAAATTGAAGCTCGTGATGGTATTAATACTAGTAACGAAATATGGGTGGTGTTATATCTTGAATAAATGGGGGTGCTGGTCATGGAGAGAAGCAAGTAGTGACATAATCGTAATTGGAAAATAACGGATAGAGGCGATTATGGGGGTGGTTTGAATCTGCCAAATGGCAACACTTCTTGCTATTGTTCCTGCCACGGAGGTGTTTTGAGGCTAGACAAATGCCTCCAAATCCTTAGTGTCTCAATTAAATTTTCGGCAAAATTCTACCAATCAATTTATGTGCACTTCACCTAATCAATTCATCAAACATCTTGTAGGCGCTCCTTTGAAACATTTTGTCAAACAAGTGCTGTTAAGACCTTCGGTCTCACTCTTGGCTTAGCTAACTTTATTTGAAAGGTTAACAATGTTTGAATAAGGTCTGTAACATTCACAAACACAAATACAACCAAATCTAGACAAGTGAATGTGTAATAAGTCTTATTTTACAGTGTGCGTGCTCGGTTTACTTGAAAGAATGGTAATAAGAATTGTTACGAGTGCTTGGTTTATTCGGAAGAATAGTAATAAGAATTGTAATGAATATAGTAAGGACTAAAAATATACATGACTTTTATTCTTCAGTATATTTAGAACATAAGCTATTGCCTTTAAAATAAATGTCTTCTCTTCGTAAGTATTATAATTAAGATGAAGAGTATTGAATTATGTGGGGTTCCATCAACTCCTTACACTAAAGGAAAGGTCTGTGACAAGATCTTGACCTTTGTAAATACATTTCACCGTCGCCTCTCCCATTGGTTATTAGCACATTCCAAAGCTAAATGGATATATTATTCTAATTAACGAGAATTGAAGACTGGACAGCCCAAACAGTTTTGGGGTATAAAGTTAATTTGGTGTTGATTGATTCTGATCGTCAAATTGATTTAAACATGAAAAATTGAGGGGAAAAAAAAAGAGTTACGTCAATTTGATCTCATCAAGCCACAGGTCAAGGGCATTTTCTACCCTTTTTTTTATAATTAAATATGTAAAATAATATTTTTTAAAATTAAGTTCAAGTTTAGATTATCAGGTTTCGGGCTTATCTTAGTCTAGTTCTTATAAGCAAAATGTTGTTTTATTTTAAAAAAATTGGACTTTAGACCTGTTAGATTTGATTTAACTTATAAGTCGGATCATTAAAAATACTTGAATCTAAACCAACGAGTCAACTCGTTGTCATCTATAATTATCAGGTTAGGGACATGATGTTAACGTTTTAAAATATCCTAAGAACAATTAAAAGTGGCAGCACAGATTTCAATTATTCACTTCTAATGCTTTTAATTAAGATCTACCTTAGTTAATTACTTCATCTGTCGATCATCTCATACCATTTAACTTACTGACACATGACATCTATATCCATCAATGAATTTAAGTAGATTTTTTTGTCTAAAAATTAGTCATTTTGGTGGTCTCACCTTTTGATGTATAACATGAACAATTTATATCCACATATTTCCTTCGTATAAAACTTTCCCAAGCTTTGAATTTGACATATACGGCAGTAAAGGTGTGTAATAATATTCCGTTTTCAACCCAAGTCCGATCTCTGTATACTCAAATTTCGTATAATAGAACAAGAACAAATTGGTAGAATGATGTATCTCTAATGTTTATAATAATTATCACATCCCATGCTCAAGTCAAAATATTAGTATATACTTCAATAATCTGATGTAGACTAACTCAACATAAGGGTACCTACTCTATTATAAGTCTGACTAATTTGCCCTGATTAATAAAATGGGATCTACCCCATTCTAATGCTGGCTAAGAGAACTCGATCAATCATTATTGCACACATATATATATATGCACAATCATTGCCTTTTTAAGGTCTTATATCATATAGTCAACAATATTCATTCATTCACACATCATTTATGAATATGAGTCACCAAATATAAAAAATATATTCACAATTTATTACATAGTCATAATTGTTTATAGACATTCAAAATCACAATTCATATGTCTATTTGCCATTATATATTAAAAATAATCCAAAACACATGGATGCCTCAAATTTGTCGTTATCATTTTGACAAAAAACTTAATTTTGTTAAACACCTCAAATTGGGCTCTCCAACAATGTAGTCGAAAATGAAAATTAAAATATTCAAATACTTAATTAACATCCAATAAATAGGAATTGTAAAAATTGCTCAACTTAGCTCGATGTAGTTCGGTCTGATCTAAAGTCAACAAAGCTCACGCTAAATAGGCATTAGGTTGAGTTTGAATGTTTTTTTAATTTCAAACTTCAGTAAAGGCTCAAACTTTATCCAAAGCTCAAAATTATCAAGTAAAACAACATTGTTTTGCTGATTGGGTATTAGGTTGAGTTCGAATTTTTTTAAATTCTGAGCTTCTCGAACTTTAGTTGTTTAGCTTAGTCCGACTCAAAGCTCAAAATTTTCAAGTAAAACATCATCGTTTTAAACAAATCGATGTTATTTTTTAATTTTAATATATATTTAATCAGGCTTGACCCAGATTTGATTGAACTTCAAGCCTTTAAAATTTGATTAGACTCGTACTTAGACATGGGGCCTCAAACCTGATTAGGTTTTGAGCTAAGGTTGGGCTGGAACTCAGAATTTTGAGATGGCTTAAACTTGGCTTAGCTCATTGTCAAACCTATCAATAAATCATTTAATATATGCAAACCAAAAATTATAAGTTTATAGAGTCCCAATTAACACATCCTGCCAATTTTATACAAAAAGTATTTGTGAATTCTTTTCTATTACAAAATTCTATTGTTATCAAATTGAATCTCTCTTACAATCATCAAAATCTAGTTTGATACCCTTTCTTTTGTAATTGAATTCACCCCTCTACCTCTTATGTACACTTTCCCTTGTTTCCTTATTTTTCCTAAAATAAACATTGGCTAGTTAGAAGGTATGGGACTGGCTAGCTGATATAAAATGTAGGTGCCTTTTAAAAAGTTTTAAAAAATGGTTTTAATTTTCTATATCATCTTGAACCGCTTCAATTTGATACTTCTATAAAAATTACTATAAAAATAATGAATCATATTTGGTGATCATGACACAAAATGAATTTATAAGTTTTTTCCCCAAAAATTTTCCTATTTGAGCTTAACATGAGCTTTTTACGTCTTCATATGAATTGTATGTAATTCTTTTAAAATTTCATAATCTTTTTAATTATCTTAGTATAATATGTTTACCTAAATCATTCCTAAAATATCGAATAATTTTGAATGATGACTTCAAATTAAACTAACATATTGTTTAATTAAATTTTTTTAAATATTAGCGGCACCTTTTATGTATTCGATATCAATTTTTAACTTAAATAAATATTAAAGTATTAAATTTCATAAAATTATAAACATCAATAACTCAAAATTTTGAGATCTAAAAAAAAAGGAATCACATATTAATGAAGATTACAAAATAAACCATACCATGGGAATGCTCATACAAATTACAACTTGGGGTTTTGGGCCAATTGTCTATGTTCATGAACCCTAGACGCAGCCAGCAGGAACCTGTAGTGAGATACATATCATTGAAAAAAAAATAAGAGAAAAGCAGGTAAAGTATTCAAAATAGTACGCAGAGAAGGGTCCCGCAAATTCACCTTCAAGGAGAATATATTCATTTTGGGAGAATATATTCAGTTTAAAGATGCTTGAAAACCAAGCTAAGATTGCCCTAAAAACTAAGCCAATTCCCCCACTTTTGCATTAGATTTATGGACGGGCTTCAAGCATAATGAACCAAAAGTTAAATCCCAACTTTGCTTGATTAGATGATAAAGGCGACACTGCTATCTAGCTATAGTACTCCAAAGAGGAATCTCAACATCTAAATGGAATTGCCACCTTTTCTCGCTTCTGGATAGATTGAGAAAATTGTAAAGACAAAGAAGAAGAAGAAGAAAAAGAAGAAGAAGAAGCTATTAGATTATATATCGTATACGAAGGATGCAGGGGTGAGGCTTACGACCACCTATATTTTTTGGTCTGATATAGTCTCAGTCAGTTTCCACTTGGCTTCCACGCAGCATAGATTGATTTGCGCAGCTAATAAAGAGGGATGTGTTCATTATCCAAACCTGCTCTGAGTCGACATACGAAACAAGACCTTCTGTTTAATTTTATGGTGTCTTATTGTTTCCAGTGAATCTCAGCTATTTATTTCTCCGGAACTTGTATTTATTTGTGCGAGACCTACGCAGGACCCACATAAATAAATGACTGAGATTCACTAGACACAATAAGACACCATAAAACTAGACAGAGGATCATACGTACCACCATACATACTTTCAATAATATGATTTGGAATGGGATCTTTACCAGTCAAGCTAATGTATAGGTATAATGACTAAATACGACTACAAAATTTGTTTGGAAATTTTAATTTCTTTTCAGTCATATCATATGATATAAATTTAGATGAAATTGCACGAGTTTCACATTTAATAATACAATTCCAAATTCTAACACACTAATGTAAAGTTTTTTTATATATTCTATTTAAATTGAATAATTAGGACTGAAATATCACAATGTTATAGCCG
Organism: Erythroxylum panamense; assembly: GCA_027123425.1. Taxonomy (NCBI): domain Eukaryota; kingdom Viridiplantae; phylum Streptophyta; class Magnoliopsida; order Malpighiales; family Erythroxylaceae; genus Erythroxylum; species Erythroxylum panamense. The sequence continues at coordinate 19,560,030 of JAOTIZ010000002.1, read as the reverse complement.
ATTGAAATTAATACAACTCTTGGGGAGTTTGATTTCTTGAGAACAGAATCTTCCTTTGATTGTGAGGGAAGAAAGCATTTATTCCCATGTGGATTTGGTTTACTGACATGTATTTTCCTTCTTTAAATTTATATATTCAGGAATTGACTACCCTTTGCATGGTCTTTGCTGAGTGAGAGAGAGAACTGCGCATGCTTTATTTATTGTTCTTACTCATCTTCTTTGCTCCCTTTTAACCATGAGTAGGACCATATATTTGGCAATTTGTTGTCTTTGACCCTAGTCTACTTGAAGAGTTCTTTGGTCTGATTTGTTTTTTTAATGGAAGCTAAAATGCATGGTCTGCAGGAACAATCTTCTATTCCACAAAAGTGAATCTATAGTACATAACGTTTCACATACAAGAAGTTTGAGTCCCACCAACTAAGCTTTAGAAAGAGAAGAGGTCCCCTCATTCATACTCAAACCCAACTTAGCTTTTTGCATTGATGTTCACGTCCTCTCATATTACTTATCACAGGCAGCAAGAAAGTTAGTTCTAAACGATGTATATACTTTTTTATGTTTTTTTTTTGGTTTAGATAGGACATATAGAATCAAGTTTTAAACTGTACTTTGCAGCCATATTGCAGTTTTGATAACTGATTGTATCCAGGTTAAACTGTACAATGACTAACTTTCTTCGTTAGTCGTCTAACCTCATTTATGTAATTACATGTTAAATTGGTGTTGCTTTGCTTGCAACTGATCATAGATGTTGTAGTTAGTTCTTCGATATGTTGAAATCAGAATATTTTTGATAGCCACTGATATAATCAACGTTAATCACAATCCTTGTAGTCATAGATTACCAATCAAGATATAATGATGAACCAAGCACGTCCACAATGTATAGATGGAATCTAGCTAATCTCATAGTGTTATTATGAAAACCTTTTCGTTGGAGATGACATATAGTAAAGCATCTGTGTTCGTGTGTGTGTTGTGGGGAGATGGTCATTTATAGCAAATAGGTTTAATGGGTCATAAACTCATAATAATAAGCTAAAAAGTTTATCGTACCACGAAAGCAGAAGACACCATAGCCGGTGGCCCATGCTCATAATTGTACCCTAGAGATCTCAGCTTATCTCTCTGAAAGAGCGATATACATATGGTTCAGCAAAAAGAATTGGAAAAGTGAAACCGCACACTGACCACCATGATTGCCTGAGTTGAGGGGTCCCATTCTCGTGTATGTATTATCATCTTAAGACCCAAAAAGCTTCACATGGTAGACTAATATATACGACCCCTACACAAAAGATGCACTCTCTACTCTTCTTTTGGTGGTCTCAAAAGATACGCAATACTCATCCCTAACATTATACTCAGGTCAGTAATTTACCCTACACCATTAAAGGTTCTCTATTTCAATTCTCTAGATGAAAATGTAAGACAGACATACGTACATGGACGATTACATAAGCTAATATACTTGGAGAGTAAACTTAGCGTATGTCACTATAATGGTAGACTTATATACTTAAAGGAGAGAAAGAAAAGCGAGAGAAATGAGAGGTATCTTTTAGCAAAGTAAGAGCCGCATATTAGAAGAAGAATATGTGCGTTTCTACATATTACTTTCAATTCAACGTCTTATTTTTTATTTATAGGGTTTCTTTTGTGTAAGGGTTAAAACTGTGGTTGTCCCACCCTTCCTGGCCTCTTCTTCAAAAACGCACCCTATTCTTCTTCTTTTGCATATAGCATTTGTTCTTGAATCTCTTTGTTTTTCTCAGCTGAGTCTCTTTGAGAGAGAAAGAAAGAATGTTCCATGCCAAGAAACCCTCAACTATGAATTCCCATGATAGGTCCATGTGTGTTCAGGGTGACTCGGGTCTCGTTCTTACCACAGACCCTAAGCCTCGTCTGCGTTGGACTGTTGAACTCCATGAGCGCTTCGTCGATGCTGTTACCCAACTTGGAGGACCTGATAGTACATAATCTTTCTCCCTACTTCTCCCTCTCTTACTTCGTCACACATCTTCAAGACTTGTAATATTGCTTTGGTTCTATAATTAATTTCTTAATTGTCTATGTTCTGATCTAAATCTTCAGAGGCCACTCCAAAGACTATCATGAGGGTTATGGGTGTGAAGGGTCTTACCCTTTACCACCTCAAAAGCCATCTTCAGGTTTGAATACAACTTTATTTCATTCTTCTTTGGCTTTTCTTATGACACTTTGTGACAATTTCGATGTAAGGGATCGGCTTGATTTCATTCTCCCTCTCTCTTTTTAACTTCATCTTTTATTTCGGTACATTTAATACTGTTCTTATTCTACTTTACTAGAAATTCAGACTTGGAAAGCAGCCTCACAAGGAAAACGATCACCTTAAGGATGGTAAGAGAGACGACTCATTCATCGACAACTTATCTTCTTTTATGACAAGTTTTATGTTGTGCACTTCATGATATTTAGCTGTTTACCATGCATTACAATTCATCCGTCGCTTGTTACCGATTATTTTATGTAAACCATGGACAGCACCGTTGGACCTACAAAGAAATGTTCCATCTTCATCTGGGATGATGGCCCGAAGCATGAACGAGTATGTATTCGCTTCCTTCTTCTTCTTTTTTTTTTTTTCCCTTCAAACCAAACAAGTAGGTCAATTCACTCTTGAGGCCTTCAAATTCTCCTTCTTTTGTTATCAAAATTTCTTATTCTTGGAAAATCATCTACAGATTTAACATATCACCTAACTTTATCTTTTTAGTTCTTCTTTTGGGGGGTGGGAATTCCGGATTTTCTTTGGGATATATGTGGGCAACTCTATATGACTATAACTCACACATGGTTGATTAGGATGCAAATGGAGGTGCAGAGAAGACTGCATGAACAATTAGAGGTAAGCAATTAAGACTCTCGTATTGGTTGCATGTCTAGCTGCATGCAATATCATTAAGGGATGAAAATTTGTCGCTCTTTTGCAGACAATTTACGTGTGGCTTATTCGGTGTAAAATTACAGGTCCAGAGACACCTTCAGCTGAGAATTGAGGCTCAAGGGAAGTACATGCAAATCATGTTGGAGAAAGCATGTCAAACTTTTGCAGGTGAAAACATGGCTTCTGGAGGCTACAAGGGAATTGGAAATCAGGGAGTTTCTGACATGGGAACTATAAAAGATTTTGGTTCATTAAATTTTCCACCATTTCAAGACCTTAACATCTATGGGGGAGACCAACTTGATCTTCAACACAGCATGGAGAGGCCATCTCTTGATGGTTTCAATTTGTCCAACAACGAGAACCTTTGCTTAGGAGGAAAGAAAAGGTCTAGTCCATACGGTGATAGTGGTAAGACCCCTTTGATTTGGTCTGACGATCTCCGACTGCAAGAGTTGGGATCGGCACCGAGATGTCTCGGACCACAAGAGGATCCTTTCAAAGGTGACCATATTCAGATTGCACCACCATCAATGGACAGAGGCCCTAATTTGGATTCAATATCAGACATTTATGAGACTAAGCCAGTCCTCCAAGGAAGCGAAACAATGAATGACAAGAAATATGAAGCATCACCAAAGCTTGAAAGACCATCACCAAGAAGAGCACCACTTCCAAGTGAAAGAATGAGTCCTATGATCAATTCTGGTGCAATGTCACAAGGCAGAAACTCAACATTCGGGTGAAAAATGACCTATTCCCTATATAGATGCAAGTGACATGATGTTTATTGAGATCTAAGGTTTTGTCCTCGATCGAGAATTCGCAATTGATTACCGTCCGTACTGTAGGGTTTCTAATCCATGACGCTAAAAGTGCCATGCATGGCAAATGATTGTTACTATTTAATCAACTGGTATACATCTGTACTTATTTTTTTCTCTCCTTGACGTTCGTATGCCTATATGCATGTATAGATTAAGTCTTTATATGTGCATGTTGCCATGCATGTTTCTAGCGCAAACAGTGCAAAAGCTATAGTAATTAATCTAACCCATTATTAGTCCTTTGCTTGTTGTCCATTTTGAATAAAGTTCACAAGAGTATTAATAATGTTCAAGAAAGTCTCGTATTGTATAAGGTTATCGGCTAGTGATTAGTTTAAGGTCTTATATTAGCATAAACCATTGCAGCATGCTTAATATAATTTTATCTTTTGCTGAAATAAATTGATTAGCTTGTGCGACCCGATTGTCAATTTGCCATCAAATATTGGTGGCAATATGTGCATGTTTCATTCATCTTTCAAACAAGATTGCATTATCGTTTTATGTATTTTTTTTTTCTCAGTACAAAACTCCTTTTTGGAGCAATCAAAGCAGAAGTAGGACCTAGAAATTGTTAAGAATATGAGTAGCACTTAGAGACACAGACTTATTACCACAAGCACAGACAAAACAAATTGAAGTTCAATCAAAATATACCTGCATTGAATCATACAATTAAGTTAAGAAGGAAGAAGTATATATAAATTCATATTTTAATGTCTAAAAATAAAATTTTAATCCCGAGTGCCAAACTGACTTTTTTTGCACGAATGGTTTGTATGCATGCAAAGCATTATCTCTGTAGTACGTAGTTTTTGCAGGGGAACAACTTTATTGATAAACTTAGAAGCGCCAAGTCTGGTCAATTGTGGGTCATCTGTTATTTCTAATTCAGAAAACCCTTTCTACTTTTGAGTTTGTTGTTCCCAGTTAGTTAGGCCTATCATTACGGACAAATGCATTGGAAAAATAAACTTAAAAGAGGAAAAGAGAAACTGAGAACAAATTGAAGAAAGACTATAATCCCCATCGAAGAATAAGAACTTTTTAGGGTTTCGGAGACATGAATAAAGCTGAATGAAGAATCTGAAATTGCTAATGGAGAGTGCATCCATATATGATAGCCTATTAATGAGATTTTTATAACATCCAAATGGGTTTTGGGGTAACTAATAATTTTCTCAAATATGCTTAAATTTGGCATGAATCACCACATTTATACATCCATGTAAAGATTGGGATAAGGCTACTCTTGAAAGTAGCAATAAAGATAATAACATGATGAAGTGTGCCTCTTGCGGGCTATGGATTTTATGGAGATCAGTTGCATCTTGCATGCATATAGGAGAGAGTGACAGAAACTCTTCTTTTCTTTGGATGTGGAATAATTTCCTTTGGCCAAGGGAAAGAGAAGCCGACAGAGAGTATCTATCTTTCATGCACGTCCCTTTTTCTTCTTTACTATACCGTATATAAGTTCCTACAGGATCAAACCAATAGCTGACAACTGTAGACTAGAAGGCTGCATCAGAAGTTGGCCACTCGTCCACATTAAAACTTGTATGAATACGTATCAAGCAATATAAACCATGCTTACGTTACTAATATTTCATATCTCTCGAAGAGGACTGTGGCTAGCATGTGTATAACTCATCGTGAGAAGTTGGTCTCACTTTGGTTTAGTAAGGAAAAAGGTGATATCATCCATGCTGTACCTACTTACCTTTATTGGTTGCAGAGAAAAAATTTGGTCACTGACAAGTTGTCGAGAAAGAGAAAGAGGAAAAGCTAATAAAGCCTAAAGCAGGGGAAGAACAGCGGCAACGCACTCTCATGAGTTCACATATCGAGGAAGCTTCCATCTTTTTGTCCACAAAGTTGTGGGGTATTCTGCTAATACCTCGCCGATTAATGTGTTCTGCATTAACTAACGTTGTAAACAACTAACCAGCGTTTCTCGAAGTTTTTTTTTTTTGGTATATGTGTGTGTGTGTGTATTTTGAAAATTGAAATGTAGGTTTTAAAGCAAGATCATGTCTATGCCTATAAATCAAACCCTAATCCCACCACTTGCTTGTGCAATGGGTGATTAGACTCAAGGCCCCTTTTCGCAGGGTTGCTAAAATCATTAAACACTAATTAGCAATTAATCCGAAACACAGGCCACTTTGGATTCGCATCTGCTTCTGCTTTTGGTAACTTTTTCTTTCTGCTTTCAAGTTTTTGCTAACAAAAGTACAGTCCTAGAAGCTTCTTTTGCTCCCCTGAGAATCCAAGTTTGCCTACTCATCAGGCAAAATTTGTGTTCCTGTTCAACTTATTAGTACACTCACACCGGAAATAGGGTTAGTAGCTGCCATTGTATATCATGTTGACATGCCACCATGGTGGGAGAGTATAACCACCAGATGTGGACATGCCTATACATTATGTGCACAAATTGAGAATTCTAATTTTCTCGACATTTTATTCTTCTACTCTTTATAACTATTCATTTCCACAATTTCTTAAATCGAGCTAAATATGTGATTTGTATTTCATTTGTCCTTAAATGTGCAATTAAAGGATCAGTTATGGCTTCAACCGTAGCTATTAACGACACAATCAATGCCTTTGTAATTCTGGTCAAATTAAAACTTGTAATTAAAATTGTGAACAGCTTACCAAATTTTATATCAATTTTAATATCAGTAACGATTTATACCAAATTATTTTTAGATAACTTTTTAAAATTATAAAATAGTATATCAATTTATATAAATTTAATTTCTAATTATAGGATTTACCTTTTATAAAATACAATTCGTGTGAATCTCTTTTAGTAACATTAACATTAACAACAGCTTCAATAATTAAATTATAATAATTAAAATTTTGTTACTATATAGTTGATATAAAATACTCAAATAATATTTATTTATTTAATAATAAAACTCTACTATACAATTAAAATATAAAAAGAAATTCACTTCATATGTTATAATATTATGAATAAATTAAAATATTTATTTGAAATAATAACTATTTTTTAAAATATAAATTTTCAATTTAACCCTTCAGGCTTCTTGATTTACAATTTTGATTTGATATTTTTTGGTACTTCAATGTATTGATTACAATCGGCCAATACAACTCGAAATTCTCTAATATATTCTAGTACAATAATTTCGTATAATACAATCATTACCAACCAATATAGTATGAAATTCATTACCATGTTTTTAAGACCGAGTTCCATAACTTCCAAGAAGGTGAAATTTTTTTTTACAAGATGCCTTTGTTTGACCAATAATTTTCTTACTATTTTTGTTATTTTATCATTTATGCTCTATCTTAGAGTTTTACATCACCAACAATTGGTAAAGTTTAGGTATTTTCACATTACTCATAAAATCAAAATTTAAAATGGAGAAAATTAAAATTGTAGAAACTTGAGTAAGATTTTAAGTTAGAGGACTTTAAATTATATTCATTTGAGTAATTAGTATTAAGAACCACAATTAAGTTATTTTACTTTAATTGTCATCTTTATTGATGTCCATAAATTAGACATGAATATTGATGCCATAATAATTACTTTCTTTTTATATTTTTAACCATTCAATAAAATCAAATTCTTTGTAAATTATGTCATACATTTTCATTGTTAAGCCACATTTTTGTGAATTATCTGTTTTCTTTTCTTTAAAATATTATTTAGAACTTATAGTATGCTTTTCTTTTAAAATATATATTAACAATTAAGTTTTAAACAAAATGATAATAATAAAATAATAGCACCAAAGCTAAATGTTATTTAGCACATAACACACTTTAACATTAACAATATCTTTTCTTTCTTTTTAAAATAATAAAATAATTTAGAATAGAAGTATCTTTCAAAATTAAAAATGCATTAATGATAATAAGTCAATAATGGACTGTACATAAGAAGGATATTACTAAACAAAAAATAGAAAATAATTGCACCATCAAAACTAAAACTCTTAAAAATAGAAAGTTATGTCCTTAATGGTGAGACTATGTCTTAAAGACTTTTCAAAAAAATGAAAACAAAAAAAAAAGAATATGTCTAAACGATCAAAAGGTGTTTACGCTTAGTTTCATCAAATTTTGAAAATTTGAACGTACCAATTTTTATCCATAAGAATTTTGCCATATCTAAATAATTTTTGTATTGATTTGGATAATAACACTCTCTTCGTAATTTTATAAACCTTATACTTACACCACCTTCCATTTTGGGCGTGTAAACTTTACTTTACTTTGACTTGAACTTTTAAGGTGTTTATCTACCACTTTTCAAAAGGCAGTTCTTTATCTTCCTCTCCAAAGTCTTCACTATGGGCATATGTATCAAGGGGCGAATGCTCTTAAAGACATGCAAAAAATTTGTCATTAGACTAATTAGTTGAAGTCTAATTGCATAAGTGATATACTTATTATCCCATTTATCCAATTTTATATCAATCAATTGTACTAAGATAAGAAAATCTCTTTTGGTTAGTCTTGTCAGGGATAAGGGTATCCCTCAGTATTTTATTCCAACATTCCTTTCATAAACCAAGTATGTTGAATCATATTCATTATAGTTTATGGATAACCACTAGAAACATATGAAGCTCTTGTTAGGATTGATTATCAATCCTAAACCAACTTAAAATCCTTCAGAGCTTTAATAAAAGATAAGACTGAAGCCTTATTTGCTTTATTAACAAGAAACCAGTTATCTACAAAAGATAAGCTAGAAAGATTCATTCTTTTGCATTTAGAGTGATACTTAAACTCATTACAACTATCTAATATTCATGAAAATTAAAATTAATAAAATCTCTATATAAATCGTAAATAAACAAGAAGAAATAAGTCACCTTGTAAAGAGCATTTTTTCTTTTAGAGATAACAGTAGATTCAACATCAATTAAAATCGTAAGGTTAAATTCTTAGAACCCCATGTGGTTTATCACATTAATCTTCATTTTTAAAAACTATAAAATATCACTCTTGTGGTTTAGTTAATTTATTATTTGTTCCTTTATAGTCTATTTGTCGTTAAAAGCCCTATTTCTACATGCGAAAACAACATTGCATCAATTTTTGGGAGCCTATATGGAACATTCTTACTATGTAGAAATGGATAACCCACACAATCCTTGGCTTCATGCATCATCATTTTTCATAACCTACACAATGCCACATGAAGCCAAAATAATGTCTGGTTTTATCATCTTCTAAATAGAGATAGACACTCTTTGAAATATAGTTAGGTTTCTTTTTAGTTGATTGGGAAGCAAAGGGGAAAATAATTTTAAATCTTCTTTCCGGGAATAGAGCGCTGATATTAGGAAATAGCAAGACTTATTTCAATTCTTAGTACCATCTCATTTAAGTAACTTTCATTTCTTTTTTGTTTATTTCTAGCATAATGCATTGCTAGGTTATAGAAGTGATTAGTAAATATATATAAGGCACAATTGCGATAAAAATTATATGTATTGTAATGCTGTTATGTCTTTGTTTCAGTGATGCTAATATTAAATGATTAACTCTATACATCCTCTCTTTCTTTGTGCACCATTCCTAGTTATGTCCTCTTTATTTTTATATGCTTATATTGTGAGCAGTTGTCATATTTTCTCTTCTTCTGGCTTATAGCAAGTATATAGTTCCTTCTTTATGAGATTAGAGCTTACATCATTGATATGCATTTAAAGCACTATTTATTCATTAGTGAAGTAGATTGGAATTGGTTTAGTGGTGGTTTTTTTTAAGAATCATACATGTTTATTTATGTGCTCTTCCTGGCAGGTACTTAAATGGCATGATCTTGTAGAAAAGCAGTAACATAATTTTACATGCATGTACCTATAAGAACAAAGGCTACTTAACATACTGCTTCTAAACCAGTTTTTATTTATGGTAAATTACAACTCATTCGCATTTTAACTCTGTCAGGTAATTTCTAAGAGACACATAATACCTTGGAATTTGCCCACCGTATAAAGTATATTAAAATTCAAGTTCTATAGGATAAGGATCTATTTTTTTTCCTTTGTCATATGGATTTCTAGAACAAAATTTATAAAATGTGAACATTTTTTGACTTACAAATTATTTATGATAAATCACTTATCAAGAAGTATCAATATGAAATATGCTGTTTGAAGGAAAAAATAGAGCAACTAAAGAGAGGAATTGTCGCAACTCCTCAAGTGAAATAGATTATGGTAAATGACACTGTCCTCTTAAAATAAGAGGTACACTTGAAAATTATTCTTCTTTAGATCAAACATTGGAATTTGAACTCCATATTCATTATTAGTGCAATCTTACTTTTCATCCAAAAATTATTTTTAAATCTTAGTTATTTCTCCCTATCATCATTTGTAACATTATTACTTATCTCATAATGTAGACTCCGAAGATACACTGAGCCCATCTATTGTGGTAGGTTGAATTTTACTTCTTAGGTATAAATCCATCATATTCTCACTTAAGTATTTGAAGTATTTGAAAAGAAAAAGCATAAATCTTTTGCTTACTGGATGTCTTATATGAAGCATACTATAGTTCCTCTTTTTTCAAAAATTGTAGCATTAAATTCAAGGTAATATTGGGGGATCACATATTTAGTGCATTTATGTGAAATAAGTTATAAGATTATTTGTTATGGATTAACTTTTTTCCTTAACCTAGGAAATTGACTCAACAAAGAGTTTCACCAATTCCTTTTGGAAAAACAGAAAAATGATGTGGTTATTAAATATTGTGTTTGTTTGTTAACAAATTCTCCACTAGCTATTTTGTTCAATTGTTTGCTTACTTAGGTTGTTTTTCCATATGGTGGGCTTTTAATCATCGAAGCCTAATAAAGTGTGTTGATCATATTACTTGAAAGACATTTTATACTCCACGTAATAAACACATTTGTGACCTACTGCATTTTACTTTAAAAATATTTTGCTTCTTTTTGTTTCCTTAAGGAATTATAATAATGTTAATTTACAATATCTATAACTCTATATAGCTACTGGTTCTGCCTGGTTTTGGCTGAACGGTGCGTTTCTATTGAAGTCCATCGTCTTCTTCCTTCTGTGATAAGCCTGA
>JAOTIZ010000002.1:19510643-19523299 GCA_027123425.1 Erythroxylum panamense | reverse complement strand
ATGAAATTTGCCTTTCTTTATTTATTCATAAAGTTTGTACACAACTTTGTACAAAACGCGCTAAAGGCGATTGCCTTTAGAGCACTACTCTAACAAATTGGAGTTGCAATGCCCAAAAGAGGGCAGCAAAACGCATGCCACAAAACACCCACCCGAGGAATAAGCCCATGAGGCTAAGTAGAGTCATGTCTCGTAGACACAAACCAAAAACCGCAATCCAAAGAACAGCATCGTATCATAACCACAGAAGATTTCAGTACAGACAACCAAAACAACTCCCAGGTGCTCAGCACCACCGGAAAAAGGTACACAAAAATTAGCAAATGCCCTCGCCGTTAGTAATGCTGCCATATTGGTTGGTTCCTAATGCATCCAGACTCAAAAGAGGGTACATGCAATAGGAACCAAGAAAGAAAAGTAAAAGCCCAGAATTCCAGAACCCATCGGCCTCTCACCCTGAAAAGGATTAGGAAGAAGCAAAGCCAAGATACTACAAAAGAAACACAAGACGACACCATGATCACAAGACGACATCGCATCGCTCCGTAGGCACCAAGAGAAGGACCTGGTTAGAATACTCCATCCACACAGCCAAAAACCGACGTCATATCACCACCGATAGGGACAGCAACAAGAGAGATAGGGGAGAATCCCAGAAGAAAATTAGGGTCGTCTACCCAAATACAGCACCCAGTAAAGAAAGAACAGATTTCCACCAGAATGTATCCAAAATATGCAGACAAAAGGAATCAAGGAGAGTAACCCGTAGTAAACCAGAAACCTAACAACCCAATCCCGGCAATCAAACCCCTGCTCACCCAACATCAACGGTGTCAGAATAGCAACCAGCCAGCATACAGCCTGATCCGCCATTCGGCTATTTACTGAGTTGAACAAATGTACCAGGCCAAGACATATCACCAAACGAACCAACAGAACTGCCTAGCCAAGGGACCTGCAACACACAGCACATTAAAAGGGGACACAGGTCATCACCACACTTCATATGGAGCAGCCGGGACGGTTGCCAGCCAAGGACTCCATAAAACATCGCGTCCTGTCATTAGCAATCAAATAAAAAGATGTCCACCCTAGAGAAAAGGACTCAAGAAATCTGAACAGGACGGGTCTCTATAAATAACTACTAAAATAAAACGACACTGTCACCGTGTCCCCACAGGAAAATCATATAGGCAAAAACTGCGACCTCCATACCCACATTCCGGTTTCCAGCAACCCAACTACCCCAACCAAACAGCATTCCGAGATTGCCATCATGTCTTGAAACCAAAGCTCCATCCATGATCACAGCATTCCGAGATTGCCAAATAAGATACACCGTGCAGAGAAAAGCTAATCAAATTGCTTTACATCTCATTAACGCTCCCTTTGCCTCAGCACGAATCCATTTTATAGCACGTAAGAGGGACTCCATTTCACGTTGAAGACCCAACCAACTCCGAATATCCAACCACACCCCTTTAGTGAAATCACATGAAAAATACAAATGATCAACCGTTTCTGCTATCCCCTGAGTACAAAGACCACAGGTCCAGTCAATATCAATAAACAAGAGATGATCCTTAGTTGGCAGACGCTTACACAAACCCAACCAGGCAATAAATGAATATTTTGGAGGAATATACCGTCGCCAGATAAACGACATCCAAGGACGAGGAGGAGTGGTAGACCTTAATACATTATATACTTTCCCGGAAGATAATCTACCATTGTGGCAAAGCTTACGTAATTCAGATTCAATTGTTGATCTACCGCCTAGCTTATCCAACAGACCATCCCGAATGAGAGCAAGCCGTTTCATGAGCATTGAGTCTCGAGGATGAGGTACCCAATCCCAAATCGAACACCCACGGAGGTAAATTGCATGAATCCATTTAACCCACAATGAATTGACTTCTTCATGAAAATTCCAAAGAACCTTCGCCAGCAACGCCGCGTTCCAGACTTTATAGTTTTTCAAGCCAACCCCCCCTTCCGCTTTTGGCAGACATACCTGCTCCCAGGCCACCCGAAAATGTTTACCCCCCCAGAGAAAAAGGCGACAAAGGGAAATGATTTTATCCATAACTACGACGGGGATAGAAAATGATTGGAGCCAATAAGTTAGGAGGCCTTGAACTACAGAATTCAGAATCTCGGCTCTCCCCGCAGGATAACGAATGGCCATTACACAAAGTCAAACAAGCTTCTACAGAATCAAGGAGACCAACGTACTACAATACTGAAATTTTAATAGGAGCTAAAGGAACCCCTAAATACCTCCGTAAGCTGTAAAATAGATTTACGCTCCAGACCCCAAACTCCTCCAAGAAAAATGTTCGACTTATGAGGATTGACCATTAACCCTGCTACACGGTTCAGAGCATTTAAGCTGGATAGTAAAATACCAACAGAGGGAAGATCTCCCCTGGAAAATAACATAACATCATCAGCAAAGGCCAAGTGGGTGATGCGCAATGGCTAATATTTGGGATGAAAATTAAATTCCGTATTTGATGTGCTGAGTTTGAGCTCTCTAGAGAAATATTCCAGACATAAAACAAACAACAGCGGCGACATCGGGTCTCCCTGGCGCAAACCCCTACGGCCAGGAAAAAAACCATGCAGGTTACCATTAATAGAAACTGAAAATGAAGTTGTGGTAATACACTCCTTGATCCAATCAACAAACCGAGAAGGGAAACCCAACCCACTCAACAGATCTGACAAAAATTGCCAAGAAATTCTATCATAAGCTTTAGACAAATCAACTTTAAGCAGACATCGTGGGGAAATCCTCTTACGACTGTAACCCCGTACGAGTTCCTGGGCAAGATAAATATTATCTTGAATGTTGCGGCCCGGGATAAATGCAGATTGAGCTAAGTCCATAAGACTTCCAACCACCCCTTTCAAGCGCTTAGTAATGATCTTCGAGATTACCTTGTATGTAATATTCATACAAGTAATGGGACGAAAATCAGTAACTTTCGGAGGGAGGCGAGTCTTAGGAATAAGGGTAAGGATCGAATGGTTGGTTTGGCGTAGAAGTCGACCATTGTCAAAAAATTCCTGAACAGCCGCAATAAGAGATTCACCAACCAAATCCCATTGTTGTTTAAAAAATGCAGCAGTAAAGCCATCCGGACCCGGAGCTTTGTCGTTACCAATATCAAACAAGGCATTTTTAATGTCCTGAGCTGAGATCGGTGCAAGTAATCTGGCACCTTGCTTCGAAGTTAACAAAGGACCATTATTCACCACACGTGGATCAAGAGGTTCACAAGGAACCGACATACCAAGAAGCCCCTGAAAATACTGTACAAGTTCCGAAACAACCTCCCCCATCGACGTAGTAGAGGAACCATCGGGTTTAATCAAATAGGAGATCTCATTAAAGGATTGCGTTTGCGTACAATGGAGTGGAAATAGCGAGTACTACGGTCCGCCTCCATCAGATGAACACCTTTAGCTTTCTGCTGAAAAAACATTCTTTCAGCCTCTAGTAGAAAAGCAGCATGATGACGCTTAGCATTCAGCTCTCGGTTCAGTGAGGTATCATCAGGCTGAGAGAGGGATAGCTGATAAGCTGTCTGAAAGGCAGCTTGCGCCTCCTGGGCCCGTTGCGATATATGACCATAGGCAGTATGATTCAGCTGTTTTAAAGGACGCTTCAAAGCCTTCAGTTTAGAAACCAAAGTAAACTGGGCAGATCCACACACAGGAATAGCCCAAGAAGAACGTGCAATGTCTTGGAACAAGGGATGCTGAAGCCAAAGATTGAAAAACTTAAACGGACGGTTACCACTAGAAAGTTGGCGCTCAGAGTCAACAATAACCGGACAATGATCAGAATCAAATCTCATGGGGAGAAAGTTGGCAGAACAGTACCAGTCCCGAATGGCCCACTCCGTATTAACCAATACACGATCCAATTTAGCCCACATTTTATTTTTCTGCCAAGTAAACAGCTCCCCCCGAAAGGGGGCATCAGTAAGTCCCAAAGAAAGCCGGAATTCTTGAAGATCCTTAAGAAAATAATCCGTAGTGGGCGTATACCCAAGTCGTTCATCTGCCCTGCAAACACAATTAAAATCCCCAAGGAGAAGCCAAGAAGGAGTGGGGTGCACGCACAACTCCCCTAGTCGATGCCAAAGGGACCGACGTTGTGGCACACTATATAAGCCATAAATATTAGAGACCACTCCTTGGTTAATTGGCACATCGTTGGAGTGAATAATAGCGTATTTTGTTCAATATAACTTTGCCAATTTTAAGTTAAAGCTAAAATTATCTTCTATAGGCTAATATATTTTCCTAATTTTTGCACAAACTAACTTTATGAATTAATGTTATGATCTTTCATATTGATTATCACAAGCTTACGTTTGCAAAAACACAAACTTCTAATCCAGCTGAGCTTATTAGTATAACTTCTAGTAAATTCAATATCTATTCTTAAAACCTTTTTTTTTTAATTGATCAAACATGTCATGACAAACAAAATAGTTGGTGACCATTAACAAAAGGCTACTGAAGGATAATTTTTTATATACCTTTCTACAATTTTTATATTTTTGAAAAGAATTCACTTGCGTGAGATATGTATACTTATCTCTTTACTCTTACATGTTTGTCAAGAATATTTAGTATTTGTAGTATAAATTGTTGGAAAATCAGGTTGAGATCTGATCTCGACCACAACGGAATAATCACGAAACTTTTTCGCAACTTTTGATTTCTTAAAAAACAAGATATATTTAATTCTATAAAATGATTAGCACAAATCTAAATAAAGCAAAAATTTAATTAGTACAATATTTCAAAGTTTGATCTTTATCTTATTGTATCCCTCAAACTATTTCTAAAACCGATTCGTCTCAACTACCGTAGCCGCATAAGTATCCGGCCTCTAACGGTATCCATATAATAGGTTGAGAGAACTATATAACTCTTACAGAGAAGGTTAAGCAAGAAGTGCTAGCTCTATAGAACTTAAGCATATTTATAATAAGCTTTGGACGTTTTAGTAATTTAATTAAAATTAAATTCTACTTTCAATTAAACTTTAATTAGAATTACAAATAATTCTAATTAAATACCAATTATGCCTATATAAGATTCAATATCTCATATTGATCTTTATTTATTAAATATATCATATTTAATCATAAAGTTTTTCAAACTTTACAATCAAGTCCAACTTAATTAAATTAACTTTGATCTCTTCAACCCATTCTATATGTGAGACTCATTAGGTTTCCTAATATATTGGTAATGATTATAAAATCTAATTTTAATTCATAATTAAATAAATTTAAATTCCTTTTAATTTATATTTAATTCTCCGATTAAACAATTTATAATCATAGATCAAGATTGACGTCTAGCAACGAATCATGAACACCTAAATATTTAGGAATGACAAAGTAGTTTTGACTAACCTTTCCGTGCATAATTTTTCGTATAATTCAATATGTTTATCATACAATGTTTCATTAGACATAGAGTATGAAATTAATGTCTACTATATTTTGAGTCTCATTATATTAATTATCTGTCATTAGCTATCGGTTCAGTTAATGACATTTGTAAACTATTTACAAAGCATCATTTTACCTTGACCAAGAATTTCTTGAATCAATACTAATTGAGAACAATGAAACATTCTCCCTAATTATTTTAGGATGATGAATCATATCTTGATCATTCAACTATCTCCATATATTTCATACTACATCCAATGATTACCGATTAAATGATCTATGATTAAATAGATCATAAGTAGTATCAAAACATAGCAAAAGTTCTCTTGTACAATCATCATAATGAGAATTTCATAGACATATAAGTAATGTTCCAAATGGATTTTTCATATTGGGTCTGTTCAGTGAACTTATTCTCTAGCAAATACCCATATATTTGTTTAAATATCTCTATACTTTAGCCTAGGAGATTGGCTACTTCCTTCATAAGAAAAAATAAAACATGCGCTAGTCTTTTTCCATTCTATTAATGTCCAATTTTAATAGAACAATGACTAGGAACATTTAGGAATAATACATAAATGTAATATAATTAAATCTCATAATTATAATCTCATTATAATTTTATTTACAATGTACAATTATCCCATGAACTTTATCATATACATCTAAACATGTACAAGATAAAGAATATCTTTAAATAATTTGTCACTAAATTACAATCAAAGCGATTGGTTGTAAGGCATAAATCAACTTGTAAGTCGTCCTTTCAAAGCTTTATTTAGTTAGATGACGTTGAGGAAGCATGCTAGCTTAATTGCTTCTTATTATGTACTCCAACCTGCATGTTGGATTAAAAAAATGACTATCCATAATTAACTCAATTTTAACAAATTCGTGCCTTAACTTATTAGTAAATTTCATATTAAACAAGTTAAAATTGTAATTTTGTTTTTCCTTTCTTCTAAGTTTTAGTAGTTCTCTATTAGTTTTTCGCACCGTAAGAATGCAATAACCATTCAAGATCGCACATTTATGTGGACCTACACTTGTAGTTTTCTTTTCGTCCACTGAACTCGATCTCTTGTACTGTCGCAAGCCTCGTGGCGAGCCGCAAGGTGTTCATTTTTTGATCTTCTCATGGTGTGGCAATGGAAAATGACGCATGAGTATGTTTTTGTGCCATTTGGTGCCTTAGAGAAATGAAAGTGAAAACATGCTGAAAGGTGGCACCGCTATAGGTTAGAGTAAAGACAGTTGGAATATAGAATTGGCAGACCTCCATACGTGTTTCCGGTTACTAGCAGCATGTTAACTTTTACCCTCTCATGTGCATAATTCAAACCTATGAGCTTTACATTTTGAAAGGTAAAGGCTAGCTGGAGAATAAGCCGTTGTAGATATGGAGAATCCTTGCTCTCTTCCTCCTTATCCTCTCTCGATTGATGAACAAGAAACTACAACTCAAGAACAAATTTCTACGCCTCCAGTAGAAGTGTCACTTGATGAGCTCCTTGAAGAGAGTTTGGGGACTTTTAGTTCCATGCAGTTGATTCAAGCTATTCTTGTGTCATTGTCATTTTTCTTTGATGCACAACAAAGTTTAATCACCATCTTCACAAATGCAGAACCAATGTGGCATTGTACTGCAAAGAGTATTAACAATGGCTCATGCAATTCAACATCAAATGTTTGTGAATTTCCCAAGACTGCATGGGCTTGGAGCGATCCATCTCATAAGACTATCATATCAGATTGGAGTCTCCAATGTGCTAACTCTATTGTCACTGGCCTACCTGCTTCATCCTTCTTCATGGGATGCCTTGTAGGTGGTTTCATTGTCATCATACTAGGTGATTCCATACTTGGTCGAAAGGATTTGATCTTCTTTTTATGCTTTTAGTGCTCTTGCTACCGCTTTCAGCCCCAACTTCTGGATATATTCTACCTTAAGATTTGTAACTGGGTGTTTTTGTGGACCTATCATGACTTCTGCTCTAGTGTTGTTGATTGAGACACTGGAAAGCGGAATAATGGTCTTGTTAGTATCATTGGATCTTGAGTTTCTCTCTGGGCTTGCTATCCTTGCTAGCTGTAGGATATGCAAATAGAAAATGTTCATGGAGACTTATTTATTTATGGACTTCTACTCCTGCCATACTCGATTATGTGATCTCCTACTTCTTTGTAACTGAATCACCCAGATGGCTTTTCATACATGGTCGTAGATGATAAGCTCTAATGGTACTAAAGAAGCTTGCGTCAGTAAACAATGGAAACTTTAACTCTTACTCACCTAGTTTTGCTTCAGTGCAAGCAACACCATCTACTGATGATCTTCACTTGTCTGTGAAGAACTTGCTCATTAAAAAATGGGCTCTTAGGAGGTTATTGGCGATTATGGTCCTAGCTTTTGGTGTTGGCATGGTGTACTACGGCCTACTCTTGGGGGTAGGGCAGCTAGATTTCAATCTCTACTTGAGTGTTGCACTCAATTGTGCATTGGATTTCCCTACATATTTTCTTACCTTGATCCTATTAGAGAGGTCCAGTAGGAGAAGTACAATACTAGCAATTTAAAAAGACGAGTCATCTCTTTAAATTATTTCCTACAAGATGGTTATCTAAAATTTCCTACAAGATAGTTATCTTTTTATTAGGTAACCATAAATATAATATATTATACTTTGCATATTGTTTAGTATATTTTAAATATTAAAACATAGTTAAAATTAATAAAAGTGCTTTTTATTTTGATGTTGCCAAACAATCTACTGTATGAAGCTCTTTTTAAAAAGTTATTTTTTCAATTGACAGCCAAACAGTTAACTAGCTTTTTAGAAAAGCTCTTCTCAGAAAAGCTCTACTGACACAAGCTTTACTAATAAAAGCTCTACTGATATAAGCTCATTCAAACAGGCACTTAAAGCAATATGACTAAGAGACCATCATCAAACCAAGTAAAAGAGCCAAAAGAGAAAGGTTAGTAACCTATAATTTGTATCATAAATGAAACTCAATTGATAAGGTATGCAATCCTAAGAATGAGAAAGTTTGAACCAAATAGAAGAGTGGATATACATGCTTTGTTTGAAATAGGTTTACCAAAAAAGGTTGAAATAATGATTGTGATGTGCTCTACTTAACACTACGTAAACATGTCACCTGTAAGTATATAAGGTTGCCATAGTATATGATGGATTCCCTAAGGTCATCTCATAAGGAACCTGTTAGTTGTAATAACTTAATTAAAAACAAGAAATTAAATAATCAAATTCAAGAAGGTATAGAGGTCGTGAAATTATGAAACTAAACCAAAAGAAATGAATTGCATATAATTGATATAAACCTTTCAAATATAACCTTGGGGTTACACTTCAACCCAATTTCAAGCATAAATTCTTATACTTCTCGTTATATAATCTGAAGCTTTATTCTCTGTTCAATCAAATTGGCAACTATCAATTTAATAGTTCTCACATTCATAAACTATCGACTACCAACCGTTTGAAGTTACAAATTAAGCAATCCCTAAAACTGATATTTCTAATTCATTCTTAGGGTAATTGATTGTTTAGTTCTAACATCAAGTTTCATATTTCAATTTTTCACTCAATATCTTGAGACTAATAGGTGGGCAATTTACTAACTTAGAATTCAACAAAACATAATCAATCTAGGCAAGATATATATTAATGGAAATTATAGAATCAAAACATTCAATTAAATCTAGATGCAAGAACCCTAGGTGAGAATAACTTAGCTCATCATCAAAATGAAAATAATAATCAAGTTAATTGAATTCAAACCAGTAAATTCCAATTTGAAACAAGAAAATTTAGATATCAAAGCAAAAGAATAGAGAAAAAAAGAACCTACCCTTAAATGATGACTGGGATTGAAACTCTCGTTCGCTTTCTCCAGCTCTCATTCAATGTTCATGAAAAAATAAATCAATTACCCTAATTTTTTCACAAAGTTCAGTTTTTTTAAAAAATTAAATCAAAAAGAGTGAAGATATCTCTCCTATCCCGTGCATTCCTACGTTTGCTCTCCTAAACTACATCTGGAACTCCCTTTCCATCTCGATATTTTTCCCCTCTTTTTGACCTTGATCCCTCATATTTAGGTCACTGTCTCTTCATATAAATTGTGACTCCCCTCTCATCTTTCCAACGAATCCTCTTTTACTTAAAACGAAGCCCTGTAGCTAAAGCTATGGGCAAAAAAACCAAGGGAAGGTTAGACCGGGCTGGGATAGATTTTGTATCTCATTCTCAACCTCTTTAGCCGCTCAAAACAACACTTTTAGTCCTTGAGTTTTACATAGGAATTATGGCCCATGATGTTGGCTTAAATTTGAGCTTTTGAATCACCTCATTTGGATATGAAATGAATCTTCTTTCCTGTGCACCCAAACATGCATATACCTATAAACCTAGTTTTTGTTCTAAATACACATTTTGGGCAGCTATTGAAAGGGGAATAAGATTGGAGCCTTGGGAAAGGGCAAAAAACTCACCTTCTTAGGATCTATGTTGGGCTAGGGTTCTCTATTCTAGTTTGGAGGTGAAATCGACACCTAGGAGCATATCTAAGCATATCATCTTTATATATCATTGTTCTTCCCCTCTTTAAGTATTATTTACATTATTTTGCGATTATTGAATTGGGTATTGTGTAAGAATGATCTAAATACTATATTGGATTATTTTTATGTAAACCCATTGCCAGAATTTGAATACGATACATAATAAATTTGTTTGGATTCATTTGTGGCAACTAATGGTATTAAATCATTAGAGATAACATAACATATGTTAAATAACCCAAACTTATGTAGTTAATGCTTAGATTGATCTATTTTTCTTACTTGTAATGCAATTGTCCCACTAAATCTAGAGAGTTTGTTTTAGGTTGTTGGATAGTTAGGTTTAATTAAAGAGCTTGTTTTGATTAAATACAATCTAAGGAAAAATCAGGATTAACAGAGCTTGTTATTAATCTATGATCAATAGTTCTAAGGGAGGGGTGAAAACAATAATGCAATTATGTATGTTTATTTGTGATTCAGATGAGATTGATTCGAGAATCAAATCTAACACATTCATCACTTTCATCACTTTTGACAAATTTCTATTATTTGCTTTCATAAGTTCAATTTTATTTTATTTTCTTAATTACATAAAACCAAATCCCCCTTTTTATACATATAACTATGATTTCGGAAAGTAATTTGATTTAATCTGTATAGGATCGACCTAGACTCATCACTAGCTATAGTTTTAAGTTTAATTATTTTGTGTAGTGTTACGATGCGCTACTGATTTTAAGGTTATTTCTAGGGATTAATATCAATTGTTTTTTGAATATATTTATTTGTTTTACTTTTATTTTCGATTAATTTGTTTGCTTGTTTGGTTTAGTTACAATGTATAACACGATCTTCTCATATTAGTGAACTAAAATTTAATCTAGAAATTGAAAGAACTCTTTGTAAATCGAGAAGAAAAGTTGCCCAAAGTTTTGAGGACCTATCACCATCTGATAAGAGAATTGATTCTTCACTAGGAATTCAAATAGCCTTAGATTTGATTTCTGATTCTTCTAGTGATTTTATTTCTAAAACAAATTCTAATATAGGAGAGCAAAATAACGATCACACTCTTAAGTAGTTGACTACTCTTGATCTCAACCATTAATCTTTGTGCATTGATTTTTGTTGGACCCTAATCTTTGAGTGGAATTGAGAATTATAAAATGAAATGAAATGAGTGGTCTTTGTATATGTAGTGTGTTAGAGATGTTTTGTGCTTTAAGAAAATTGATGAGAACAGATTTATTTTGGTTTTGATGTTTTTGATAATTGTGGAGATTTGTATAGTTTATGAAAATTAAAGAAATTCTATTCGATTTCCTTGACTTTCACATTCGATTCCGCTTTTGTTTTGCGTTTCGCTTTGTTCTCCGTTTCTTTCGCTTATGTTTTCCGGTTGGGATCCGGTCTCCGGATCAGGTCCCAACAGGATAAGAGATTTCAAAATGGGAAGAATTAAGGAGAAAGTTAGAAGTAGAATGAAAGCAAAAATAAAGTTGAAAATGAGGAGTAAATGAAGTAGAAAAGGTGATCTTAGTATGATTTGTATTAAGGAGAGATTGTGAAACAAAATGGATGGTTGATCTGAAAAATATTTATAGAGTATGCTTCAGTCTTTTAGCCACAACTTTTTCTCTAGTTATCCAAACGATATGATTCTTAATTTGGATTACACTAGAAACATATGGCAACATTTCTTATGAAGATATCGAATTTCAATTCTATTTCTAAGAGTCTCAAAATTTATCATGAAGTGAGAACTGAGTGTAGTACATTAGTGGATGAATCTAAAATTCATCTTAAGAATTTAGGGGGAAATTGGGATTGATTTAGATAGATTTAGGCAAAGTTGCCTTCTTGAAAGTTGTAGATCTTTCTTTTAGCTTTCCAACAATATATAGTATGGAATTTTTTTGACTTCTAGGCTGAAAGTGTAGCACCCCTTTACCATAGGGTATACATCGGAACGCCCGTAGGTCATTCCGATATATATCCTACGATAAGGGTGCACTATGAACAATCATTACTGTACCTCACATGGCATCAAATCATAAAGCATCATTATTGAAAATCACAAATTTTTGAAACCATAAACTTTTCTCATATCATATCATCAAAAGCAGTAATTTACATAGCTGTCAGTTTTTCACTGTCTGTACATTACTCAAAAAGAAATTTACTACAAAAAACCTAACTAGGTCATCCCTAAAAAATCCCAGCTGACCGACCTGTGAGCCATGACTTCTCTTGCCAACACGATCTACACGGTAGGAAAAGTCCCTCTGGAGCTAGGAGTCTACTCTCTCGATCATGAAAAATAGTTTGCAATTTTGGGTGAGTTTGCGAACTCAGTGAGGAACCATCATTGATGGTTCACCCAATTCATGCATAGTAAAAAAAAGCACAGTTATAGCATAATAACTCATTCATATGAACCACATGGTTATTTACATGAACACAAAGCCTTTGGCTTTTCACTCAATCACGGATATTCAGTCAAATGCATATGTAATGCGTATGTGACCCTTTTTCCAATTTATTACGTTGTTGTGACCGAGCGCCTAAACTGTCCC
>JAOTIZ010000002.1:19493615-19505007 GCA_027123425.1 Erythroxylum panamense | reverse complement strand
AAAATTCCAAATTATTCTAACTAAAAGGAATTAATCAATCTAAACCTCAAAATAAAGAAAACCTGCTTAAAGCGAATAGGGGCCTAACAGTTTCGATACTTGAGGCCTGTGGGTAGGATCTATGAAGGTTAGATTTACTGTACATATCCATTCTAATCAGAATATCTTGGCCTGGTAGATTGCTTCCAAGTACTTTAGTCCAAGCTATACATTGAGGAAAGAAGCAAATGCCAATTCCTCTTCTTGTTATCAACCTAATTTTAAAAGAGTTACCATCAGTGGCAGGTAAAATAATTTTCATGTGAAGCCCATTCTTCCAATGATAAGATATTGGGCTTCATGATCGTACGGCTAAAACCAGTATCCATAAACCCGATGGCTTTAATGGGTCTGTCATATATATCCTGTTGAAATAACTAGATCTGGACCTATGGTCATGTACAGGTGTACGATCTAACTTCATACATGTTTGTTGTAACAAGTATAACAAATCATCATCAGTAGAGGTAGATGAGCTTGATGATTCTTCTTCATCTGTATACACAGAGATAACAAACCGTGTATCACTGTCCTCTTGAGACTGTTCCTCAAGTAATTCTTCAATGTTGCTTTGAGGATGAATAGGTAAAAGTTTTTCAAGTTTTCTCGGAGCTTGGCATCTTTCCTGGTTGCTTGAGGATACTTATTTGCATAATGATCTGGATTTTCACAAATAAAACATTGAGTTTTATTTCGATGTGAAGATTTTTTGAAGAACCTCATAAAATTGTGCTTTTTGCTTATGTTCTTCTTTTTGAAGGTTTGCTTCCAAGGCTTCTGCCTTTCCTTCTTCTTGTGGAATATTCTCCTTTGGTAGACTTAAGAAGAATGAGCTTTCTTTTTGCTATGGCACTCACAAGTCTTTTTATCTTTGCACTTTATCTAGAGATAAGGCTTCTTGCAAGCTTGTTTCAGAACTAGACCTCCTTTGAGGATATTCTTGAACAAAGTATGCTGATCACATAGTTTGTCAAGAGATGCTAAAGCAAGCTAATAGATTTCTCCAAGAGAGATAGTTGACTTGTCTCTTTGTAGAGAAATTATGGTTCGTTGTAGTTCTGGTTTTATTTTATCTAGAAGGGATGATATAAAATTATATCGCAAGTTAACATCATTCCATCCATTTAAAAGATAATACCTATCTGTCATGTGCTTGTATGCTTTTGGATATCGCGTTTATCAAGAGAAAAACATTTCATCGCAAAATGCTACTGACATATTTGTTTATCAATCAATTGGAAATCACCAATAAATTCCTTGTGAATTATGCCAAGTAGAGCTCCAGCTGTAGATACTTGTATGTACTGAAGGAATTGATACTCATTTATACTTTACCACCATTCTCGCAAAGTACCAGTGAACCGAGAGATGAATTCAGACAAAATATCTTGAAGAGGATGATTAGGTCTGGTCATTTGTAAATCAATCCATGCACTAAATTCATGTATTCGATCCCTCCATTTATTTAGTGGAAGATCATTGAATGTAAACTAAGGACCTGACATAGGCTTGGTTGTAGCCTGTGCAGCTAGCTAAGCTAGTGTTGCGGTAGGTGCTGGCTCAGGTTTGAAAGGTTCAGTACCTATGGATTCAGCTTCACTGATTTCTGGTTTGGCTACTTCAGTATATTGAGCCATAGTTGTCAGAAAATTAGATAATTCTGACAAGTCAGCAAAGTTGGCTGAACCACCTGACTCGACTGATTCATCAACAAGATCTGATGATTGTTGGTCAGATGAACAATCAGATGGTGTTGCAGAAACTTCAAATGTACTGCTCAGGGTATTGATACTTTATTCTGACTCTGGTTGAGAGCTAGAATCTTCTGTAAAAGGTTTTAAGTGGAATGTTGTACTGGTGGTGGAGATGATGGAGGAGTATTGATCCTTAATGGCTTTCTCCGCTGTTTAGTTGATTCAAAAGGTGTATAAGAAGATGATGCTTTTGGAGCCTTTGAAGACTCAGAAACTTGAGGCTTAGGCATACGATTAGATGTGGAATTTGGCTTTGATCGTCGAGGTTTCTCAAGAGTTGTCTGAGGATGTATGTACTGTCTAATCAAAAGATAATTAAATTTAAATACCTTTGAATAGTCAGCTTCTTTTAGATACCTTTGATATATAGGAGATGGATATGACGGCTGAGTATTTGGAAAATCTAAAGAGGATGAGCCATATATCTTCTTATATTGAGCTGCATGCATATCAGCTTCCATTTTTCGTACAATTCCTTGTATCTCTTGTATCTTTCGAACTTTAAAGTCGAAATCTAGCCCCATATAATGAGCAGAGATATATTGTCGAAGTTCAGCATCAAGAAGCTGAATCTGAGCTTTATAAGACCAATACATCATTTGTATATGTTCCAAAACATAATCGATTTTTTTGTGAGTAGCAATGTTTTATTGACTAATTTCATCCAGCTTGGAATCAATCATTCTTAGAACTTTGTTTTGAGCTACTGCATTAGATGTCTGCTAGATAAGAACTTCATCAGTTGGATTTGATGCAAGTGTTCCTTGTGAAGTAATTCCTGGCACTCTGATGTAAGGGTTATAGACAACCCGTTGTGTTTCATCAATAGTCCTGGATAATTGAGGAAAGTCGCCCTCGTATGGATCTACCATCATATAGGGTAGTGTAGTAGGAGTCAAAATAGGAATTGCTGACATAGATCTGCAAGATCCACCAGTAGATCTACATATATGTAACATAGATGACTAGCGCATCTCTCTAAGAGACTTTGGTCATGATCTTTCTATTATGGATAGACCATTATGATCATCTGGATCTTTATCATCACCAAGAGGATGATATGGTTAAGAAGGTTGGCACCAAGATTTGGGCTTTTTCTTCTTCCTTTTTTTTGGTCAAAGAAACGGGGCATATGCCCAGAGCAAAAAACTATAGGGTAGTGACACGGGGCAAGAAAACCCCAACTGAGTTTGGAAACAGTAACAATGACAGACCCTCAATGGCATCACAAAACCAATGAACTCCTACAAGTAGACAATAGCTATAGTTGGCTAACCAATCTGCACAACGATTGCCCTCCCAAAATACATGACTCACCCGCACAACCCAATTCCTAGACATCAACTATTTAATGGCTGGAATCAATGTATTAACCACCTGACTCTGTTAACTTATGATACTTGACACCACCATTGCAGAATCAATAGTCAATTCCACCCGGGAATACCCATGGAACCAAGCAAGAGTCAGTCTATGGTAAACAACCCATATTTTTTCTTCTTCCTTCTTCGTTGATATCTTGGATCATCATCATCACTATCTGACTAATAGTTGAGACAGATCTCACAATCTAGTTCGCACATGGATGGGTCGACATCCCGTACAAAATGTACACGATGATGACTAACATAGACTGGATCTCCATTAGCCTTGAAATAATGAATAAGAGGATCGTCTTTACCTTCCATATGAGAAAATACGGGCTGGATCTTAAGGCTTGTTGCTCTGGATGATAGATCTTAAGGTAGATCATTGGGCTAGATCATCAGGATAGACCCTGATGTCCAAGGACCAGTCATGTCATCGTTGGGTAGTGTGTAGATGGACTTAATTGAGCCATCTCTTAGTGTCTTCAGAATCAGAGGATTTGTTGTATGAAAAGAGTGTCGATGAGGTGCGTGGAATACCTTCTAGTAGTTGATAATCCATTCTGTTGGCATCAACTTTTCAAGCTCTTTTGAAGGCAACTGCTTCGGAATTTGGATGATAGTAGTATGATCATTGGCTCGATTAGCAACCATGTAAAGAGCATCCGAAGTAGAGTTTGAAAAGTTTAAGTCCAAAGCATGATTCTGTAGACGATAGATCATCTAGTGATGTAAGGTAGCCATGATGGTTACAGCATCTTGCTTGCTACAGTAATCTGGATCTGAACTTGAAGACATTTAGACAAAGTGGGATCATCCAACCTGATGTTGAAATTAAGTGTTATGGTCAAGATGACACTTCCGTTGTTGAGCGTGGTCAGCAAGGTACCAATAAAAGGCATTTTGGTACGTTGTGTAGGCAGTGTCAAGAAGGGATACCCTGGTTGTTGCAGGAATACCTTTTCTTCCATGTAAGTTAAGAACAAGTCATACAGCTCCAACATGAAAATATGTATGGTTGTGCTCTCTCCATAAGGCGATCGGCTCCTTAGGGAGTTCAAGCTTTACGTATTATTCTGCAGTTGTAGATCTGAGACCACACTATTCCAGTTTGGATCTTTGGATGATTTCTTTGATTCAAGGTCTAGTAGTAGATAATACACTCCTAATACTTCTCGTCCAAGAATGGTCATGAGAATATATACTATAAGGACTCAACAAAGGTAAAGAAGTTTCACACACTCTACATGAGTAATTTCTACTAAATTTTCAATTTTGTTTGATAATACAAACTTCACACCATTAGGGAAACTAGATAAAGACAAACTTGACGATAAATGAACTGGATCTGAAGAAGTTTCCATAATTATTATGCAACTCTCTTCTTACTCACTTCCTAACCTGGAATCAATGTTACCCGCCTAACAAAGATGCAAAGGTTGGCTATGTTTCCAAGGCTAACCACAAGCAGTAGTGAAAAACCCTCTGCAACATGAGGCTAACAGGACACAAGGTGATAAACACCAAGGGATACGCAGGTTTCTTCGGTAGATCCGACTATACCTGACGACAGACAACAAAGACACCACGAAGGGTATGGGAAAGTCCTTCCAGCTTTGTTTTATGCTATGGCTCTGATACCACTCAGAGATCAAGTCAACTTGTCAGAAATCCGGGCTAAAGATGTTGAACTCTACTACACAAACAATGACTGTGTGAAAATGCTTGGTGGAAATAAAGTGGATCGAGTAAGGTACCATCATTCTATGTTGAGGAATATAAATGGATAACTGATAGTTACTTATCATGGGATTAAATTTTTAACACTTCTGCCCACAATGTCTCAATGTAGCATCTTAGTGCATAAACTGTTGATTCATTGATTGCCCATTATAACACTTCGAAAGTATAATCTCAAACTGGCTTTCTGTGCAGTTCAACCTACTAGCATTGATGGAGGAATGAATTTTACAAGATCACTTAGTTCATTATATCTTCCTTGAATTGATACTTTTTATTCTCTTATTTTATCCTCCTCTTCCTTGTTGAAAATTTATTTAAGTTAAAAAAGACAAAAATAGTATCCTACTTTTCATCTTCCTATTGATTTTATTAAAACTTGTGAATAAAGTCAAGAGTCCGAAAGAGCTGTATGTGGAGAAAAGGGCATATCTCTAGCAAAAGAGCTTGGATCTTTGTTCCTAGAGAGTAGTGCTAAAACTAGAGAAAATGTAGAGAAGTGCTTGGAAGATCTGGCATTGAAGGTGCTCCATTTGGAATAAAATAAACATTCTGAAAAGATATAAGTTTTGAACAGTAGGTTACTATAAAAAGATTATCATGTTGATCATTGTCAATTTGTAATTTTGGCACTGGTCAGAATCTTTTATTCCTTCCATTGTATTTCTACTTTTTATTGATTAGAGTTATTATCATATATTAAACTGTTGAATCACTTAGAAAAACTATATTTATGATTTGATATATTAAACTTCTTTAATATATCCTTAATTCTCTACTTAAATAATTCATATATAAAAAATTAAAATTGACATTTAGTAATACATCATAATTACTCAAATATTGAAAATATCAAAGTGACTTTGACTAACCCACCATATATATTTTTATATAATTCGATCATTTCATTTTATAATATTCTGATTAAGTATAAAGTATGAAATTAATATCGACGCTATTTAACTTTAATCATACTAGTTTTCAGCATTATTAATTAATTATTTTAATGAAATTTGAAAACTTTTTCAAAGTTTCACCCACCTTAGTTAAAGATTTATTAAATTAATACAGATAAAAACAATAAAATATTACTTTAACGTGATGAATCTTATATTGATCATTCGATTGCTTTTATATAGTTCATACTAAATATAATAACAATCAATCGAGCTATACTTGATAATAATAATAGCTCTTAAATAATATCAAAATATAACATTTCTTATATAAGATAATTTGGAGATTTTAAGTCAAAGAATCACTTATACAATAATTACAATGATAATTTCTATAAATATATAAGTAATACTTCATATAGAATTCTTATGTCAAGTTAGTTGAATAAATTTATTCTTTAATAAGTACTTACACATTTACCTAAGTGCTCTGTATTTAAATTTATAAGATTAATTACTTTCTTCGTAAAGAAGAAAGGCTCTTTCCTCTTTATTAATACTCAATTTAAAAAATAATAGTTACGAACAATCTAAGAATAATATATAAATATAATACAAACCTTATAATTATAAATTTATTGTAATTTTATTTACAAAATATAATTATCCTATAAATATTAAATTATGAATAAATTAATTAAACAAACATGTACAAGATACAAATATTTGTAAATTAATTATTACTAATATACAATTAATCAGTTGCCTATAAGCCATAAATCAATAATAAAAACTTGGGGAACTTTTAAATTGTGCTTTGCTTACGGAAGAATAGGGATGAGATACCAAAGCAACGGAGGAAAGAAACATAAGCAAGAACGGCGAAGTTAAGTCCAGCTAGGAAGACGCATATAGCAATTGGCATTTGGTCTTGATCAGTCTTTTGAAACTCGGATCGGTCATTAAATTGAAAACCTTATTGATTATCGATATGACCGATTTGATCGGTTCAATCATCGGTCGAATAAGTGTGATGTCATAATTATGCAATAATTATATTTAATTATATATAATATTAATAATATTAAATAATACAAAAATATACAAAAAATTAAAAAAAAATTAAAAATTATTGAACCAGTGGTCGGACCTGTTCGACTGATCAATTGACCGGTTCTCACTGGTTCAATTAAAAACTGGTTTTTAAGAGTGAACCAGATCGAATACTCAATCGATTATCAGTCAAACCAGTCGAACCGGCCGGTTCGATCCGATTTTTAAAACATGGGTCTTGACCATCGGGTTTTCTTCGTTAAGATAATAAGTAAAGAAAAAGATTCCGATTGTTGTACTACGTAGGTGATGCTACATTGAATGATTTCCTTCTTATATTTTTATAAAGAGAATACTTTCATACAATATGGAAAATGATTTTTTATTAAAAAAAACAATTAAAAGGGCAGATTTCGTTAG
The DNA here is from genome assembly GCA_027123425.1 of Erythroxylum panamense. NCBI lineage: Eukaryota > Viridiplantae > Streptophyta > Magnoliopsida > Malpighiales > Erythroxylaceae > Erythroxylum > Erythroxylum panamense. The sequence continues at coordinate 19,497,738 of JAOTIZ010000002.1, read as the reverse complement.
GTCTATGCTGGGCTTAGGATCTTGGGGTGTAATACTCTAAATTCCTATGCTTGCAGTGGGCGAATTGATTGAGTGTGGATTGCCTTGGTCTTATTGGTGGTTCATAATTTTTCAATGTGTATAGTAAAAATGATGCCTTTTACTGATTAATTAGGGGTTAGGGACAGTTTAGACCAATTAGTATTTGAATGACCCCAACTACCTTTTTTTTTTAGCATTATCAAATTTTGATAAATGTTCCAAAATTTTCAATTATCTGTTACAACATTTATTAACCAACAACTTTGCGCTAAACTATTTGTTCAATTTAATATTAAACCAAAAAGAAAAGACCCTATAAAATAATATCTTCTTGACTTTGAAACTGACATTTGACTAAGCGTACAGCTGAAAATACATAAAATTCAAAGGCAGAGATGATGGAACAGACACTTGTTTAAGAGCCAAACGTTATCTAGAGTATCACACCCAAGTCCCAACGCCCCTGATGTCTTTTAGCCCTTTTGCTTCACCAAGACAGCATGATGCCGATATTTTTACCATTTAACTACTGCTATACGACTTAGCTCAGGCAACATCTGTTTAGCTGCCTTGTAATTTTTAGTTTCTTTTTTGTTTTTTTAAATTTAATAAAATTGTTTTTGTTGAATTTTTATTTTTATTTTTATTTTAAATCATAAAATTACTTTTGTTTTGAAGTATTTTACATTTTTTTATAATCTAAATTAACATGAACTAAATATGTATTATTTAATCATATATTAATTATTAACAAAAATATGAGTAAGCTAATTTAATATATTTTATTTTTATAATTAGTTTAATTGTAAAATTGATAATTGTTAGTAAATTATTTAAATTTAAATTTGTGGGATAGTTATTCATGAAATAATTTTTTAATTATCAAGCATTTAATTCTAAGTAATAACATTGATTTTAATATTTAAAATGTATATTAGCAGATAAGCATTAGTTTATAAATAATTTTAATTTTTTGCTCTTATTTAGTTATTTATTTTAAATAAAATAAAATGAATTCTATTAGTAAATCTTTTTTAAGGATTAAAATTATTTATAAAATTAATTTAATATTTAAAAGCGAGACGACATTGACATAAATAAATAAATAAATAAGAAATGGAGCTGATATTTTATTTCTCTGGTAATTAAAAAAAAACCTCCTGCTTTAATCGCACAGCTCTCACAGTCTCACCCTTACTTTTCAGAGAGAGGGAGTTAGTAGTAACACGTTCTGGGATCATTGAGTTAGGATGTGACGTTCGCATGGATGGTACTGTAATTTTTATGGGGTCACCGACACTTAGCGTAATTCATCTTTGAATTTTCCATTCGTAAATGTTGAGAGAATTGCCTCACATCTCTTGTTCTCACCAAATGCAAATCCAATCAACTAATATTATTGTTAAGTTAATTTTCCTTTTCTTTTATTTGGTTAAGAAGAAATGTAACCTAAATTGCATGAGAACACATACACTGAATTGAAAATGAGGATTCTAAAAAATATATATATATAATAAAATTACAAGACTAAGAATTTCCAATTTCCATACGTAATAGAATTACACAATTTAAATAAAACAATTTCATTTCCTTCAACCTCATTCCATACAAGTGAAAACTCATAACGGCCCTATTTAATAATTAACTGATTGCATTAGCTGTTAGCTAATTTTATTGACTGTTAACTAATAGTTGATTATATCAACTGATTTAACCATCAGATTGTATTAGTTATTTGTCATTTGATGTTTGATAAAATTAGTTGTTTAGTATTAGTTGATTCTATTAGCTATTAGTTGATAATTGATTATATCGGTTGATTTGACCATCGAATTGTATTAATTGTTTGTCATTTGATGTTTGGTATAATTAGCTGTTTAGTATTAGTTGTTTATATGTAAAATAACTTATGAGGACATGACCTTAAAAAATTTTATAAGGGTATGAATTTAATATTTCGTTGAATATTTTTATAGTAATTTAGAATTTAGATATTTAATTATACAAAATTAAGTTTATAACTCTAATAAAAAACATAGAACATATAATAATAATAATAATAACAACAAAAACAACAAAATCTAATAATAGTAGTAATAATGGTAGTAGTAATAATAATAATAATAACAACAACAACAAAATTCAAATTTCATCTTTAGTTTTATACCTTATATTGTCTGCAAACTTACTCGATAAATAATATCTTGCTTGTCAATTTAAGCTATCATATATGTTATAAATGATCAATCTTAATAATCAAAGAACAAATGCGAAAATAACAAACACACACAGATTTAAGTGATTTATCAAGATTTGGCTACATCAACGGGCGGTTAGAGTTTTATTTCACGGTGAATTGTTTTCGACATAGGTACACTAGGAGAATAGAACATATTTATACGTCCAAGAGTTGGATCCGCAATCGTGGGCCTGATGTAAAATCCAAAATATATTATCAGACTTCATATCTCAATAATATAGACGTGTAGATGAATTTATAGATAACAGTTGTAGTTAATCCTATACATTTTAGATAGATTAAAAATAAATTTGATGGTAAAATTATCTTTCAATGAAATTTGTATTAGCTAATTGATTGAAAAGATTCTCCCAAGTATTTTTTCAAAAAATTACTGATTAAGTTAAATCAACCAACTTAATTAGCTCCTAACCAAATAAATATGTTAGCTATTTTACATAATCAAAAACACTATCTACCAAAACACCCCCAACTTTTCAGTCGTAGGGAAAATATCATCCATTAGATTACTTATTTGTTAACCACGAACGTTGTCCCACCAATTGTGCAGTGACGCTTTCAACTCGTCAAAGCACTTGTACAAAACACATTGACGAGCTAACAAGAAACCGATGAAGGCGTTAATTGTACGCGTATGTTCGTACGTACCTAGTCAAATCGGCCATGTCATTCGGCTCGACACACGTTATCTATGGCGAATAGAAAAAAGATTGATTAGGTCGATCATTGAAATACAAGCTTTATTATCTATTACAACAATTCATATCGGAATGCTTTCTTGTGAACAAAGTTTGAAAATCTGTTATTATTATTTTTCTCATAAATTAGTGCATTACCTAATCTCCTTCTCTGCAAGGGCAATGTCAAAACGAATTGACTTTGCCGAAATGTTCTCCCCAAAAGTTGACAAAATAAAATTGCAATTACCTTCAAGCTTCTAAGCATGATATTTATGACCACATTAGTAATTAGAGGAAGATCGAAGTAGTCATTACTTGGAAAAGTTGTAAATTATCGCTGCAAGAAAAGTGCAGCTTTGAACATGTACAAACTCGATGACGAATTGCCAACGTACAATTAGGTTTCTAAAACAAAATTTCTTCGTGAGTTAACAAGAAAAACAAAATTAAAAGTTAGAAATAATTAGATAAAAAAGAATTATACTTTTTCAGTTTTTGAATCATTTTGTTTGTGTCAGAAGCTCTCTTTTTATATTCAATAAATCTCTCCTTTAATGCTAAGTAGCATCTATATGATGTTGCTTTGTTTTTTTTTTTTAATTTTGTAAAGTTATATTTTGTGATTATAAACATTTTTTATATTTTTCTCTAACTTTTACATCATCAAATTTAACGTTTTCACATTATCATAATTTCTATGTTTTTCAATTTTTATTCCTTGACCTAGAATAATAAAATAAGAATCCTAAAAGAAATAACTTTTAAAGATATCTTCACTATGAAAAAATTAATAAACCATATTAAAAAAATACTAAATTACAAGATGTTCTATAACCCCATCGATCACAGACCCAGCGCACCAAATTTGCATGTGGAAACAAAAACTGGCTTGGGTGGGTCTGCACCGTTAGGTTTTGTCCCTTTTAGCTGCCTAGGTTATCTACCTCTTATCCCCAGTTTTTTGGGGAGTCGTAGGAGTCGAACTTGAGACCTCAGGGTTTTGTTGGGTGCATGATCCACGCCTCACACCATTGAGGGCCCGCACCATTGGGTTTTGTCCCCTTTGGTCGCCTAGGTTGTCTACCTCCTATCTCCAGTTTTTTGGGGAGTCGTGGGAATCGAACCTGAGACCTCAGGGTTTTGTTGGGTGCATGACCCACGC
>JAOTIZ010000002.1:19476581-19490927 GCA_027123425.1 Erythroxylum panamense | reverse complement strand
TGACATAGTTTAATATAATTTACATTCCTGTGATAATGCAAATGATGTTATATTTTAAGTAATCGATGAATAATATTTTAATTAGTTACATTATAATTAACTAATTAATTAATTAATTAAAATTTAATATTTTAATGAATTACATCTTAATTATATTTTAATTAATTAATTAGATTTTATCTTAATTAAATATATTTTAGTTAATTACATTTTAATTAAAAATTAAAAAATAGTTTTTGCAAGAATTAAAATCATTCCTCCCATGTATAGAAGGCATGGACTATCGCCTAAAACTGAGGTATGAAAAAACTATTCAATCAATTATAATAAATAACCAACTATTACTATTCATTCCTTTTCTATTAATTTATTCTTATACCCCTTAACTAAGCACTTCCTAAGTTGGAGTTTACTTCTCAAGAATCACATGATTTTCCTAAACATGGTTTACAAATGGTATTGCATAAAATATCAGGAAATGTACCTACAAAATCACTCAATTAGACCTTTGTGGCCTTCCCCTCGTATGAGTGCCCCTCAAGTTTAAATTCCAGTTCACGCCTGATGATTAATTAGTTCATGTTCTATGATTATTCATCCTTTTGGATTAGCTTGCTTGTATATATATAAATATATGCTGGACTGATATACGTACTACGTACACTATATGGAATAAGGCTGACAAGTAATGCATAATTGGAAACTTCATAAAGGTTGAACTTTCATGTTTATATCAATGTAATCAATCCTTCTAATTAATAAACATGAAAGTATATATATATAATGCTAGGTCAATTACACTCTAATGACTGCAAGTAACCCTTTAATTACACTCTAATTAATTGAAAGAATCCGACCTTCCATGTTTCGTTTGTGGTGGGACCTTGACTCGTAGTTGGGATCGTATGATGTTTTACACTCGTTTAAGCCAAAAAATTGTATTACAAAACGAAACATCAGGCACACACAGGTTGGTCTGCTTTTCTTGTAGAATATGTAACACTTCACTCTATTTCTTATTTCTTGAAAAGTTATGTACTTGTCTGTCACTCTACTCTCTCTTTCTCTTTCTCTCTCCATGTGACATCTCATACCTAAACAATCCGATCTATGTAGTGTTTAAATATCCGAGGAAAGCGGAAGTCCTCAGTTACATACAAAGGATACAAGTTTAAAGGGGAAGGGAAACTAAGGATTTGAGATATGGGTCATAAATGTTGCAGCAAACAGAAAGTTAAGAGAGGGTTATGGTCTCCTGAAGAAGATGAAAAGCTGCTCAATTACATAACCACCCATGGACATGGAAGTTGGAGTACTGTCCCTAAGCTAGCTGGTATGTACGGATATATTCAGTACTTCCAGTCCCAAGTATATCATTAAATCATAATACTGAAGGGCATGGAGTTTTTAAGTAAAGTTGAGGTCTCTGAGATTTTGTATACTGATGCGTAATTGCAGGTTTGCAGAGATGTGGCAAAAGTTGTAGATTGAGATGGATAAACTATCTGAGACCAGACCTCAGGAGGGGTACTTTCTCCGCCGAAGAGGAGCAAATCATCATTGATATTCATAGGATTTTAGGCAACAGGTAAGGATAATTTCAAATTCATTAATATGCAATTTCATTTATGTATGATAAACTATGTTTATGGAGATGAAAAATCAGTTGTGCAGGATTAGTTTAAAGGTTAGAGCCTAGTTTATCTTTTTGACAGTAACAAAAAGAGGTTGGCTCTTATGAGTCCAAAATCAGGTAATTATACTTTCTAATTAACGTTTTTCCTTTTTCCCCCACATCATCTGTACTGTAACAGGTGGGCGCAAATAGCAAAGCACCTCCCCGGAAGGACTGATAATGAGGTGAAAAACTTTTGGAATTCATGCATTAAGAAAAAGCTCATCTCACAAGGCTTAGACCCTAAAACCCACAATATGATACCTTCCCATGAAAGAGCAGGCAACAAGGTCACACGCAGCAGTGCAACACATTCTCATCAACAAACATTTTCAATCACTAACGTGAATTCAAAGCCCGCAATGGAAATCAAACAACCTATATTACCCCTACCTTCCACTTCTCCTCTAAACAATGCTCAGCCTTCGCTGCTTCAAACCGTTTCCGTGCCTACATCAACTTCTGGTTACGAGAACCCTAAGGCACTTATGAGTTCTCTTCAGGGTCATGACTCACATGATCCTATAAGTCTCTTCTGTGCATCACCCATAGAGAACACTCTTATTTCTTCTTCTTCGTCTTCTTCTTTGAACCCTTACGCGCTGAGCACGTTTGAAGGAAATTGTTTATGGGGCAGTAATGCCATGCCTGTTGAAGTCCCAAGTTTAGGAGAATTACAATCACAGGAACAAGAAATGAACCCAAGTAATACGCGAATGAAAACTTTTAATGAAGCTAAGGGTGTAGAGGACATGGATGTTTCCTTTGATAGCTCTAGCTTTGATCTTGATTCTGTTGTGTCCACGTTCTTATCAGGTTCAATTCGTCATGATCTCACCTATGTGGAAGATTTTGCATGGAATTTCTAAATCTTCACGTATGATTGAAGTAATACATTTAGTCAGTTCATCCCGGTATTCTATTCGTTCAATTTCAAAGTTTGACAACAGTTTGTTCCAGGTGTGCAAATTAGTGAGCATGATTGATCAATGCCTTGTTCGCATAATTACCATTCCGAAATTAATGAATTTCAATCGTATCTATGTCAGCAATTGTTCGGTCTGTATTAATTAGTCGTTTCAATGGATTGAACATTGTTGGAAATACTAAAAAAAGCCCGAGAATCGTTTCAGGCGGAACTGGCAGATGCAAAAGTAAGCCGTACATTCTTTTTTTTGTCTGATTTAATGTTGATTCATTACATTAATTTTTGGACTATACAACAAGGATAGTAACCAAAGAAAAGATTTACTATTATGCAAATCAGCATGTACCAATCGGTCAACGGATAAATTGGTGAACCCTTCAATACAAAGTTAGTAATGGAAATGTTAAGGTACAACAGAGTTAAGAAGCTACTAAAGCAAACAGCTAACTAGGTAAGTTCATACAATGAAACTAATATCAAAAAGGAGTTGACAAACATCTCTTACACCTTTGTTGGTACACTTGGGATTATGAGTACATATGATTGAAAGAATCTATATAAAGCTTTTTCATTCAGCTTGTGCACATTAAATGTGATTTTGGTTACATTTGACCAACTCTTCAAAGAACTAAGCTAAGTCAGAATAGCTCAGGTTCTCAACTTTTCAAGACTATCACAATTTAGTAGTAGTAGAACTTCTATCAACAACTACTTTCAGTTTTATGTTTCTTCTAATAAGTTCTATCTCTGCTTCATTCCTTTACTTACTTGCTCTTCTATTTTATTTGACATAATCATTTCTTTCATCCAATTAAATAAATCTGGGTTCTTTCCTTACCTTCCTAGCATATCTCTCCCTTTAAATAGCATAAATAGTATAATTGAGGACTAATACGAATATTTTGAAACCTCCTTTTTTCTTAAAGGGGATATTGCTCGCCTATATATACAATCAAATTATCTCAATTGTTGGTATGAAAAAATGAATTGCACCTAAGTTGGACCCACTTTTGTAATGCTTTCATATACTAGCAGTCAAGTAATAAATGTGAAACATTTTCATTTTCCAAGTCGCACAAATTACAATTTCCAAATTGTTGCTTTGATTCTATCCGTTGATTTTAGCCCCTTTTTTGGGATAGAAGCTATATAATGAAAGCAATATTTGGGGATGTTTGAGCTCATTCAAATAAGTTTGGCCCTCTTGCTTCCTACTTATGTTCTTTGATCAGATCTATACAAGATCTGTTGGTAAACTGCTAACTTATGTCTACTCCATGTTATCTTGTCTGCACATTCATAATTTGGCTTATATATACCTTGGCAAGTTATCTCTAATGAAAGAAAATCCCCTCTTATTGTAAGACCATCGCCTACCTTTTGTTGTTTCTTTAACTCACTACAACAAACTAAGCTATAAGCTACACAAGAAAACATGTTGCCAATTCGTCGAAAAATATCGTGCATTATATTCATGACATTATCAAATCATCACTCGAAACGTCATTAATTTATCGTGGAATAGATTAGGCCATGTTTTCTCAACTAAGTAAAATTATTATCTACAAATTATTTTCATGTCAAAAACACCATAAATGTGTAGCTAATAAATGTAAACATATTTAATGATGGAAAAAATGCAACAATTTTATTTTTTAATATTTTCAAAAAATATAGCTAAATATATCGTGTGATGATTTACTATTTCATAGATAATAGCAAGACTATTAGCAACTAAATAATGTCATAAAATGTAGCTACTTATTAAGAAGCCAGATGATAGGAAACGATAAAAATGTAGCAAATATTATTTGGGATCCGTTGTAGATTATTTGCTATGTTTTGAGAATTTCATAAGTATACTCTTTTAATTATAGATGTCCAAATTAGTTTGGACTGATTTGGATGAATAAAAATACTACCTATAAAAATGCTCCTAGATATGCACCTGATCAAAGATAAATTAACCTTAAAATATTTAGGTATTTCAATGCCAGCAAATAATAAAGATACAATTAGAGTGTGAAAAGAATGACATCCTTATTAATGCTTTTGTATGGATAGTATAGGGTAGATGGCTAATGAAAAAGAGAATGTAACATTGGATTGGCACCAAGGAGCAGGCTTAAATGAAACTTATTCATGCCAGATGCCATTTAAGTTGTATTACCACATTCTAACCATCTCGTCAGTTGTCATGGTTGCTAAGGTTATACCACTCATGTCAAATTCTGTCTGCCATGCCTAACTATGGGAATACCATATAAATATTTATTTGATTTCTTTCTAATAAAGTGCAATGTAAATGAGAAGCAAAAATAAACAACTTTAAATAATCATACACAAAAATTATATTTCTCAACTTTATGGTGATGAAGATCTCACATCATCATATTCTAATAAAGACTACATTCATAGTTCAAATGAAACAGGAATAAAGAAAAATATTTTTCCACAACATGTCATAATTATAATTACTTTTATAGTCATACTATACATTATTGGCAAGAAAATTAAAAAGATTAAAAGCCTATGCTAAAGCAAAGTGTTATAGAGAGTAGCAGTAAAATAAAGTGTTATAAGCATAAGCTTGTATATTACAAAGAGACAAAATTATATTTCATAGATTGATAATACCTCACCTTCAAAGTTAGAAAGTAGTGAAACTTTTCTACTAAAAGCCTTCCCTCCAAGTTAGGGTTCAATCCAAGATGCTTTATTGTGATTCCCTTATAGGTAGCAACTGTTATTAACTCATATGGCCTGTACGATAATACAATTAAGCTCGACCATCAAATACTACATAAACACAAGCCATTATCCAACTCAAAAGAGGGGAAAGGAAAATTGACGAAATGAAAGATTTTATTCAAGCTATTTTTCATATCAGCTCAATTTTTAGTATTTTCTATCTAACAAATCCTTATTATAAGGATGAAAAATCCAACTTTGGATCGTGGAGTTAATCTTGAAAATTTGACACCATTAGCTTAAACATATAATCACCAACTTAAATCTTTAGTTAAGCTAACAAAAGAATTGACTAATGAAATGTATGTGGATGTTTTTCATAAGAATTATAGATGTTGAAGTTGAATATGGAATATCTTATCAACAATGTTCACATCAATAACATATTTAATCTTATAAGGAAAATATGATAGGGCTACCTTGCCATAATTCAAATGTGGTGTATGTACATTAAAATACAGATCAAAGCTATATTCTTGACTTTCATCCTTAAATGGGTTCCAAGACATTGATGTGAAAAAATAAGACGCCTGTCCAAATGCTGATGCTGAATCTATAACATTCTATAATTTAGCCTGGTTCGGAAATGCAAAAGGTATAGAGTTTGGAAGAAAACCAAGATATTAGAGGAGGAAAAAACTATCATTTAACATAAATCATAACCAGTTAACAAGTAAGGATGATGAACTGAAGATACCAAAAATTCAACATTAAAGGATCTAATAGCTCATAAATTTTCATGTGGCTATTGGAATATGCCACAAACCTACACGTCATCAAAATCAAATGACAAGTTAATGTAACCTTATAATCTTATCAAAGAATCAAAATTTATAAATGAAGAGATAATGCACAAATTCTTATTTGGGTGTTATCTTTATAGAAGTAACAATATTACACTTGTCAAAATTGTTGGATAATATAGTAATGCTTAAAAAGACACATATATAGAAGGGATTCTGTTAAAGTTAGCTTTAGATCTTAGAAGCTGATATTTCTAGTTTGAAAACTTAAGTTTCTAAAAGCATAAATTAAGGGTTGTTTGGCCTCTAATGAATATTTAGAGAAAATCTAGCTAGAATGAACATTAACTGCAAAGGTAGCAACTTGAATTCTCTACTATAGGAAAACAAAGAGAAAACATTCAATCCTATATGAAGCATATAAACCAAATACTAGTACAATTTATCATATGGAAGATCTTAAAACTACTATAAGAAAAGTGATAAATAGTGCAAATGTTAATCAATTAGCAATTATAAATGTGAGAATTCCTTCTTTTCAGTGATTGAAAAAAAGTTACAGACCTATTTATAAAAGAAGCAAAATCATTAACATTTCTTAAATCAAGAATTCTAAGTCAAGTGAGATTTTGATAAAGCAAAATTGAAGAGAAAACTTGACCAACTTTGAAAATCAAAGCTAACCAGATAATAAAGAACCTGTGTGTCTTTTTGTTAAGCTTGTTTTTACCTGATCACTAAATAAATGTTCCAATAGTTTGAATGTGTAAGAACAATTTAATCCATCTACAATATGAAAAGCACTAAAAGTAGTAAATGCATTATCATAAAAGCTACAATTACTATAGAATCTATAATAGTCATATATTAAGTTTAAAGAAGATAAATATTTATCCACTACAAATAATTGTTAAATTTAACTTGAATCCTGAACTTGGGAGAGTTAGTAAGAGAAGTTGGTAGAATGTCCCAACTTCCTTTATCTTTAAAACTAACCCCTTAAGTAAAAAATGTTCCCTCCTCTTCCCTCCTTGGTCGCTTACCACCCTCCAATCCTTCCTTGTGACTAACACTTATAATTTCCTTATTACTTATAACCTTCGTCTTAAGCCCCATTGCCCATAACCAAACCCCAAATCAATCATCCTTAATCAAACCCACCCCTTGACAATCATAAGTTTACATCATCAATTAGATATATAAAATAAAAACCCAAACAAAGGTACACCATAAAACCTAGAAAGAGATGGAGACATTACCTTGCATTTTTTGTGGAGTACAGGGAAGAGGAGTTTGCATTTTGAAGAGGGGTCTACATAAGGGTTTTTATTTTATCCCCATATTTGACCTTCGTTTATTGTGTGAAAATGTAATTGATAGTTTTGGCTACAAAATGAAAACATAGCCCATTCATCATAACTTTTTTGGCTAAAAAAATAATTCGTAACTTAAATAATAACATTGCACTATAAAAACAAACATAAAAATAAATTAATTGTATTTAATAGTTTTTAAGAAAGCACATGAAATATTTTTTCTATGATTGGTCTTATTCATTGCTTGATTAAGCTAAGAATTAGAAAAATCATAGAGATATATAAAGTTTTAGCTACGAATTCCCAAACGTAGGAAAAAAAAAGTAACTAACAAACATATTTATTGTGGTAACTCTTACATTATTTCTTATCATGTTTTTGATGGAATGAGCTTCAAGAAACAAGTTTAGAGGATCCAAAGCATGCAAGTTGTCATATCAAAATTAGGTTTCCTTCCTATTTCCTACAGTTATTTTGAGCTCCATTTTTATGAGATTTCCTTATCATTTGGTTTAGGATCCAAGATTACCTGCTTTTCCGTTAATATTTCAAAAGCTAATTACTTTTAGGTGATGGGAGTGCATCTATTTCACCCATATGAACTCCTTGTCATTGAACAATTTCATTGTATTACTAATGAATCCATATGATATAGTTATATGTATTAAATGAAATATCAATTTGAAAATTTTGAAAAGTTTAAATTATTTATATTTAAGTAAAAATTAGGTATTGAGAATGTTATATCATTTCAATGAGATTGATGTGATGAGATTTAAGTTTTTCAGTTAACTATAAGGAATGGGAATCTCTAATTGAGTACCTCTATTACTAAATTCCATAATTGTATGGATTTATGTAAAAGTAATATACAATGTGAGATATTGTACGATACAATATTTATTTCTTCTATAGTTATGCATAGTACTACAACATACCTTTAGTAGTTCCAATCAAGTCAGTTAGCAAGATTTCATATTAGATATGAAATGGTAAGACCTTGGAAGTGTCAAAGTTAATGATTTTGTGATGTGATGTTTTGTCAAAGTATATATTATTCAATAAGTTAACAACTAAATTAGCTAATAACAGGTTATGAAATATCTAAAGTATTGGATATAATCTTACAGAGCTCATTAAGCATATTATTTATTTCAATGTATACTCATAGGAGAATGATTCTCAAAATAAGTAGTAAGAGTAAAACGAAATTTGAAAAGTTTAAATATGATAATACATCTATTTGGAACTATCGACTCTATTGAGATATTTGATTTATAATTGAAAGGCTACAAGACATTGAAACATTCATTTTTATGATGAATTCAAATAGTTTCTTTTAGAATGATTGTGAATTTATCATATCTATAACAGGATTGGTGGAAGTATAATTGTCCTCTTCAGTAGGAGTATGTAGAGACATATTACTCATAGAGAGAACAATATTTTGTATTTTCAATTATTGAAAATATAATTGTCCAAGAACAATTCATATTGGATATGAAAATGTAACAAATTAATTCTAGAAATGAGATCTATAAAGATAGATACAAAAGTTATTTACCAATTTTAGTTTAAATACATATATAATGTACTAAAGATGTTCAGTATTTGAGATATCGTATAATTGTGAACTACCAAAGATATTCATTATTCTTTGTATGAGTTGATATTTGAGTTTGAAGTTATGTTGATATTAACCTTAGAAGTAAATCTAGGTAAGGCATGTTTTACTCAAAACAATATTATTTTAAGACTGGAGAAGTTCCAATATAGCATTAATTATTAATCAAGCGAAAATACAATTTTCATTTAGTGAAATGATTATCTATATTAGGAATTCTTTAATAAACTTGGTATAGTTCCTTGTATTATTTAGACAGTAATATAATATAAAACAGTAGACCCATTGTGGATGTAAAAGGAGGTAAGATCTGATCAAAGAACCAAATATATATTTAGATAGTTTCTCTTAATTATGATGATAATTGACATTAAAGTTATAATATTTAAGCAAGTACTCACCACAACGAATCTTTTCGAACTCTCTCACTAAACCACTATTCTAGCAATAACATGATTGTCATATGATGATATGGTAAAAGATATTTCAATGATTGACTTAATATAAGTGGGCGATTGTTAGTTCATTCCTTATAGCCAATTAGTTGACATATATATATATATATATATATAAACGATTGACTTAACATAAGTGGGAGATCGTTGGTTCATTCCTTACAGCCAATTAGTTGATTGTATATATATATATAAGGAATGAACCAACAATCTCCCACTTATATTAAGTCAATCATTTAAATATCTTATACCATATCATCATATGACGATTATGTTATTAACGGCCAAATATAAATTGCAAATGAAATTATGATAAGATTATAATTATAAGATTCACATTACATTTATATATTATCCCTTAATTATTTATAATTATTATTTTATTAAGATTAGACATTAGTTGAGCGTAAAAAGACTAGCATATGTTATATTTTTTCTTATAAAAAAAGTAGTTGATCTCATAGACTAAAGTACAGAGACAAACAAACGTGTAGGTACTTATTAGAGAATAAGTTCATTAAAATAACCCTATATGAGAATTTCATTTGCAACATTACTTGTACGTCTATAAAAATTGTTATTGTCATGATTGTATAAGTGATCATTTGACTTGAGATCTTCAAAGTTAACTCATGTAGGGATTGCTATGTTTTGATACTACTTATGACCTATTTTAATCATTGGTAGCTCAATCATTAGTAATTGAATATAATATGAACTATATGAAGGTAATTGATTAATCAATATATGATTTGTCACTTATAAGTAATTAAGGCGAATGTTCTCTTATTAGTAGTTAGTATTGATTAGAAAAATCATTGGCTAAGGTGAAATAATAATTTTTTTTTCAAATTTTGTTATTTGAATCAATTGCTAATTATGGAGAGCTAACATAATTGGACTCAAATAGAGTAGACATTATTTTTACGTTCTATGTTTAATCAAAATATTGCATGTTGAAAAGATTGAATTATGTGAAAAATTTAAAAGAAAAGGTTAATCAAAACTACTTTGACATTCCTAAATATTTGGATGGTCATAATATATTGCTAGATGTCAATCTTAATCTATACATATAAATTGTTTAACTAAAGATAGATTAGTGGAGTTTAATTTATCTAATTCTAAATATCATTTAGGGTCATAATTTATATCTATTGCCAACATATATAAGAACTTAATGGTTCACACAAAAGTAATGGTTAATGACTAAAAAGGTATTTTAATCAAATTAGTTTTGATTATAAAGTTTGAAAAACTTTATAATTAAATATAAGATGTTTAATAAATAAGGACTAATAGGAGATATTGAATTAAGAATTATTTATAAATATAATTAAAGTTAATTAAAATTAAAAATTAATTTAAATTAAATTACTAAAATGTCCAAAACTTATTACAAATAGGCTTGGACCCTAAAAAAGCTAGTACTTTTTGCTTAACCCTCTCTGCAACGTTCTGTAGATACCGTTAGATATTAGACACTTGCGTGGCTATGATGTTAGAGATGAGCCGATTTAAAGAACGATTATGGGAACTAAAAGAAAAGGATCAAACTTTATAGTAAAGTACAAATTATGGTTCATGCTTTGTTATGATTTATGTGTATAATTTTTTAGAACTTAAGTGATTCTAGCTTTCAAAATATCAAAACAAAAAGTTTTGTATTTATTTCACTACGAGTAGAATTGGATCTCGCCCCAATTTCCTAACATCTTATTCATTCTTTTTATAAGGAAAACTATTATGAAAGAAACTGGTACTTTCATCTCCATCACTTACTTAAGTCATTTGAGCTTTTTGACAAACGAGTAGTGGTCTTCTATAGCTTTAAGATAGTAGTTAGGCAAATACCTAATAATTGCATCTCCATCACTTAGTCAAGTCATTCGAGCTTTTTTAAAAGGGAGTTATGGTCTTTCGTAACTTGAAGAAAGCATTTAGGGAAAGACCTCTCTTAATTATTGAGTCCCTCACTAGAAGGATTGGAGTAAAGTTCTATAAATTGTCTAAAGCTCCTATTTTTGCGATATTTTCTATAGTATTATCAATATTGATTTATCTATAAACTTCAAGTTCGGTTAAAAATTGTTGGTTTTTTTAATAAAAGATATGCTGAAACTTTGTTGTTTTGTAAGCAGCATTTTGAATAGAAGAATAGAGGAACTTTTGTAAGTATTTCTGATATGCGGAAACTATCTGATGCACTTTATTCAACATAAACATTTTGTTTATATAGACATGGTTGTAACAAGAAAATATTAACTAAAGCCTCAATAGAAGGGATCTAAAATATACAACTGTATTATTTGTTTGATAATAACAACTAGATTAGTTGACCTATTCTTTTGCCGCAACATGATGACGTTTAACGCTTCTCCTTGTTTCTGTTGCTGCAGATGCCAAGTTTTCTTCTTAGAATTTCATATTTTGTCTTAGGAAAAGCCTTGGTTAGGAAGTCTGCAAGTTGATATTCTGTTTTACAGTAGATTAAAAGAATTTCACCATCTCTTTGTATTTCTCGCAAGAAATAGAGCTTAATCATGAAATGCTTTGTTCTTCCATGGAATATAGGATTGTTAGAAATTGAAATTGCAGCCTAGTTGTCCACATAAATCTCTATACTCTTCTCTTGTTTCAATTGTAAATCTGTAAGAATTTTTTGAAGCCACGAAGCTTGATTTGAAGCAGTCGTGGCAGCAACATATTCCGCTTCAGCTATTGATTGTAAAACCATCTCTTGTTTTTTTAACACCAGGAAAATATACTTGATCCAAAACTAAAACAAAAACTAGTTGTACTTCTCATGTCATCAACAGAACCTGCCCAATCATTGTCAGCGAACCCATGAAACTTAAATTCTGGACAGTGAGTGAACTTAATGCCATAGTCAATAGTGCCTTTTATGTATCTGATGATTCTTTTTGCTGCTTAATAATGCGCCTCAGTTGAACAGTGCATAAACCTTGAAAGCAAACTTATTGCATGCATAATATCAGCCCTTGTTGTAATAAGATACATAAGACACCCAAATAGACTTTTGTAGAGACCTTCATCAACTTTTTCAAACATATCATCCTTGTTGAATTTTTCCTTTTGATTTATAGGAGTTGTTGTGGCCTTGCACTCCTCCATGTGGAATTTATTGAGAATCTCCTTTGCATATTTATGTTGGCAAATGAAGACCTTATTCTCTCTTTGCTGCACTTCTAATCCAATAAAATATGCCATTTTTAAAGATCTGTCATCTCAAAGACATTCATCATCTCTTCTTTAAACTTATTGACGAGCTTTGTATTACTTCCTACCACCAATAGATCATCAACATAGAGAGAGATAATGATCAAATCAGAACTAGCTATTTTAACATACAAGGTGGATTCAATTAGACCCTTTTTAAAGCCCAACCTCAATAAATGTTCATCAATTCTGCTATACTAAGCCCTTGGCGCTTGCTTTAATTCATATAGAGTCTGTTTAGCAAATATACCTTATCTTCTTCTCCTTTAATAAGAAAGCCTTCTGGTTACTCAACAAATATCTCCTCCTATAGATGACTATTAAGAAAAGCTAATTTAACATCAAGCTGAAATATTTTCCAGTTTTTTTGCACTGCAATTGCTAGTATCATCCTAATGGTGTCAAGTCTTGCCACTGGTGCAAATGTCTATGAAAAATCTACACCATATAACTGCTCATAATCCTTTACTACAAACCTGACTTTATGTTTGTTTATAGAACCATCCGTATTTAGTTTGGTTCTAAAAACCCACTTGACTCCAATGGCCTTCTTATGCTTAGGCTTATATACCAGTTCCTAAGTGTGATTTTTTTCAATCATTTTCAGCTCCTCCTTCATTACAATAATCCATTTATGGTCTTTTTCAGCTTCTTTGTAGCATTGTGGTTCTAAAACTACAACATTGCATCTCTGATAAATATCAAAGATTGATCTTGTTCCTCTCACTGGAATGTCATCAATGTTGTCATCTTGGCATTGAATAATTTCTAGATTTTGATTTTTTTATGTCATTCCAGCTCCATTATTCTGTTTCCATGAATTGCACATCTCTACTGATCAATATTTTGCTTGTTTGAGGCTGAAAAATTTTGGAGGCTTTTGAGACTGTGCTATAGCCTACAAATATTCGTGGTTCAGTCTTCTTGTCTAGTTTAACTCTTTTCACCTGTGGCACGTGAGAAAAACACAAGCAACCAAATATTTTCAAATTTTGCAAAGATGGTTTATAGCCATACCAGGCCTCAAAAGGTGTTTGTTTCTGCAAAGCTTTTATTGGTAGCCTATTTAATAAAAAGACTGTTGTATTGGCTGCCTCTGCCCAAAATGATTTAGGCAAATTCTTCTCAGGTAGCAAGCATCTTGCTATGACCACAATTGTCCATTTTTTTTCATTGACTCCATTTTGTTGAGGAGTATAAGGCAACTATGAGTTCATGCTCAATTCCCTTATTTCAATTTTTTTTTTACATTTTTTGGATGTATATTCAGTGCCATTATTAGATCTAATAATCTGAATTTTACACCCACTTTGTTTTTCAATCCAAGTCTTAAAAATCCAAAAATTTCAGCAACTTCAAACTTGAATTTTATGAAATAAATCTAGCTCATTCTTGTTGAATCATCAATGAAAAGAATCAAGTATTTGCTACCTTTCAAAGATGGCATACTCATGGGACCTCTAACATCAGTATGTATGAATTGTAGCTTTTGAGTTGCTCTCCAAACATTCTTCTTTGGAAATGGAAGCCTAGTTTATAACGCCCCAAATTAGGGGTTAGCATATTAAGCAAATTTAGTCTGATTTATGTTATGTCTCTTTGACATTTTGGCAT